>JANZXP010000006.1:32680493-32696210 GCA_027576715.1 Erythroxylum flavicans
ATTTATTAATAACAACGATAATGGGTAGGCTAATAACACCTACATTTACCTTTTTAGTTGAACTCAACTGTAATTTCTAGAATTATTAATTGATAGTCAATTTGTCTTTCTAATTCATAAAGAGAGATTACATTACATTTGGCCTAATCTAATAAAATAAAATTGGCAACCAACAAATAATGGTTGAATAATGTTATGAGAATTATATATATAGATTAGCATCGGACGAAGTAGCTTACAAATGGTAGTCAACAGTATCACTTGTCATGTAAATTTTATAGTTATTACATTTTATTAAAATTTATAGTTATTACATTTTATAGTTATTAAATTTTATAGTTATCACAACTCAATCGAATTGGAAACGGTCAATGAAAACACTTTATTCCTAGCTACGCTAGGGGTTGAGGCAGGGCGAGAGCGTGACGAACCTCATTAAGAGCACGGTAGGAATATCTCTCTTAACAAACCCAAAAGACAAACCACCAAATCTAAAATAAACACATGCATCTGGTTATCTGCCTATTTCGATTCTCACCTGCATCCCTGCAATTACAATCTCATATTTATATATAATAGAGAGTTGGATTTAACAAAATAAAATTTTAATATTAAAAATATATTATATTAATATTAAATAATAAGTGCTTATCTACAAAAATGAATTTTATTTTATAAATGTAAATTAATATTGAAGTATTTATTATTTTAAAAATTGTACACAATACATATTAGTATTACTCTAAACATATTAGTATTACTCTATCATGCAAAAGAGGTATATTCACCGTAATTTCATTTTATATAATTAATTGTATGAAAAATTTGCAAAACACGGAATACAAGAAGTAGCATCTTTCATTCTATTTCTCTATTATTGACAGACAAAACGTCTACCATCAGGTACGGGAAAAGAAAAGGAAACAAACAGTCATTCTCTAATTAACTTTCTCAATGGCTGGCCAAATTGGACGTAATCAAGTGGACGTCAACATGCAAATCTTGGCAGGCGTCAACAACGTGTTTCGCATTTAGGCACTAGAAATCAAAATGGACGTGATGGCTAAGGGCTCCACCGGGTCCAGGACCTCGCGCACGTCAAGGGGCGACCTGAAACAACATGAATGTGACGCGCGTCGACTGCTTGATCGAAAAAACTATTGCTGCAAGTAACTCAGCTCGACGTTGACGTGGAATTTAAAACGTGTTCAGACACGATAGAGGGAAACCAATTTTCTTGCCTGATTAATGTGGATTGTTTGGGTTGAGTTCACATTAAGGTTTTACATTGGGTTGAGTTCACATTAAGGTTTTTTATCCGGGATCAAAAAGTACAGTCAAAGCTGTTCATAACTAGACACACTGAGCATTAAGGAGGGGGAAGACCTCTTCAAACCAAACTAACAAAGGAAAACATCATGGACAAAAGAATGAGAGGTAGGTGTGTGTGAAACCTACTTTTATATAACTGACTTGCTCAAATTACTATTATTTTTTACTTATCAATCAATCAAACACGTCTGCAACATGAAAAGTGATTTAACATGAATGAAAGCATTAAAACTCGTGTGCTCAATCAAGTGATCCATCATTCACAACAAGGAATATATTGCTAGGCTTATTGTTCAAAAGTCTTCCATTATGGGATGGGACTAGGCCTTTATTAATATAACAAAGTATCGTATAATTGCGTTAAGTCCCAACCATACTAGATATCAGAAGGTCGTCAAACCAAAAATATGTGCAGATAAATACATATAATCACTAACTTCAACATATCGTTCTGGCTGAACCATCAACTGCAAGCTAACAACTCCAACTAGAAATTGGATGCTATTGAACAATCGTGAAAACTCGAATCCAACGAATGACCTTTTTCGGTCACACGGACTCATTTAAGTCTTATAAGAAAACGACCGGCACCAATGAGACGGTGACCAATATGACAACTTTGTGTCGAAGGAAAAGACGCCGCAAAGAGACAAGAAATGGACGCACGGTCGGGCTCTACAAATAACTGTAGGACCCAGCAGTGGATTGGCAGGGTTATTTCTCAGCAAAGCACCTATCAATGAAGAGTTAAGATAAGGTAAAGAACAAAACAAACAGGCCAAAGCGAGAGTTAGTGGGAAATAGAGATTAAATTATGGTAGGGTTCAAGATCCTGTCCACCGTTTCCAAAGATTCGCAAACGAGAATTTGGGATCGTAGAGCTCAGAAGGTTGTTTCATTTGCTTTTGCCATGTTTGCAATATTAGACCCCTCTGCCGCAGTCACCGTGGAAATTGTCGCGCATGCGCATTCCCACAGATGCATATTGTTTATGCTATAACCTCACAAGTTCCTTGGACTTGGACTTGTTCATTTATGTTATTTTACTTCCACGCGTTTCTCTACGAGTGTGTACGCCACAGCCATACTATGAGCAGTAAAACATTTTACTCCAAGTCCAAGCTTCACCTAATTTGTTCTCATACAACGTTAAACTTGGTTCGAGTACAACTGCAGTATATTTTAATGGAATATGATCTAGTCACTAGTCACGAAATTAAGAAACAATTGTTAAACGTTGAAACGTGTATTTCACGCTCCCTCATAGCTTGGTAGTAGAACTGGGTCTTGAATGGGCAACTAGCGGCCTACAGTACAGGAAGATGACTGTAGCCGCATCACCTACACGTAATGTTTCACATGCAAGTCCATCAGATAGTTGGATTCTCCTCGTTATCCTCTAATTTTTTATTCACCTAAAACCCCTATGGAGATCTCTACTAGATCACGATATATATTAGCCAGGACAACCGTTGGATCAGGAGCCAGTGGCAAAGGCATAATATTCTCAAGCCTTTTCAGGCAAAATAATAAGTGAACAGAGATGGGTTGTTGTTGTTTGATCGCATCATTGCCATGCATGTGCCACTAAAGTTTACAGGGATTATACAAGAACTGCTAGCGGGAGCTGCATAGGTAGGCCCCAAAAGTACCTAGCCCTATCCACCGCACCCATTACGAGGTCTAGCTGTTTGACCATTATGATGACACAAGGACCACCATATGACCGAGACAATATATCCTTCAATTTCAAGCCTGTGGTATACTTTGCCTCGGTTTGAAATTCGAATCCAAAGAAATTGCCCCTCCCATGATATGGAAACCTTGGTGCACAAGGTTTTCTTGTGAACGGGTGTTTCTTTGTCTCCAGTATCTAGTTTGTTCTTATACGGTCTTGCTCGGAAAAGAGTATTATCATTGATTTCAGGGTTTCGAGACAAAATTAACTTTCGAATATTGAAAAAATGGATCGATACAACTTTTGCTATACTTTTATTTGATGCAAAAAAAGCGGGAAAAGCAACAACTTATTGATCAAATATATGAGAAAAAATAAAGATGCTGGAAGTCTTGCGACTTAATATATTCCACAATGGTAAGTAACTTCATCGCTTGGGAAAATTACTAGCTAGTATTAGCTTTTGATACGAAGTATGAGTTCCTGTAGGATCTCTGATTGAATCAAGTTAAATATCAGTTAAGTAATGCATGCATGGGAAGAGAAGACACAAAGATGGTATTAATTAATTGAATATTTAGAATTCCACTGCCTTTAACATCAGCATAATTTCAAAATATGCGTTCACCTTGTCACTGTCAGGACAAATAAGGGACTGGGAGTCTGGGACACAAAATCCTTATAGGTCCACCTGCATTATGTATCTATATAATTTAACTGTAGGTTGACAAGTCTTAGAGTTAGGTGTCGTAGTTCTTGGGGTCCTGATCAAAAGCAAACCCTATAAAAGTTCCATTCACATCCACTGCACTAACATGCAATAAGGCCCTTCTCTATTTATCTCGTTTAAACTCTAACATATCAGTAAATCCATCACAATAGGGAAAGGAGGATGATTTTCGTGCAATTCATCATAGGCTGAAGAGCTAGCAAACAGCAGGCAGTTAATTTATAGCCTTAAAAGATGAGATATAAGCTGCTTCTTTTTGTGATGAAAATTTGAAGGACGCAAATCTTTATGCCTTTATCATTGAAACGATCATCTTATTCTGTACCGAAAAGGAAACAGACAACAATGATGACTGCATGGAATGATACACTAATAAGTACAGAGTATGGTTTCTCCTCCTAATAACAAGAAGGAACTATCAAGTCATCGTAGTATCCGTGAAAGTTTATTCATCTGACAGTTTGTGCCTTTTGAATTGGGCCCCTGCCATTTGGGGTGTATGTCTTACGCTGTCTGCTTGTTAATCCCATGAAATTGGGTTCTATTCTAAGCTTTCATAATCTCCTACCCTTCTTTAACCATTTAAACCAAGACGCCGCTTAGCTACATTTAATATGCTGCGACTTATCTTCTTACAAATTGAGTTAAGATTCCGATTTTTCTGATCTAACAGTTACAGTTTTACAAGGAACGACAGGTTATAAGAGACATGGTATTGCAGTAGCTACTAAGATTGAACTTGGAGTGTTATCGTCGCCTCTTCGGGGGGGTGAAGAGATTGAAGTTGGTGAAATGGAAAGAAGCACGTGAAGGGGCGCATGAGGCGAGGAATTGATGCTTTGCTTGTGGCTGGAGGGTGAGTGGGTCCACCTGGGTCCCGCAGGTGGAGTGCTCATTCGATATGCGCTCTTTATCGAAATCCCCGAAATCATTCTCGTCTCTTGTCTTTCTTTGTGTTAGCTTCTGTCACGTCATGCATAGTGTGATGACTACGCCCCGACGACGTGTCGTCTTCCACGATCAACGGCTCTAAAGCACCACGGTCGTTAAGTTTGCGAGGGACAACTTTACCCTAAGCTGATGTAAGCGAAGTGGAGCCCTTGTCTTAACAGAAGAAATAAAAAGACATTGCGAGGGCCCACTTAGACTAAGCCCAAGACTGTGCATCTTAGTAGTAAAAGCTGAGTCGATGGAGTCAGGAGAGCTTTGCTTTTTTCCTCTTCTTATTAATAAGGCCATCCCACACCCTCCCATACATCACAAACTCACTAATTTCTGTTCTGTACCTCTCCTTCTCTGCTTATCATTCACAGACGGCCCACTTTCTCTTGCATGGTTACCGATAGATATATAAAGAGGAAAACTACGTGAAGTGATCAAGTGTAGTGCTTGAAACTTGAAAGGAAAGACCGGGTTTGGTGTCTAGTTAGTGCTAAGAAAGCTGATAAGTTATCTTTCCTTGCGTTTCATAATTGGTTGGTTCAGTACGTTATGGGTCTTACATCTCTACAAGTTTGCATGGACTCAGCCGATTGGCTTCAAGTATGTGATCCTTTTGCAGAATCTAACGCTGATACTACGTTTTTACATTTTTTATATCCTCTTGTAGCGTGATTAAGTTTCATTTTCTGTGGTCACTTGGGGAATTGTAATAACAACGGGAAAAGTCGGTTTCTAGGGAGCTTAGTTTGAGCTATCCAGGAGGCTCTTAGCTTTATCTTATTCATATTAGAAACTAATGTTATTACATCATTTTGGATTGACCATCAAAAAATGGTGATTTTGGAGGGGAATGTATGCCCTCTAACTAATTATCATCTCCAAGTAAATTAGAGTCTTTTAGTTTTCCATACTGTGTCGTTGTCCGTTGTTCCCGAATTTGCAAAACCAATTACATCACAGATAGGTTCACGGGTCTTCTTTTCTTTTCGATTACTAGCATTATAGCATTCTTCTTTGTTGATATCAGGAACTACTAGAGAGAATACAGTGAGTCTAGGATCCTTTAATCGTTGCTATCTTTGGCAAGTACAGAGAATTCCCCTTATTTAAGTCCCTTACATTTTCAGCCACTGTAGCCTTAATTCTAATAAATTTCCCTTGTTTCTTTTTCGACTTTCCGTGTGCCAGGGGACGATTCACGATGAGTCTAGAATGGATTCTTCTTCAGCATCTGGAGACATGCTCACATGCTCGAGGCCTTTAATAGAGAGGAAGCTAAGGCCACCACAAGACCAAGCTCTCAAGTGTCCGAGGTGTGAGTCTACGCACACCAAGTTTTGCTACTACAACAACTACAGCCTCTCTCAGCCAAGGTACTTTTGCAAGACTTGTAGGAGGTATTGGACCAAAGGAGGCACTCTAAGGAACATCCCTGTGGGTGGTGGCTGTAGGAAGAATAAGAAAGTAAGCAAAAAATCAAATGAACAATCTGTTAACCAAAACCACGGTTCAGCACCATCGGATCATCACCATAATCCAACTGATCTTCACCTTTCCCTTCCTGAGGTACAACTATTACACTTCAATAACATAATTCAGACACAAGGGAAACGCACAAACCCCAACTTCATCGAAGACGAGTATAACCTTGGCATGCTTGATAACGCTAGGCCAATTGACTTTATGGAGAGTAAGTTAGAGGCTATAGTGGGGAGCTCAAGGAACTATGATTTCATGGGGAATGGTCACATTGCCATGGTAGGCCTTGGAGATACAAGTCATCATGGTTTACCGCTAAAGTTCCATGGAATTGACTCTCCATTTGGCATGTCATCAATTGATGGCAATGATGGAAATTTGATTGAAACTTGCCAAAGGCTAATTCTTCCATACGATCAAGGAAATGATGTTGATATGAAGCTGAACCCCAAACTCTTATCGCTTGAATGGCCAAACCAAGCATACTCTGATGGTGGCAAAGACTCTTTTGGATACCTAAACAATTTTGGGACATGGAGTAGCATGATCAATGGCTACGGATCGTCCACTTCCAATCAACTGGTATAGGAACTACTACGAATAAGAGCAAAGTTTGTGATCACTCAGAGTGATGATGATCAGCCAGAAATTCCGAAGTATATGCCTTTGATGGAAATGGTCTTCTTTTTCCTGCTTCTTTCTAAGAATGCAGTCTTTAAGTTTCATTGACTGGACAAGCAGGAGTGTGAATGAGAACTTTCGTAGACCACAAATGACTGCCTTAAATGCTTTTGTCTCAGTGTTTGTTACTATATGTTGTCTATCTTGCTTCATCTTTTCCTAATTTGGTATCTTTCGTGTTCACACATTCTAAGACTCAGGATTTTGTTGTAGTACCGAGAAAGATTACAGAATTAGTGCTTTTCATGGTGTATACCAAAGAAAATGTCGTACAAATCTCAACTCATTCCCGGTGAGTGATTAAGGTATAATTTGAAAAGTGTTCTAAGCTTCCTATGTTGTTGGGAGTCACGTAATGTGTTTTGTACCGTACTAGTCAGAAAACGGTACAAAATTGGCCTCATCAGTATCGATCGGTATTGGTGATTTCGCATAATACTAACCAGTACTATAAATTTTACGAATTTGAAGGACCATTTTGTTGGAAAAAAAACTTAACCCCTTCCCCACCTCAACTTTGTCTGCAACTCTCTCATCTCTCCCACTATCTCACATTTCTCTCTCACTCAGTCATTCACTCTCTTGTTTCTCCTCTCCGGCGACTCTCCACCATCGTCTCTTCCTTACAGTCAAAGCTAGTTCTGTCTCCACTCTCCCGTGCTCATCACGCCACCACCGGCCACCCAATGTCAACCGCTCTTCATCCACCACCTCCAACGTCCACTGTCGTGCCCAGTGTGTGTAGAGTGTAGAATGCAACGAAATCGGCAGATCTGGAATTTCAATTTTCAAATCTAGATCCAAACCTAATCGACCTAAATTGAACTGAACTGACCCAACTTGTATTACGTTTTTTGATTTTTTTGGGTGTGTTTTTTGCTTTGAATTGCAATTGCATTATATTTGTTATGTTTGTGTGTTTTGTGATAGTTGGAATTGTTGGAATGGTTGAAATTGTTGGAGCGTTAGAATTGTTTGTGTGAGTTGGTTCAATTTCAATGTAATTTATGCATTGTCTTTTTATAACGAAAATTAATGTATTGGAAAATTTGGATTTGAAACTTGGAATTGTTTGTGTGAGTTAGTTCAATTTAATATAATTTCGACATTGTTAATTTGTGAAGAAAATTAATGCATTGAAAAATTTGGATTTGAAACTTAGAATTATTTGTGTGAGTTGGTTCAATTTTAATATAATTTTGATATTTATGAAGAAAATTAATGCATTTGAAAATTTGGGCAAGGAATTAAAAGGTTTGATCAAAACTAGTAAATGAAAGATTGCTAAATTAAAGTTGGGAATTAGGATTTTAGTAATAATAAGTTAAGAAAGAAAACTAATTATAAGCATTATAAATTGACTTGTATAAGTAAACAACATATATTAGCTTAGAGTTGAATTATGAGATTACATAAAGTAAATTGTAAACTTATAATTGTGACTTATGGTCGAAGTTGAATATATTATAGTTATGAGTGGATGTCTTTAGTTTATGATTGAATGGTATAATTGTATAAAATGAGTTATAATATATAAAATGTATAAGTGTATTGTGTAATTGTGTATGTTGAATACTTGAATTATTGGTTTTTAAATTAATGGTGAATTGTGTTAGATGAAATTGAATTATGTATGATGTAATGATATAAATGAGTTATATTATATAAGATGCATACGTGTATTGTATGATTATGTTAGTTTGGACTTTTGAGTTAAATAATATATATTTTGTGATAGTATTTGATAATGAAACTATGTGTTCTTTATTTTGAAATATATCTTCATTTATTTTTACAGATAAATGGAAAGAAGTTTAAGTACTCCTGATAATTCAACTGCTTTGGGAGGATACAATGATTCAATTTCAGCTCATGTTGTATTGGTCTTTGGTATGAAGAACCATATCATTTGCCTATTTTGTAACAAGGATTTGAAAGGTGAAGGAATCACCAGATTAAATAAGCATTTAGTTATGGTTAAAGGAGATGTGGAACCTTGTCAAAAGTGAGTCATGATATGAAATGGCAAATGAAAACTTTTCTTGAAGAGTATCAACATGAGAAAGATAAAAGGGAGAGATTGAATTATGAATTTGGTAATGGAAGTTCATTTGTTGGTGTTCAGGATGATTGATAAGATCTTATCTTGATATATTATTTGATATTATCTCCTTTGTTTTGAATTTATTTTGGTGCTTAAATGTTAAATTAACGTTTGTTTTGTTTTAGGAGATGAAACATGGATATTGCATCAAATTGGGACTCTATTGATGAAAATCACGAATTTTGAATGAAGTGAAGAGATTGTTGCAATGGATAAGGCTTATCACTTAAAGAGTTGGAGTTTAACTGAGAAACATCCTTCTATCCTTATCATGTAGGAATTTGAATTTGAATTTGAATTTAGATAGACATCTTTGAAAGTTAGAATTAGATTAAGATTAGATCAAAAAACCTTATAAAAGGGACGCTTCTCACAACAGAAAGAGATTCTCTCTTCTTACGTTTTTTGCAATTCCTTATCTTCTATTTTGTTTCGAAGCAAAAGTCATTTGTGGCTAAACTCAATCGTTCTAATTCAAGGGATTCAATGTTCTAGTTGTAACTTTGTGAGGTTTCGTGTTCTTAACTTTTATTCATGTTTTAATTTAAGTATTTCTTATCTTGAGTTCTCATATTTCATGAATAATTGGTATTGGTTAATCTGACAATTTAATTTAATATTGAGTATTCTATCATTATCCATGAATTCAATGATTCATAATTGTCATGAAAGATTAATACAAGTAGCAAATATGTTATTTATAAATTTCCATAGTGAACTGATGGTAAACAAGAAAACTAAGTTGAATAATTGCAATTTCCTCGATTATTTATTTTAGGGTTAGTCTTTTCACTAAGCTTATTGTTATCATTTATTTGATATGAAATGCTATCACATCTAGTCCATAGATGATTAGTTTTGTTTGGATGCTGGATTTGAACCAATTAATTTAGAAAAATTTAAGACTTATTATGACTATCCTAATATGTTTCTGACTAACTGCTTAAATTGTGAAAATATTCTTTTTAAACTAATGATCAATGTTACAATTAGATGAGATGTTTCCCTTAAATTAGAGTTTGGTAATCTTGTCTTTCTCACTTTTATATTCAGTTGATTTAATTTGATTTCTTATTAATTTTAATTAATCCAAACCCTCATTTTATTTTATTACTTGAAATTAAGAAACTAGTGTTTAGTTTTCTAGGAATTCAACCTAGTTCCATGATTACTATAAGAAGTTTGGAGAATTTGAATTATTTTGGGGGCTTCGACAACTCGACTAAAATTTAGTGTCGTTACCAGGGAGCTATTACAAGTTTCTTAGTTTTTTTGTGTTTTTTTTACAGTTATTGTTAACCTTTTGTCTTGTATGACTCGTAATTCTTATACAGGTAATTACAATATAATCCAAAAATTAAGAAGAAAGTGCGTCGTTTAAGAAAAGAGACTAAGTAAGGAAGCGGTCATTTACCTTCAGATGTGAAAGTTGAAATAGATCTAACAATTAGTGAAGACTCTAATTTTCAAGAAGCAGATGAAAAGATGACAAATCTTAACCCTAGAACATGGAGGGAGTTAGCAGCACCAAATTTGACTCAACAAACCTTACGCATACAATTTTCAAATGTTAAGGTAGATTCGAATTGCAATCTGGTTTGATTCACTTACTGCCTATTTTTCGTGGTTTTGCACGTTAAGATTCGCATGAATACCTGAAGGAATTTCATATTGTCTATTCTAGAATGAAACCACAAGGGGTGACAGAAGAATAAATTAATCTCAGTGCCTTCCCATTCTCATTAAAAGATAAGGCAAAGGATTGACTATATTTTCTTCCCCCTATTTCAGTGACAAAATAGAATGAGATGAAAAGTATGTTTCTGA
Source organism: Erythroxylum flavicans (assembly GCA_027576715.1). Classification (NCBI taxonomy): domain Eukaryota; kingdom Viridiplantae; phylum Streptophyta; class Magnoliopsida; order Malpighiales; family Erythroxylaceae; genus Erythroxylum; species Erythroxylum flavicans. The sequence continues at coordinate 32,691,267 of JANZXP010000006.1, forward strand.
AGAAGTTCTTTTACACATCACAAGAAGTGAATATCAGAAAGGAGATATGTGGGATTAGACAAATTACGGGAGAAACATGATATAAATATTAGGAAAGGTTTAAGGAGTTATGTGCCAGGTGCCACATCACCAAATTCCCGATTAACTTTTGATTTAGTACTTTTATAAAGGATTATTGCCAATAGATCGAAGTATGGTTGATGCAGCTAGTGGGGGAGCTTTGGTAAACAAAACACCTGAGGCATCCAAGCAATTTATATCCATTATGGCTAAAAATTCTCAACAGTTTGGGACAAGGATGGATGGAGCTGTTAAGAGTGTGAATAAGGTAAATAACACGCACCTTGAGGATAAAATTTTAGATTTAACTGCTCTAGTTCATCAATTGGTTGTAGGTCAATTACAATCGACAAGAGTGTGTGAAATATGCTCATTCTTTGGATATCTTACGGATATGTGCCCTACATTGCAACAAGACTCTCTTCAAGAAGTTAATGTGATAGGGGGATTTCCTGGCCAACCTCAACGAAAATATAACCCATATTCTAATCACTATAATCCAGGATAGAGGGATCATCCAAACCTGAGCAATGAAAATCAAGAAGGCAACAACGATATCAACCTCACAATTTTAAACAAGCTCAAGTCCCTACATATGCTCAACCTCAATCTTCAAATTTAGGTATATCTTTAGATAAAATTGGTAAGACACTTGTTAATAATACTTAACAATTTCAACAAGAAATAATGGCAAGCCTTCAAAACTTAGGAAATCAAATCACTCAATTAGCCACCTCGGAAAGTAAATTGGAAGTGCAAGCATGTGGAAAATTACCTTCCCAAATGATTGTGAATCCTAAGGAGAATGTGAGTGTAATGACTTTGAGAAGTGATAAGGAAATTCAGTTTGGAACTTCTTTACCAATGGAGGTAGAAAAATAAGGTGATGGAGAAAATCGATATCAATTAATGCGCATGCACCTCCTTTTCCTAGTAAGTTGGCTAAACCACAAGAAGATAAGCATGAAAGAGAGATCCTAAAAGCCTTAAAAAAGGTTGAAATTAATATACCGCTTCTTGAAGCCATTGAGCAAGTTCCAAAATATGCAAAATTCTTGACGGAGCTGTGATTAAATAAAAGAAAGCTGAAGGACAATAAGAGAATAATTTTGGGTAAGAATGTATCAGATGTGATAAATAGGAAGTTATCAGGTATGTTTACACTTTCGTGTGTTATTGGTAATAAGAAACTTGAGTATGTCATGCTATACTTTAGGTGCATCCATTAATGTCATGCCATACTCAATTTATCAAGCATTAAATATGAATTCTTTGCAAGAAACTATTGTGATTATTCAACTAGTTGATCGTTTATATGTGTGTCCTATTGGTGTTATAGAAGATGTTTTAGTCAAAGTTAACAGTTTGGTATTTCCAGTGGATTTTTACATCTTGAAAATAGATGGAGATAATGTTGAACATTCAGGCTCGATTTTGTTGGGTAGGTCATTTATGAGGACAACCAAGACGAAAATTGATGTGGATAAGGCAACTATTTTCGTTGAATTTGATGGAGAGATAATGAAGTTCAATATTTTTGAAGAAATGAAGCACTTGAATGATTTTCAATCTGTCTATCATATGGATATTGTGGTAATTTGTGCAAGATATATTTAAGGAAGAAACTGATGAAGATGAGTTGGAGCTTAAACTTAAATCAGAAGTGAATTAGCAAGTTGATGAAACTTGTGAAGTTGTAGTATCATTATCAGTAATGCTAATAGATTCGAAAACTTTAAATGATGAACTTACTATAACTCCCAAGAAAATCTTATCTTCTGTTTTGCAGGCTTCGAAGATAGAATTAAAGTTGTTACTTGATTACCTAAAGTATGTCTATTTAGGTAATGAAAAGTAATTACCCACAATTATTTCAAAAAGGTTAACTAAAGAGTAAGAGAAAGAGTTATTAGCATTACTTAAGAAGTTCAAAACTACAATTACATAGAAGTTGGAGATGAAAAAGCCACGTTGAGCATAACGACGTTAAACAATTACACATTTTAGGAGGAAACCCAAGATATGATAGTTTTATTTTATTTTATTTTAGTTATATATAACTTGTGTGATTACTTTTGAAAATTAAATCTATTGGCTTAAGGGAAAAAAAGGTTCTTAAAATTTCAGACTACTAAATCTCATAAGGCGAGATCTCGTCTTATGTAATTTAGTATTTTAAAGCGCAAACTTTAAAATTCCAGACTACTAAATCCCATAAGGCAAGATTTCGTCTTATATGATTTAGTGCTCTGGAATTCTAGACTACTAAATCTCATAAGGCAAGATCTCATCTTATATGATTTAGTGTTATGAAAAAAACTTAATTTTTTAATCCCTCATTTTTATTATTTAATTTCTTTATTTACTTATTTTTATTTTAACGATTTTTATTTTTATTTAATTTAATATTAAAATCCCTAGCCTAATGTTTGCATGTTTCTCTTTTTCAGACACAAACAAAACACTCATCAACCCTCCGCCAGCCAAACACAGACCAGCAGCCTCTTTCAACACATCACTCATGCAGCCTTCACCCACGTCAAAGAAAACAATAGCAGCTCCACACAAAGGCTACCAAAACAAAGAAGTTATTGTACACCTTCGCACAAGTAGAAAGCAGCAGCAACATCACAAGTAGATGCCTAGCACAACTCCAACGTGTCACCAACAACTCTAAGGCACTTGAAGTGTTTCCACACCAGCAATAGAACCAACTCCACCAGCAGAAGCAGGCACTAACAATAACTCTCCTCTCCAAGCAACAAACGCACTCAAATTCATTTTGTTTTAATTCCACATGTGAGATTCACGCAGCTCTGACAGAATGCCAAACAAGTAATCCAACAATAGTAGCATCTTTATAGCACCTCAAACCTCAGGGGAGTCCTCTATTCTTTGTTTTATTTGATTATTTTGTGAACCTGTGAGTATCTTATGCATACATTAGGGACAATGTATGATTTGGGTGCGGGGGACTGAATGTTTATATTATGATGAACGTTGTGATTTGTGCTTGGACTCATAATATATAGATTCATATATTAATTATTCCTTATGATAGCTTTATAATTTTCTGATTGTTGCTTATAAATAATCCTTAAATTAGGATACATTTTCGGTTTAAGATTTAATGCATGAGAGAAACAAGCATGATTAGTGTTTTCATTAAACTATTTCAAGTATCTCATTGATTTTGTTGTATGAAAGTGTGCAAGACTTGATGCATTTTTTGACACCTACATGAGCTTTGAGCCTAAAGCATTCATCACATATGTGCTCATATATATCTTTTTGTTGTTTGTTATCAAATATAGCTTGTTTATGTTAGAACTTGCTTTTGAATACGTGTTGAGATCACACTTTTGATGAATTTGTGTATAAAGATGATGAGGGCATTTAGGATAACCATTTTTGACCTAAACAAGCCTACTTTACATTTTGTCCTTAGAAAGTCAATTTGAGCCTTATCCTTTCTTTTCTTGCATAATAACCTTGTTACAATCCAAATTTACCTTTTTTTATTATTGATATCCCTAATAATTTTGAACCCTTAAATTGAAGGAATCGTATCAGTTTATTTGCATAGGATTTTTCCTATTTGGGTGAAAAGTAAATTAGATGATTTAAGTTGCATTGTTTTGATTTTTTATAGAATGGAGGAGTTATAAAAAAAGAAAAAAATCTCCTCTTGATATTGTTGTTAAAAAAAACAAAAAGAAAAGAAAAGAAAAGAAAAGAAGTGATTGAAAGAGATGCTATTTGAGTCAAATGAATTTTGATTTAATTGTGTGGATAACTTTATATGATTCCTTTCAATTTATTTAGCCAAAAAGATTTTTTTTGTCATACCTTACCTAAGCCACGTTACATCCCTTATCAAGTCCCTTTGATTTATACATTAGGTTCATTTTGTTTAGTGGTGGAGATATGATTCTTAAGCAAGCTTATGAAAATAACTTACTATATTTTGATTTAAAAGCTTAATGAACCCTAAATAATTTGAGCGTATAGAGTGAAATCCTTGTGAGGGTATCAAGTCTTGTTCATTTAATTTTGATGGAATTGATGAGATGTTATGTTTTAACAATGTGTCCTCTGAGTACTTATTTTTTCGATTGTTATTTTTATCTTAACCCTTAAATGTGAGTTAACTTTTGGATATGTCTGGATAACATGAAAGGAGATGAGAGGTTGTTGTGAAGATGATTAATGTACTGGATTGATGTATGCTTAAGGACAAGCATGAATCTAGTATGAGGGAATTTGATAAGATCTTATTTTGACATATTATTTGATATTTTCTTCTTTGTTTTGAATTTATTTTGGTGGTTAAATATTAAAATTAATGTTTGATTTGTTTTAGGAGATGAAAAGTAGAAATTGCATCAAATTGGGACTCTATTGATGATAATAATAAATTTTGGATGAAGTAAAGAGGTTGCTACAATAGATAAGGTTGATCACTTGAAGAGTTAGAGTTTAACTGAGAAACTTCCTTCTATCCTTATCATGTAGGAATTTGAATTTGAATTTAGATAGACATCTTTGAAAGTTAGAATTAGATTAGGATTTTATCAGAAAATTTTATAAAAGGGGCGCTCCTCACAACAGAAAGAGGTTCTCTCTTCTTACATTTTTCGCAATTTCTTATCTTACGTTTTTCGTAATTTCTTATCTTTCTTCTATTTTTGTTCTCAGAGCAAAAGTCATATGTGACTAAACCTAATCGTTCTGATTCAAGGGGATTCGATATTCTAGTTGTAACTTTGTGAGATTTTGGCTTTGTTTGGCAATCAGCTGATTCCATTAGCTGATAGCTGATTATATCAGCTGATTTGACCAGCGGATTGCATTAGCTGTTTGTTAGAGTGTTTGGTAAAATTA
>JANZXP010000006.1:32704404-32719714 GCA_027576715.1 Erythroxylum flavicans
TAGACCAACATTATCCTAAATGTTAAAGAAGCATAAATATAAAGGAAAAGGTTAACAAAAGCTTCTCTATTATGGAAGTGCCGAAATCAAGGGGTTGGCGGATGTGGTGGTGGAAGAGCATCAACGGCAAAACAAATTGGAGGGGCTAATCTACAAGAATCACTCTTCCTCCTTCACATTGTACGAATTTTGTGAAAGACAACCTGCAAAAGAACAAAACAATAACGCAAGCACAAAATCACAAGTTAGGGTGGATGAGGGAGTTGGCAATAAAGAGTAGGAGTGGTGTGAGTTAATGGTGGGCAAGTGGGAGTGAATGTCTACGATGGGTGGTGATGTGCGGCAACTGCAATTTGGAACAATAAGGGAAAATTCGATGAAAACAGAAGGGGAAAAAGGGGGGAGGGAAAGAAGAGCGACGGGAAGAATCAAATTTTCTAATAATTTTTTTTGTTTTTTAATTTTTGTTTTTTTAAATTAAAAGATAAAAATTAAAATTGCATAATCAAAAATATTAAATTAAATTCCTAACTAAACTGAAATAAACCTAAAAATGAAAATAAAAGAAAATTGCCAAAGAAACACATAAAAGAAAGGGATATGAATGGGGTGCCTCCCATTAAGCGCTTATCGAAGGTTATAAGCTTGACCTTTGGCAAATGTACATTATCCATTATTGAATAGATGCTAGAGTCCAACAGGAAGCATGCTCAAACTTCGCAAGGAGCCTAGAGCACCTTCTCTCGAAATCGGCTCCTTCTCAGCACGATGCCTCGAGGCTTCTAAGGACTGGAACTTCATCGTTTCACCATCATACTCTAATGTCCACCGTTTTTTTGGGCATCGCCCTTCTCACACCAAGATGGTCTCTGTAATAGTAATGCCAATAGGTACGGAGACTTGACATCTTGCTCGCAAACTTCGATCATTAGCTCGCTTGGCCACAGCTCGTTCAACTCATATATGATTAGTGACTTTTCTTCTTCTTGTTTCTCTACTTGTTCTTCTTCTTCTTTTACCTGTAAACAACTAGGAAAAGGAAACGAAATTCGGTTAGTGATAACATCAAATTCATCCCTTACCTTAGGAGGTTGCATATCCTCCATCTTTTCTTAAACTATAACCTCTTCCTCTCCTAACTCTACTTGCTCTTCCTTCTTTGCCTAAGGAAATTGACTCAGAAAAGGAGGCGGAACCACCATATTCTGTAGATTATTTTGCATCATTTTTGATTGTGAAGGTGCTTTTTGCGTGATTTCTTCTTCTACCTCTCTTCCGTAATTCTTTGAAAGTGAGTCCCGTAGTTCCTTACCACTCCGCAATGTGATAGCCTTTGCACTTTGTCTAGGATTAATCTCCGGTTGCATTGGAAAATTTCCAAACGTTCGTGCTTCCAATCCATTTATAGCAGTTGCCATTTGACTTATCTGGTTTTCGATATTTCTCTATTGATTCTCAATGTTCCGGATACTTGCTTCAGTACCCCACTGAAATGTCAAAGTGTTAGTGGCCAAAGATTGAACAAAATCTTCCAAAGAAGTCTTACCCTCGGAAATGGATGTTATATTTTGATTTTGTCGAGGCATATACAGTTGTCTAAACTGTTGGAATTGAAGAGTGCTCATCGCCACCAAACTCATTACGATCTCCTCCAAAGATATCTCATCAGCTTGTGGTGGTGATGGTGGAGGTGGAGCCTCTGGTTGGAAGTAGGACTGCTCTTAATAGTAGCTCAGTGGAGAAGCGAGCCTGTATTGTGTATCCTGCAAAACAGGACACGTACAAAAAGAACAACCAAAAAATGAGCAAACTTCACATACCTTAGCTTATTGATCATCCATCAGTACTTACGCGGCTAAGGGTGTGAAATCTGCCACTTGATGGTCAAACTTGGAAGTCGCAACAGATGGAAACTCATTATCATAATAAGGATAATATGAAAAATCAGAATCAAAAGCATACTAATAGTGAGCCATGCCGCTAAAAGATCGAAAAATCAGAAAAAACTGTGAAACTAAAACGAATAGAAGACAAAAACAAAAACAAAAACAAAAACATCACTAAGAAAACCGTTAAGAAATTCCCCAACAACGGCGCCAAAATTTGGTACTGATATCGCCTGCAACCAAATTTAAAAAGAAACCAACTTCCGTCAATACAAAATAATTTAGTAGTGGAAAGTAGGGATCGTTCTCACGAGGAATCAGAAAAAACTGTGAAACTAAAACGAATAGAAGACAAAAACAAAAACAAACACAAAAACATCACTAAGAAAACCGTTAAGAAATTCCCCAGCAACGACGCCAAAATTTGGTACTGATATTGCCTGCAACCAAATTTAAAAAGAAACCAACTTTCGTCAATACAAAATAATGTAGTAGTGGAAAGTAGGGATCGTTCCCACGAGGAATTTTTAACAGTAAAGTTTAGCGAGTTTAAAACTAAAACAAATAGGGGGATTTGGTTCACGTAATTTAAGAAATTAGAAATAAAAAAATCAGAAATTAACAAAAATAATTGGATCTGAAAATTTAAGAGACAAACCTTGGTTTCGGGACGTCGATGTTATCACGCTAAAATGGAACCTTGATATAAAATTTCAATCATTAATAAACATTCATTGGGGATGTTTTCTCTTAAATGTAATGACTAGAAACATGTATCCTAGCATTCTTATTAAACAATAACCTAGATACGATTGTAGGTTTAATTAAATAATAGCTTTACGAATCAAGAAACCAATGAGCAAGCGAAATACATGTATGACATGCAATCAATGAAGTGAATATCTCCTTAGAATTTTCTAACTCTAACGTAGAGAAGACAATCCTAATTGCTACTTGTGATTCGCGAAAATGAACGTCAGATTTCGTTAATCTAGCGATTGAACACATTAATCCCTAGTTGCGCACCTAGAAACCAAAGAATTCAATTAGAAAGAGTAGATCCGAAGATATTCAATGTTCATTAACAACATAAACTTTATTGAACATCTCACACATAATAGCTGATAACACGAATCCCCTCAACCAAGAAAAGAAGTTTAGCTACTCATACTAGAATCGAAAATGAAGGAAATAACAACGCATAAAGTCTCCATCCATGGTTCTTTACTGAAAAACATGAAAATACTAATGGAGAAAGTGCAGAAAACGTAAAAACACTGAAAAGAAAACAACATAAACGAAAACCTATCCTAAACCTAGACTTCTCCTACGTGAACCACCATCCTCTCTCTTTTATGCTTGTTTTTCCCCTATCTTTCCTTGATCCTCTTCTGATACTGTATCCCCTAATTTTAGGTAGTCAATCCCCTTGAAAGATGGCAATATAATCTTCAAAGATTGTGAGAATCTCGATTTTGACTTTTGAAAAGTGATCTGCAGATTTATTCCATCCTTAGGCGTGCCCACGCTTAGTCACAGAATTGCTGTCAAATTAGGAATTTCGAATTTTCTTCATTCTTTTGCATCTTTTTGATTCAATTTCGTCTCTAAGGTGTTGAAAACCATCTGTAAACAATTATAAAGCAATTCCATTAAATTCGGATAATAATTTCCACACCTTAACAATAATTACGTCCAAAATAAGTGCAATTTAATGACTTAACATTCTTATGCTTCATATTGCATTGACTTGATGCTGGAAAATATAGGGGATGGTAGATATATTCCTATTATTGACAAGACTGTGCAGAAAGTAAAAAAGATGACAAGGTTCATTTACAATCGTGCATGAATCTTGAATTTAATGAGAGAGATTTTACTCATGGTAAGAATTTGTATCGTTATACTTTTACAAGATTTGCAAAACATTTCTTATTAGTATTTTATTTTGATGAATAAAGAGATGAGATAGATGTTTAAAAGTGATAAATGAGTTACATTTCATCATGCTAGGTTTAATGTTGGATTGGAGGTTTCCAAAATTATAATCGAAGATATTAAATTTTGGTCCCAATGCTAATTTGTCATTCGAGTTTGTAAGCTTTTGGTGAGGGCACTTCATCTAGCTGGTAGTGATGAAATGATAACAATGAGTTACTTCTAAGATGACGTGGAGAGGAAGAAGGTAGCAATTAAGGCCAATCTAAAAAATAGACCTTTTTTGTACACACTTTATTTTGCAGTCATTAATGAGAGATGTAAAGACAACTTTACTCTTTGTTGTTTACAGCTGGGGTATTTTTGAATCCTAATGTCTATTTCAAGCCAAGTCTTACAAAGAAAGTTGAAGTTAATAGGAGAATGCTATAAACTATTATAACAATTGTTATCGTGAGACAATGGCGGATCTCTTAAGCTCCAAAATGGAGATTTATAAGGAGACTTTTGGGGATTTTAGGATGCCAGTTGCTATTCTTCAAAGAGTAAAACTTAATCCAGGTATATATTTTTTCACTTTTGTTACTTGTTGAAAATTAATTATCACTTTATTTTGTTTATAATGTTATTTTTGTTGTCTTACGAATTACAGTTTATTAGTGGGACGAATTCAAAAGTGGTGTTCTAGAAGTGCAAAGACTCACACATTAACTTAGAAATCGAATTGCGAACTTGTTGTGAAAGGAATTGAAACACATTTGAATTCATCCATTTCAAGAAAAGGAATAGATTAGGGCACAAAATATTGAATGACTTGGTCTTTGTTCAATTCAATCTAAAGCTACGAGAAGGGTATGTTATTATCGTTATTAAGTTAGATATAATGTATTGTAAATTTTTAATAATTTAATTTTATTATTTACTAGGACTCTTGATAGAACAAGTAGTTTAGTAGATTCAGTTTGCATTGATAATATTGATCTTTTGGCAGATTAGGTTTATGAGGAACCAAGTTTGATAGATGAGAGTGACTTGGAAGATAATCTTAGATGGGAAAGCATTGACATGTCATTTAGTGTAATGAATTTGAATGATGGTGATGATGAGTCTCTCCTTAATGATGAGGATTTTGTACCAAATGAAAATTAGGATAAATGCAGTTATAACAGGTATCCCGTATCTGATTGAATGAAGTTCTAGGTTTTTTTCTCCTTTTCTTTTAATTTTACTTATATTTAATGTATATGTTAAATTCTATATATGTAATGTAATTGTAAATATTTTTGTTTCAGGTTTTACTTCTAGTTGGTTCTTCGGCGCAAACTGTTGTTGTAAATTGTAATTGTTAGAGAGTAACAAATATTTATTATTCTTTTTATTTGATATTTTTATGTAATTATTATTTATTATATGATGAAATTGTAATATTTTAAATACTTTGGATTATTCTTAATTTTATGTTTGTATAATGATTAAATGATATTTTTAATATTAATTATGGTTACTATTTATATGTGAAAATTAACGTTAATAAAATAAAAATTCTTGTTATTTTAAAATTTTATTATTATGATTTTTGGAGAAAAATTTGATGTAAAATTATAAAAAATTTAAGGAACTATTTCATAAATTTAAAAAATTACCGAAACGGTATTTAGTATTGATTAGTTTTGGTATAGTATTGTACTAGTACCAAATTTAGTACTGGTATTGGTACAGTATTCATAACTTTCTTTGGGAGTGGAGTTTAAAACAAAATTTCCATTGAAATAACTCGTCGTGATTTGTGTTATTGACATATGGTCCTCTTTTCTAGTTTTATCCTTATTTCAAGGCCTATACTAGTTTGCAAACTCAAAATATTAATTTGATGGACTTTGCTTACAATTTCTCTCTCTCTTTTGTTTTTGTTATCCCACAAAATTTATATTCAGATTGTGCGTAATAAATATATTTTTGTACATGGATTCATTTTCCTACTCTTAGGTTCTATCCTTCATGGAGGTAAGTGAAATGTCTTAATTTTAAGAATCACTGACAAAAAGATGAAAGCATACAATATTTGTCGAAATGAAACATATGGATAATAATCGTGGTGGCTTGTCATACATACTCCTATAGAGAAGCTAAAGTTTGTAAGTTCTAAAATAGTCATTGTTTCATGTTTTGAGAAACATTTCTTTTAACTTTAAGTCTCTTTTTTATCTATTGATAATTGATATATTTTTAGTCATATCTAGTGGCCATAGATATATTTTATTATTAAAACCATTAACTGATATAAATTTTAGATTATTATGCCAATATTATATCTTTTAATCTAAAGTTTCTCGTGTTTAAGTTTTTTTTATATTTTCTAGATTTACAGAATCAATGATTTTGTATGTTATACTTTTGCATTTTCCATATCAGTGCTCTAGTTTCCATGTAAGTTAAAGTTGTCTAAAATTTGTTTGTTTTGTATCCCTTTGTTTAGTCTATAAAAGCAAGGTTTGTATTTCGTTGTAGATCAACAAGAATTCAATAAAATTATGTGTGTTTTCTATCTTATAGCTTCTTTCTAAGTTTTTCATCTCCTGAAAGCTTGATTCTTGAATAATATAAATAAGAATTATTGGAAACACTGGTTCCCAATAATATTCCTAAAAAGTAAGAGGGAATCTAATAATAGGGAACCGCAGAAAAAGGTTAAGATCCACTACTGTCATCATCAAAGTCAGACATGTCATCTTCCATTTTTTCTAGTTATTTAATAAAATGGGATGTTTCTGTGTCAGTCCAGACTGGAGGCCAGGGATCTTGGGCATTTTGGAAATAATCATGGTGTTTAGGCTCTACTTCAGGTTGTTAGGTTGTGGAACTTTCTCTAAATTCAAAAGTTTTCTAAGGTTCAAAGCCAAGTGGACATGACAATTCACCTGCCATAATATCGAATCCCTTAATGGCAAATTGGTAAATAGAAGATCAATATCTAGAAATTGGTCAAATGTTTAAGGTATAGTCATGATGATCTGAGCCAGTTCAGATAAATCTACAAATTGCTTTGATTCTTCTGAGGATCGTTTTGAGATTTCAAAATCTTCAGAGGTTTGTTCTCCAGATTCTTCTAAAATAGATACTAGTGCAAGAGTTGCAATGAACTCTGATTGAGGAGCATTATCGTTTTCAATTGATGAAGAAGGTTAGGTTTTTGGTGGTAAAGAAGGTGGAGTTAATTTGTGAGAGTTTTGTCCATGGATTAATAAGTTAATCTACGAGAATTTTGTCCATGGATTAATAAGTTTGGCATATGAAATTGATGGATAATGATTCTTTTTAGTTTTGGGCTTTGTAGGCTTGGTGTTGGGTTTGGTGGTAGAATGAATATGCTGCCTAATTAAAGGATAGTTCCTTTTAAACACTTTTTCACGATCAATCGGGATGAATAAATGGGTTGGATAATTGGAAAAGTTGTAGGATAAGCTCCATAAACAGTCTTAGAATGTTCTTTCTACATATTTGCCTTTATTATATGAAGTACTTCTTTCACTCTTTGAATTTCTTATTCTTTGTTTGTAAAATCAGGTCCAAAATAATGTGTTTCAATATAGCATTTGAGATCAACATTGAGTTGAACCATCTGATCCTTCAAAGATGTATATGGTTTTTGGATATGAGAAGAGCTATTTCTACTGATTTTTAAGTGGCCTGTGTCTGTTGTTAAAGCCCATCAAGCTTGGTATCAATTTGTAGAAGAACTTTGTTTTGGGCCACAACATTATCAGTAGGCTAGTTGAGTACTTGATCGGTATAATTTGAGACAAGGGTGCCTTGAGAAGTAATTCCTTTAGCACGAACATAAGCGTTGGAGATACCTCTATTAGTATCATCTGTGTGTCTCTCTATAGGAGGAAATTCATCCTTATATGGTCTCATCATCATACAAGGGATTGATGTTAGAGTAGTAACAAAAATAGGAGGAATAATTAGGTGAGGTCTGCTAGGGATTAGATCTTTAAAGAACAAATGTTCCTTTCCAACAACTTTAAGTAGCTCTTGAAGAGTCTTGGGTCTAGATCATGGGTTTTTAAGCCCAATCCATGGTCTAGAATCTGGATCATTATCATCATATCAAGGATGAAGTTATTGGGAAGGTTGACATCGATGAATTTCTCTAGGTAATAGCCTTCTTTTATGTCAAAATGTTTTTGCCTCTTTCGAATATAGGCCTCATCCTTAATGTCTGAGTCATTATATCTTAGTGTTGGACATACTTTATAATATAGCTCACACATGGATGGATCAAATCAAAGGAAAAACCATCGTCTTCACCCTCTCTTCTTCTCCTACCTCCTCTTCTTTTCTCATTTTTCAACCACCTTTTTCCATTTTGTCCTCTTTTCATGACTCCAATTTATTGTCCTACATAATCACAACATATAATCCAAATATAATGTAGTGTAGGATGACTAAAAATCACACTAAAAGACATATAGTGGTTGTTGGAATTTTACCTATGAGCTAAGGAATTTTGGGGTTGTTAACCTTAACAATTTCCTCACAATTTGCTATATAAAACAACCAAAATGAAGGAACAAATGAGAAATGTTTCACATGCAAGAGAAAGATGGTACATTTACACACTTACCGATTAATAAAATGGAGAGAAAAGTGAAGAACGCAAGCTGATTTTTGTTGGTATTAGAATTTTCAGTTGATATGTTCCATTTATATCCCTATGCTTAATAGTTTTGTGACTTGGACTACTTGGTTGATTGGTTAATGTTGGGCTACTTTTATTTCTTTTGTGGGCTTTACATGAATCGTGGGTTTCCTCTTTCCAATTGAACATAAGAAAAATAAAAAAGTAATGTGACCAAAATTTGATAGAATTTAAATGATTAGTTTGGTATTCATTAATTTAGAGTTTAAATTAAATGTTTTGAAAATATTAAAGTACTTTTTGAGTGTTCTCAAACATTTGAATTTAAATCAACATTTAGCATAAATGTTAGAGTTTAAATTGTCCATTTTTCTTACTCTCTCTCTCTCTCTCTCTCTCTCTCTCTCTCTCTCTCTCTCTCTCTCTCTCTCTCTCTCTCTCTCTCTCTCTATATATATATATATATATATAATAAAATAAAAGACATAAATCTTTTATATGGTTTAAAAACTTTCTAAAAATTCTTTATAATTTTTAATTTCTTAAAAAACCCTTCGCTTATACTTCGGTTGATAAATAATAATGAAATACATGCAGTATGAATATTATATGTGTACTAATCAAGTGTCATTAATATAATAACTTATCTTAATTGTTAAACCCAACTCAAAATTAAACTCGAGTTGAATTAATAATTCAAGATAATTATAATAAATTATTAATAAATTTAATGTGAATATAGTTAGTTTTATTTGAATTTAATAGTTAGGTTAAAACATCATGTAAATAACATTTGATTTATTTATGTTTGATATTCGTATCGTGTATATTTTGTCATTATTCTTTTTCGAAGTTTAAGAGAATTTTTTTAGAAAATTAAAAACTATAAATATTTTTTCCAATAATTTTACATATTAGAGTTCTTTTAAATTTTCTTAAACTATAGGGAGAAATCATATCTTTTAAGTTTTATCTTATAAAAATAAAATTGATCCTGTAGTCACTAGTTATTCTTTAGTTAATTTTTTTGTGCATGCAATAATCTGCAAACTATACTCGTGATCACCTATTTTTTCAATGCAGGTTTTCTAAAGCAATTTTGAGCAGGATTCTACACCTAATAGCTAATGACACTTATATGTATGATTGAGAGCAAACATTGAATTGAGTGATTAACCATTTGAAGTAGAATATGACTAATGGGCACATTTTCAAAGTGCCATTCGTTTCCACCATTTATATGATTTGGAAGGAGAGGAACAACAAAATCTTTACACGCAGGGAAGTTAAGAAATACTGACTTACAAATAAGATTATTAATTGGATTCAATTGACTATTGTTGCTAAGAATGTTCAACACACTCTTTCACCAGACATGAAGTAGAGATGGAACTTATAAGTTGGATCTTGATCTATTTTTGTAATAGTTTTATTTTAATTTTTTGATTGTCCTTAATTAAGGGCTATACAACCTTGAACTCATTGTAGTGTTGCATTAGTTTATCTATAGTTACTACCAATTATTCATTTTTGAAAAAAAAATAATCTACAAACTATGCAGTTCAGGTGAGCTATTTGGCGAGTTAGTAATTTAGAGTCAATTAACAAGTTTAATATAATTGAAACTTGCAAGTCTTAATGTGCTTTTATCTTTAGTCAATCATTCTTTAAGTTATTGAGACACAACCTTTCTTTGTCAAAGTTGACCTTTGTATTAGTAAATACAAGAGAGACTTACCATATTAAAAGGTATGTACAAACTGATTTAACATTTTTGGTTCGATGAGTTAACCCCAAAAATTAAGGATTTTGAGTTTTAAAAATTAATTTATAGATTAAACTTGAGTTTAAATTTTAATTTAAAAATTTTAAGTTGTTTTAAATTATTGAAAAATCCAACTCAAATTTATATTCATAAGTATCATAAATTTAAGGATTAATTACAAAAAATCCCAAACTTTGTTCAAATTTGCAATTATAGCTTGAACTTTAAAAAGTGAGAATTAAATACTCAAACTTTCAAATTTTTTTCAATTCTAGCTTGATGTTAGTTTCTCCGTTAAGTTTACTGATGTGGCTTGCTATACTTCGATATCTACAGATTGGAGATATATGGTCATTCTCTCTTTCTAGTATGAGTAGTTGTTTCCATTGAAGTAAGGAGGCTTTGAGATGGATTGTCCTTCAAAACTTCTCAAGGTGTTTGCTGTGATCTATCACGTGCTATAAAACACAATAAATTTGAAACCTCGCTCTAACACCAAATGATAAATCAAACACATACAAGAGGGGGGTGAATTGCGTGTGACTTAAAAAAAATTTTGCAAGTTACTTTCAATTTATATAAAGATAGGGACCCGTTAAAAATTAAAACAATAGGAGACTATCAAACAATAGTAGTCTGTTAAATGACAGGAGCCTATTAAAGTACGAGTTATGTTGAAACAATAAAAAGAAGGTGCTTAATAAAATGAAAAGAACAGTCAGCAAGTTAAAAACAGAGGGAACCTATTATAAAAGTGAAGGAGCCTTTTACTGAAATGAACGCACACAATATAATGTAGAAATATAAAAGATAAAGAGAGAGCGAGAGAGAAGAAGGATGTAGTCGATTTATACTGGTTCGACTTACAACCTAAGCCTACATCTAGTCCCTAAGTATTAAACTTTAGTGTTTCACTATAAAATCAAGTAGTAGTTTGACGAGCCTCTCCAAGCTCACAAGTTAATATGTTTTCAAGGTTCTTCAACTTTCCACACTAGTAGTATTTCACTAGCCTCTACAAGTTCTCAAATAAAAAAGAGGTTTGCTCTATATGAGCTTTAGTAATCTCTCTCAACAGAATTTCACTTTCTAACGCACAAGATAATTTTTTTACAAAGATATCATTTTCAAGAATGTATATGCTTTTGATGAGTTTTGACAATATAGCTTTGCAAGCTTTTGTATCGTTTCGTTCCTATTTATAGTTGCATTGGCTCTTCCTTAAATAGTCAATTTCTTCAACTAGCCATTGCTTCATGTTGCATCATTAGTAAACTGGATTTGAATAACTTCAATGTCATCTTTTCCCAAAAAATTATTAGGATCCTTTCGGATAAGCCATTTCTAATAAGGTAAGTTCATAATGAAGGTTCTTGCAAGAAAGAAAGCGTATTTCTTATAATTTTATTTCCTTTTGAGAATAAGATTGTTAATTATACAAGGAAATAAATCTAATTTGAAATTTGAAATATTACATAGTTATCATCCAAATCATTAATCACAATCCTTGAGCTAATATCTTTATCTTACCAAATTAAGGCTTATGGTTAACTAATTTTTCCTCTTTTATTTCTTTTATGTACTTTAAGTTCTTTTGCATCAGAAATCCTTCTTGTCAAAGAAACATTGCTTGCATATCTCCTTTGACCTAGGCAAGCATTAAAACCTTCAAATTCTCTTAAGATACTAAGGAACCATTATTACCTTGGTTATGAAAAATGCCTTCAAGCAGGAAACGAGGATAAACAACATAATTTCAATCAGTTAAGTTTAAGAGGAGAAGTTAATACTACGTAAATCATACATACCAAAATTGTATTGTAAAAGGGATTAATGTCCAATGTATATGCATGACCTCTAATCTGTTTAAGCCTAAATCAAAGTGCATTTAAATATAAAATCTACATTGAATACATTTGATTTAGAATACACAAAAAATATTATTTTTGGGCAAGTTCTTCCATAAAATGATGTCAGGAAACATTAAAGAATAACCAAGTTGCAATAGTATTGTAAAAGAAGTAAACTCCATAGACATTCTTTTGGAAGATGAAACAAAATCAGGAACCTTTTCTTAGGCAGAATCTTTCATACAACTCACCTGTCCGTTATTATATGAATCATTTCCAAAATAAAAAGTGAAATATCTTTTGGTATGTAGTCTTCAAGTTGCTTCTTTTCAGATATAGCCTTACCAAAACTTGAAGCAATAGTCAATGTTGAAATACCAATATATGAGGGAGGGAAGTTATTACAAGATATAAAGATATAGTTTTGTAATAACCACACATTACTGAAGTAGTACCAACGTTTACTAAAGTGGAAGAACTTAAAAGTAGTTATAAAAGAGATTGACATGCATAAAAATCATAATACACCTTATTGTAATCCATACCACCATAAATATCGCCAACAAGTATGTCAATGGTTCTATTATCTCCCCTTTGACTCAACTATAGCAACTTATCAAAATTGAAAGTAAAGATCATGAAAAACCTTAATAAATTTTCTAATTTATTGAAAAATAAGAATTTATTGGATGTTATAAGTACCTCTTGCACTTAGTTAATAGTCTTCCCAACCACCAGTAGGTACCACCACCAACATTTGTCCCACTAACCCTTCTAAAATTTCCCATCTCCATTGACCTAAATAAAATTAATAATATTGCAAAAGTGTGTGTTACTTAGGAGCTTAAAGAGCTGACAAAATAAAAAAGAAAAAAAATACCTTGATCATACTAACACCAGATCCTAGGTTCACGAGAAGGTAAGGGAATAAATCATTTTGGTAAATGTGAAGGAAATATTTATGACATTCCATATGTGTGAAAACTTCATGACTAGTAGCTTGCCTAGTTATAGAGAGAAAGTTAGTAGGATTAGTGGATTGGATACTTGCATTTTCAGCACATAATTCACAAGTACAAATCAATAGAAACAAATGCGTAGAGCAATCAACAAGTTCAAAATTGAGTGTTAGGAATAAAACATATATAGATTAACTATAAAGAAAATAACAGATATCTTTCCAATTATAGAAAGCAAGAAAGTATCAATCATTTTCTAGCAATAAATCTAAGCTAACAAATCTTCAATAGTATTATGTTGAATTCCCATAAATAAGGTATGCAAACAAAGATTATGATCTAAGACCAACAATAAATAATAAAAGATTTGGCAAAAGTTAGGTGTAGCTTTAATTAGTGATTGTTTCCCAAACTTAATATTCTTAGTTGAATTAGTATATTTAGGTACATAGGTAATGCTTCTCTGTTAGGTTTCTTATTTATCTTCCTTTCCATTTACATTCCCTTAGTTGTTGTAGTAATTAGTCTCTAATTATAAAAATAGATGGGTTAGGTTCAATGTAAAGTCATATTTTACTATTGGATAAATGATATTGAATCATTTTCCTCTGAACTTTTCTCTTTCCTTTCTTCTTCTTTGCTCATCCTCTTCTCTCTATTCCAAAATCTGACATTTTTTTTCCTATTTCTTCATTTAAACTTTTGATTGTAGAAATTGGCCTCCATCATAGTATGGCATAACTTTCTTCAATTTTAAAGTGAAACCAATAATCAACACATTATGTTTATGCATGTATTGACACCCTCAAATATAAAATTTTCCCAACATGTTGGGCCTGGGTCTCTATTCGGATTTCATGGCGACTACGCGCCACAATTGGGATTTAATGAAATAATAATAATAATAAATTGAGAATATTCAAAAAAATGATAGTGTATCATTATAAAATTTTCAATAAAGGAAATTCATGGTGGGATTTTTCTGTAATAACAATTAATAAATAAATGTCATAAAAAATTTTAGACATGAAAATAAATTAAAGTGGGGGTCGAACAACATAGATATATGCTTATGGATTTAACAACAAAACGAAGCAAAAGTGCAAAGCTCATGGGTGTGAGCAAGGAGAGTCACACCTGTGACTGAAAAAGACAAAAAAATTTTGGTGAAACCTCACAAAATTCACGGGTGTGAGTTTTAAATCTCACACCCGTGAGACTCCAACTTAACCCTCACGAGTGTGAGTTTAAGTCTTACACCCGTGAGACTATATCACAAACTCACGGGTGTGAGTTTTAAGTCTCACACCCATGAGTCTTCATCAAAAACACTCACGACACTCGTGAGACTTCCATGAGAAAAAGCATGGGCGTGAGAGAAAATTCTCAAGCTCGTGAGATTCAAGCTTTCCCAGAATTTCCTGCAAAACTATAGTCGCACACCCTCAGTTCAAACTGCCATAACTTTCAAACCACAAATTCAAAAATTTCACACTATATGTTGTTGGAAAGCTAAGAAACAGGTCTACAACTTTTATGAAGAAATTTTTGTCAAGTTTTGCCTAGATCAGTGCAGTTTATTCCTCAAAATTTCAGACGGTATTTTTATTATTCACTGTTGATGTTCATCTGTTAACAACGTTTACACATATATATAGATAAACCCAGTAACTTCAACCACAAGACCCAAAATCTAACTTTCAATTTCATACATACCACTTCTATATAAATAATTTTACGTAAAGATAATCCATCCTAAAAAACATCACACAACCATATTAACATTTGACAAAACATATCATTTTAAACTTACGCATATGAAAATCCTGCCACTTTTCTGTCAACTCTCACTAACAGAGTTTTCGTGCCACTCCATGTTACAAATCTCAAAAACCACATCAGTAGCAAAATGTAAAACACAATCATGAATGCTCATGCTTGAAATGATTCTAAGTGCCAATAATTTCTGAACTATCTAGATATGTTATAATGATAAAAATCCTTGGAGTCTGCCAAAGTTTTGCAAGATTTATTGCTGATCTGCTTTTTCTTCACCTGTGGAGTGGAAAAAAATAGTGGTGTGAGCTAGGAAGCCCAGTAGCTAATACGTTTATGGCCAGCGATAACGAACCACACACAAGCAATATATATATATATATATATATATATATATATATATCACTTACTAAAATTAACAATCACATTCAAAATTTAAGACTATCATACATATTTGAACACATCACTCCATAATACATCACATATTTTTAATT
>JANZXP010000006.1:32719814-32747782 GCA_027576715.1 Erythroxylum flavicans
CCCTTATACAATCTTACAACATTAATACTTTAATTCCATCAATTTACCCATGTCATAAAATCCTACTAACCTTGTCAAAACAAATTAACTCCAAAAATTAATCTATCAACACCTCATAATTCAGTTAAATCATGCTTAATAAATAAAAAAAATTTGGGTGCCAACATAAACTTTTGCAAATGAGGCAATCTAAATCAAGAAGGCTAGTTTAAATCTTTCCCATTTGTTAAATAATCTCAAATAAGAAAATTGGACATAACAAAACAAAAACTTACTACTAAAGGTTAAGGAATAAGATAACTTAGAAAATAGAAAATTAAAAGTTAATAAGGCTCAATGAGACCAAATATAAAAGAAGAATAAGAAATTCATAATAAAGAATTAAACAATAAGGGAAAATAAGAAAACTAGCAGATATGATTTTTTATTACCTTATAAAATTACAAAAACTAGAAATAAGAACTCTAAAATGATATCTTTTAACTAATATTGTCCATAAATACACGAAGAAGATATTAAATGTATGAAATAAAGATAGAAGAATATAAAAAACACAAATAAATGATATCAAGATCAAACTTGAATTTAGAGTTGAACTCTAATACCAAATTTTAATAAAACCCTCACTAACAGATCTATTGAGGATTGATGTCAATATGACAGGATATAGGAATGTTTTATCAAAATCAGATCTATCCCCAGAAGTTATCAAAAAAATACACAAAAGAAGGATATGAATTGCCACACTCCAGAAAAGAAAGAGATTGGAAGTGATAAGATTCTAAGGTTAATCGGCACTAGTAAGATAAATAGATCAATAATTAATAGAAAACCTAACTTTAGAGTGGACTTATAATTTACACTAGACTCATTTCTTCTAAGAGCTTAAAAAGTTCCAAAACAAAACTAACATTATTATGAGTCTTGGATAATCATTGATAACCTAGAATTAAGTGTTTTCATTTATGTTAAATTTAATGTTTTTGTTTAGATAAGGATTAAATTTTCAAAGTTATTTGGTGTTTTTCTACCTAGATTATGATATAAATATTCTTTACTTTTAGGATTCTTGTTCTTAGGTATTTCATGTCTATAAACGACATATGATTGATGTAATTCAAGGATTAATCGTCAAAGAAATCAAATTAAGAGTTTTCTTCACTTATTTGAGAATTCCTTCTTTGTTCTTTACTAAGAACTTCATATGATCTTCTCTAGGTAACTTATGGTAATCAAAATTATTATAGATTTGGTTCTAATTAGGGGGTTTGGTTAGAGTTGAATTTCCTTGCTTCATTTGAAGATGATTGTAAGGTTTTAATTCCTTGTGATTCAGGTTTTAGGTGGTTTCCGGCCTAAGGTTTACATTATTTGGTGTTAAAGCTTTAGCTCTTAAAATAAGGTGCTATTTGTTTTTATGAATTCATTTTCTTCTTTCTTCTAATGACCTTTTTCCGTTCATCATCCATTCTATGTAATTTTTTCTTTCTACAATTCTTTTCAATTCAACATTTACTTTGAGCATTCTTCTTCAATCAAAATTGTTGCATTCACTTTTCTCTTTGTTTTTTAGTTAGTTGAATCATATCTACATAAAAAATCATGAAAAAGAAAAATATCAAAAACAAAAGTGTGCATCAAAACCTAAATATCATATATTGTGAAACCTAGTTATAAAGTGCTATAATCCTTTTCTTATTTAAAAAAAAGGATTATGAATTTCATTTCATCTTTGTTACCTTCTTGTTAATTTTGGTTCCTTTGTTCTTTCATGTTGATTTCTTTATTCTTTCTTATTCATTTTGATAACCTATTCTTAGATTTGTTTATCATTATTTCTTTCTTATTACTCCTAATTCTCATTAACCAAAGCTAATCACCCTATTGCTCTTGTTATTTTAGGAAGACCATTAATAAAGTTCTTCTTAAAGGGCTTGTAAGGGAAAGTTGAGTGATAAAAGACAAGAGCGAAACAATAGTGATGCAGTAACCTAATCACAAGTGAAAACACATAAAAGAATTGTGAGGGAACAACATTCTTTGTCACTACTTGTCCTCAAGCAAAAAGAAAACAAACAAACACAAACAGACTAACAACAACATATAATGGTATAATGACATTGAACTTCATGAAACAAAATTAACTAAAAACACAATCCTTCAAATTGTTCTAACTTATTAACTTTGGAATATGTGTCTAAGTACTTCAGACTAAATAGACATATTAGTTAAGACTTGATGTCAAATTCATTCACTCCTATCACTCTCACACACAAATTGATAATTAGTTAGTCAATCAAAATTGTATCTATCCTGAAATAGGTTTTCATGAGAAGTCATACTGCTCACAAAGATCGATAGGATATATTAAACAAAACACTATTTTTGTTAATTTTCATTAACATAAACCTAGCCCTTTGACATGAAGGCAAACATTTGTGATGAATGTCCCCCGGTTACTCAACTAGGTTATGTTTTTATTAAGCAACTTGGTTGGAATGTCATTATAGCCTTTTAACGTGAAGGAAAACATTTGTGATGAATGTCACCTGGTTACTCAGCTACATCACATTCTCAACTAGTTACTAGCACTATTCATAACTCGATTTGTTTTAAAAAGGGTTTGACGAATATTTATTTCTTAAAAAAAATAAACTTTTATATATATATTTTCTTGCCTACTTCATTTCTTTAGCTAATTATTCTCATGAAAAGATACCAATGATGTTACTTATTTGATTGAACTAAAATTATAGATAAATGTTTCAAATTCCTAGGGTGAACGAACTAACATCATATCTTAATTAACATGCATATTTAACCAAAGCAACTTAGGACACTAATTTCACAAACTAATAAATCTTAGCAACCTAAAAGACAATGTTCAAAGCCAAATCGATTTTGTTAAGTCCTAGCCATTGACACATTCACACGAGTCACATCATGCAAACCTAAACAAAAGTAACATATACTATGAAAAATTCACACTTCAAATAAAACATATAAGAACATAATGCAATTCTTCCCACACTTCGACAACACATTGTCCTCAATGTGAGAAGGACAAATAACATATAAGGTAGGAATCAAAATAAAATAATATGAACACTTAAAAAAAATAAAGACAAAAATGAAAAGATAAATGTTAGAGCGTAAGAACCTATCATGGAGATTAAGGTGGTGATGGCGATGGTGTCGGAGGTGGAATCACCATGCCTTGAGCAACAAAGTATTTATGAATACTTTGTATTTCTTGTTGTTGTCTTCGTTGCTCCTTGATTTCCTTCAACACCTTGGCATTATCTGCAATAACTTTGTTAGTGTTTGAAATTGCTTCCAATACCTTCTCCCATCCAGCTATCTCTTCCTCTCTTGACTCTTTGCTGGTTGATTCCTCCTCTTCTTGTGATGGCGCCGAGCTCAAATTGACTTGTCTTACCCTGGTCTTAACATGAGATTTTGCACTGATGTCTCGAAGTTCCATATTGTGGGACTTTAAGATCTCTGCTCTGTCAGGTGACAAATGTTAAGGAACTTAGGAAGATATACAGTTAGTCCATCACAATTGACGCCAAATATTCTGCAATAGATGTAACCAAATACCCCATGCGTAGATTATTGCTTCTCTTTTTCAGAGTAGTAATAATAACGTTAAAGATGTGGGTGGAGTTGCAAATTTGGACGCTATGATCCGTGCACCATAATATGAAAAGTTCCTTTGTTAAACACTTGTTACTTTCGATTTTTTCAAACACAATTTTACACATAAACTTTTGTAACAACAAGTGTTCGGGACTACAAATTAAGTTATTGTGGGCATTTTTAGCTTCAAAATTATCCATCCCAGTCAGTTCAGCCCAATAACGCGTGGGACAGAAGTCATT
Organism: Erythroxylum flavicans; assembly: GCA_027576715.1. Taxonomy (NCBI): domain Eukaryota; kingdom Viridiplantae; phylum Streptophyta; class Magnoliopsida; order Malpighiales; family Erythroxylaceae; genus Erythroxylum; species Erythroxylum flavicans. Next base: position 32,723,699 of record JANZXP010000006.1, read on the forward strand.
GTGCTGATCTACTATGCTTAATTCTAGAAATCCACCGATTTTACACAATTTCTTATAATTCAACTCATGCAGTTGACCCCATAAATGAAACCATAGATCCATAGGGTTACTAAGCTCATATTGGAGGGAGGTGAAGAATTCTAGGATAAGTTCTTTGTATATGACATAATTAAAGTGCATGAATTTTTCCTAATGAATTCCTACCCCTAAACTTTTAACCCATTCTTTCAATCCAATAGTTTCTAATATTTCAAAATCCAAATATCAAGGCACATTAATTCTTTTTAGACTAAGGGTTTGGAAACATTTACCTTCCTCTTCCGAGTAAATTGGAAAGGGTGCTCCGTACTTCATAGCTCAGTTCCTTTGTCTGTAGCCAGACACTTGAACTTTGCTCTTCTTTGAGTATGCTTAACTGTTTGCTTAATATGCAGTCACATTGGAATGAGAGGTGTAAGGAAGTTAAGGATAGATAAAGACTTTAAGGATGGTTGTAGAGAGAACTAAGAGCGAATTGGCTTCTTGATTTTAGAGAGAGAGTTAGAGAATGATATGTGTAGGAAAAGTGAGGGTGAGTGTAAATATATAGGTGGGGGCGGAAGGGTAGAAGGGGTAAAATTGGGAGAAAAATGAAGGGAATTTGCATGTTCCTTAGCTGCCTCATCGCAGGCCACGATCACGGCCTGGTGAAATGGTCTCTGTTTAGTCTGTTGAAATGGTCTCTGTCACAATGGTTGCCCTGGGTCCTTTATTGGGCTTCCTCCAAATCTTCTCCGTTCTTCTATTTCTTATCTCAAACACTAACAAATACATCAAAGCACCTCAAACATATAAAATTAAAACTCAATAGCATGCTCTAACCCACATAACACTCAAAATGCAAATATCTAACCAAATAACACAATTATAAAGCTAAACATGTATGAATCAATTAATTAATAGCTAAAAACATACTAAAATGTCTATTAAAACATCATCCAAACTACAACTATCAGTCACTAACATTTTCTTTAAATATTTAAGCATGTTTTGTGGTGGAGATGATGTAGAAATTAATCTCAAGATGTTTATAAAGGCTACCCAAGACCAATTTAAGGTTCTAAAGATGAGTTTTGGTTATTTAGAATCCTTATTTAGACCTAAAATCTTCTAAGAAACACACATTTGAGGAGGAAGAAAATGAGGAAGAGGAGGAATAAGAAAAGGAAAAAGAGAACTCTGATGAAGAATAGGGGGACTCCAATGATGAAGAGATTAGTTCTAGAAAGGGTAAAAATGTTATTTCACAATAAGACGACAATTTGGATAGAATTAAGACGAAAATCCCTACCTTTCGTGGGAAGAATGATCCTAGGCTATACTTGGAGTGAGAGAAGGTAGAATATATATTTAATTTTCATAATTGCTTCAAGGAAAAGAAGGCTAGACTAGTAGCAACTGAGTTCGTAAATTATACTTGTATTTGATGGAATTAGTTTGTGATCAATCAACATAAGAATGGTAAGAGACCTATTCGATCAAAGGAAGAGATGAAAGAAGTGTTATATAAGAGAGAGATGAAGGAAGTGTTATATAAGAGGTTCACAACTAGCATTATAATAAGGACTTGTGTAGAAAGTTATAAGGTTTGACTCGAGGTTTTATAAACATAGAGGATTACTACAAGGAGATGGAGATAGACATGATTAGGGCTAATGTAAAGGAGGATTGTCAAGTGACTATGGATAGATTCATTAATGCTTTAAATAAAGAGATAATTGATATGGTGGAGATAGTGATGAAGGATTTATTGTATAAGGCTATCGAGGTGGAAAGGCAATTGAATTCAAAGGGTGTCTCCAAATGGAGTTTTATTTCTAACTCTTCATAAAGGTCAAATTGGAAGGATAACAAAGCTACCTCAAAACCTAAAGAAGATGAAAAGGCGAAGGATTCAGTTATTATTTTCAAAGGTAAAATAAAAACTACATCATCTTCTAAGTCATATAATGCTGAGTGTTTAGAGTGATAAGGATTTAGGCATATTGCTTCTTAATATCCAAATAAAAGAGCTATCATTGTTATGGATAATGGTGATGTATATAGTATTAGTTCAAGTGATGATGAAATGTTACCACTAGAGGGTAGTAGTGATGTAGATGATGAGGGACTCGTTCATAGAGATATGATGGTTATTAGGTGTGTAATTAAAATTCAGCCTAAAGAGGATGACAATTATTTCTATTGTGAGCATATCTTTCATACTATATGTCATATAAATAATAACGTATGTAGTCGATTATTAATAGTAGTTATTGTATCAATGTTGCTAGTACCTTATTAGTTGAATCACTAAAGTTGGTTATATTAAAGCATTCTAAACCATATAAATTATACTGGTTGTATGAATGTAGAGAAATAACGATGACAAAGTAGGTATAAGTAGCATTCTCTATTGGTAACAATAAGGATGAGGTTTTCTATTATATGGTGCTAATGCGCTCTAGTCATATAATCATGGGGAATTCGTGTAATTTGATAGCCAGGTTACTCATAATGGGTAACAAAATAAATAATCTTTTGTAATAAATAAACAAAATAGGTGCTCAAACTATAGGAAACATATAGGGATCAAATGAGGATAACTAAAGAGTGTAAGAAGAGAGACAAACGAGTGAGTGCTTAAAAAGAAAAAAGTAATAAAAGAGGATAGTGTGTGCAAAAAAGTGAGAAGAGTATAATGGTATGCAATAAGAAAAAAATTCAGAGTGTAGAGCATAAAATAAAGAGAAAAGTAAGAGAAATAATACTTTTACTAGTAGTAGTGATATTAAGAGTGCTATGTTAGCAAGGCAACAACTACTTGTACATTTGTATAAGGATGATGGTTTTTCAACTAATGAGGGTACCCCTTCTTTTCCAAGTATAGTTGTTTATTTGTTGTGAGAATTTAAATATCTATTTCCTGAGAGAATACCTCATGGTTTACTTCCTTTAAGAAGTATACAACACCAAATAGACTTCATTATCAATTAATCAATTCCTAATAGACTAGTTTATAGAGCCAACTTGAGGAGACAAAGGAGTTTCAAAGACAAGTGGAAGAGTTAGTGAAAACGGGATTCGTAAGGGAGAGTATTAGTCTATGTTTAGTTCTAGCAATTTTGGTGCCAAAGAAAGAATATGGTGCATGTGTGTTAATTATCGAGCTGTCAATAAAAATTATTATAAAGCATAGACATAATATTCCTAGGTTAGATAATATTCTTAATGAAAATTTTGGTTTATGTAAGTTTTCTAAGATTTATTTAAAGAATGGATATTATCAAATTCATGTGAAAAAGGATGATGAGTGGAATATTTCTTTTAAGAAAAATATTAATGGTCATTTAGTTTAACTAATACACCTAACAACTTTATAAAATTAATGAATTATGTTTTGTATTCTTTCATTGAAAAATTTACTATAGTCTTTGATAATATTTTAGTATATACTAAAAACTTGGATGATTAAACATTTGCATACTATCTTCCATGTTTTAAGGGAACATAAATTATATGTTAATCTTAAGAAAGTGTGCTTTTTGTATGGAATCAATCATTTTTCTTAGTTTTGTTATGAGTTTACATGGAATAAGTGTGGATGAAAATAAGGTTTATATAGGAATGAGAATGAAGTAAGGATTTTTCATGGATTTGCAAATTTTTATTGAAGGTTTGCGAAAGACTTTAGTTCTAATGCTAGACTTTTAAATGAACTTATTATAAAGAATGTTAATTAAGTGGGATGATGTGCATAAGAAGGACAATTTGACTTCTTTTATTGTATTTACCTAATTTTAAAAAAGTTTTTAAGGTTGAACATGATGCATCTGGAATTGGTATAAAGGATTACATATTCCAAACTTTAGCAAAAAGCTTAATAGGTATCATTAAATTATCCTACTTATAACAAAGAGCTATATGAATTAGTAAGAACTCTATAAGCATGGTAGCATTATTTATGGCAGAAGGAATTCATAATCCAGTCTAATCATAAGAGTTTGAAGTTTGTGAAATCCTAAGTGAAGTTTAATAACAGACATCATAGATGGTCAAAGTTTATCAAAAAGCTTCCTTATATTATTAAGGACAAGATAGAAAGGAAAAATGTAGATGATTCATTGTTTAGAAGGTATGAATTGCTTACTTCATTGAAAACTAAATTACTTGGTTTTGATTTTATTAAGGATATGTATGTCAATGATGTAGATTTCAGCCAAGGGTGGAATGAATGTTCTAAGTGTGCATATGGTGAGTTAGCCAAGTTTGGAATGCATATTTTATCTGTGCATATGGTGAGTATTATAGGCATGATGGGGGGTTTTTTGTTTAAGAAAGATAATTTGTGTATGCCTATATGTTGTTTACATGAATTTATGGTTAAATATGAGAATCATAGAGGTGACTGAATGGGATAATGTAGTGTGAAAAAGACTTTAGATATATTGTATGAGCATTTTTATTGGTCTTCTATAGAACATGATATGCAATCTTTTTATGACAAGTGCATAACATGTAAGCAAGAAAAATCTAAAGTGATATTGCATGGTTGGTATACACCTTCACTTATGTGTTAATCTAGGTTAATCAACCTAGATTAAAATATATATAGATTTTGTATTAGGTTTGCTGAGGTCTCCAAGTTGCCAAGATAACATATTTATTATTTTTGATAAGTTTAGTAAGATGACACATTTTTTTCCATGTCATGAAACCAATGATGCCACATATATTACTGATTTGTTCTTTAAGGAAATAATATGCTCACATAGATTACCCAAAGCCATAGTAAGTGATAGAGATATTAAGTTATTAAGTTATTTTTCATACTTTATATAATAAATTAGGAACTATACCCTTATTTTTAATGTTTTACATCATTAAATAGATGGAGAAACTGAAGTAGTTAATAGTACATTACTACTTTGTTACCTGCTATCATTCAAAAAAACTTAAAAATTCAAAAGATGAGTTTGTTGTATGTTGATTTTACATTAAATAGGTCAGTTCATTCGACTACCTCTTATTCTCATTTTGAATTTATATATGGCTTTAATCAATTAACTTCTTTTTATATCTTACCTTGGCCTACGGCAAGAATAAGATAGTTTTTATTAGGGATTTATATGCCTAAGTTTATGTTAACATAAAGATAAAAAATGAGTTATATCTAGGGTAAGGTAATAAGGGGCGCATAAAGGGTTTTTTAACCAAATATTAGGTTTGGGTTTATATATATAAAAAGTGATTTCTTGTACAAAGCAAGTATAAGTTACAACCTAGAGGAGATGGATCTTTTCAAGTGATGGAGAGAATCAATGATAATACCTACAAACTAGATTTGTCAAGTAAATATGAAATGTGAGTTATATGTTAATGTTGGTTATTTAACTTTTTATAAAGTGATTCAAGGATGAATCCTTTCAAGGAGGGAGGAAATGATGGAGATCAACTTGTACCAACATCTACTTCCAACCATTCCTATAAGCCATTGCAAAGAATTAGAGGTTCAATGATTAGGGCAAAGACCAAATGTAAAAAGGTAGCTTTGTGATTAATCATGAAGATGTAAGAAAAGGAAGCAGTTTAAGATAAATAAGATGCATTCATAAAATTGATCACTTTTCTACATATTGTTAAAGGTGGAATATGCTTAACACATGAAAAACAAGGTTTAAATAAAATTAAAAAAGAAAGAAGAAAACTGTAACTAGCATCAGAGTCATACTAATATTAACACCAATCTTGCACTAAAATTAGTAGATTTAAAATCAATCCAGTACTAGAGTAGACTTGTAATAGGTGCCAAACTCGTCTTTACAAGAACCTAAAAAGTTCTAGAATAAAACTAACACCGATATAAGTTTTAGATAGGCGTTGGTCATGTCAGATTAAGTGTTTCATTTATGTTGAACTTTAGTTTTCTATTTAGATAAAGGTAAACTTTTCAAATTTATTAAGTTTTTTCTACTTATATTATGATGTGAATGTTCTTTCTTTTTAGGATTCTAGTTCTTATGTATTTTATGATAATAAAGGGATATTATTTATGTAAATCAATGAGCAATCAATATAGAAATCAAATTGAGAGTTTTCTTTACTTAAATGAGAATTTTCTCTTATTCTTTAATAAGAACTTAATCATATCTTATTAAGGCAATTTTTGGTGATCAAAATTTGTATATATCTTTAGTCCTAATCTATGGGTATGGCTAGGGTCGAGTTTTCTTACTTATTTTAAGACACTGTGGGTTTCTAATTCCTTGTGATTCAAGTTTTAGATGATTTCTAGCCAAAGGTTTACATTACTTAATAAAGTTTTGCGGGCTATATAGGTAACGCCACCCTGAAGTAAGGATCATATTTCACCAAACTTGGACAAATATTGACGGCATTGGATAAAGGATGATGACTTTTTTATTATCAGGGGAGTACAATTATCCTTATTTGCTCTTTATTATTTTCTATATTTTTATTCTTCTTATATATTGTGTACGTTGAGGATAATGTACAACTTAAGTGTGGGAGAGGGAATTAACTGCTATGCTTATCAATTTTGTTATAGTTATTTTAATAGAAAAATTTTGGAATTTTTTTAGAATATTGATCAAGATGATTCATTATAAGTTTAGGTGTTATTGTGATTTGATTTGTATAAGTAAATAGTTATGAGCATTGATCATTAAGTTAAAAATAATTTGATTTATTAATTTAAAATAGATATTTGATTTACATTATGATATTTTTGTATAATTTATACATACATTATCCTGTAAAAATGAAAAATGAAAACAAATAAAATATTTGTTTTATCTGAATAAGTGAACATTAAATAAATTCCCTCTATTAGTTTCAAACTGTTGGAGTTATGTAAATATAGTGCCATGGAAAGCAAGTGTATTTACATATAACTTAATTTTCTTCTATTTAGTTTTGTAATGAAAATATTTATTATTAATAAAATAAAAGAGTTTGGTTTTATTTGTATGAGCATTATATATCTAGTCATAAGGTACCAAGATTCTTTTGTAAGTAATATACATATACATGGAGATGTATGGGAAACATATATATTATTAGAATCTAAATTAGTTGATTCATAGTTGAATAATCAAATTAGTCATTTGATTATGGTTTAAACTGTAGTGTAGCGATTTATCTTCGTGTAAGTAAAAGAGTTTACTTCAAGGGAATGATGAGTTTCATATCATGAAAGTAGTTGACTATCGATAATAGCACTATTAAATGAATCTGGAATCAAGTATGTTTTAAAGAATAAAGTGGGTCGTTACTTTAATATTAAAACATACACATTAGCATTCTATTATTATGAACCACAATCTTGATGAGTGATGAACTCATATGTGTTTCATTATAATTCTTGATATCACCGGAATGGATTTGTACAGAGTATAAATCCAGTATCTGTATGTTGGAATTATTAATTAAAACATGTATCATGGAACATTTACTCAGATAAAGAGTTTATAGTGATATCATCACTTTTAGATATTTTTACGAAGTTTGGTGATTAAACTAGCGTTAGTAGTTTGATAGACTAGCTACCCATCAAGTCTTAGCACCAAGATGAGATCTTGTGTGTTAATCACCATATAGAGTAAAATGGGACATTTAGAAGGAAAAACCAACATAAGGGCAAAACGGTAATTTTACCCTTTATTGCGTGGATGGCTATAATATGGTTCATAATAAAGTTTACAATTGGACATCTTATTTGAAACATGTATTCTTATGATATTTAGTAATTCAAGAGTTTAACCAATTGTCTTTAGTGGAATAACATTTGGTTAATAAGCTGGAATTAATTCTAATGAGATTAAATTAATTCCGGACTTATTGGAGCTTGAATTATATAAGTCTAATTAGATTCCCCATTTGGCTTCTAGGAAGGTTATCAAGCAAAGTAAGAAATATAAATAGAGGTTTTAAAGCACATGATTGAATGTTGGGCTTACTTTAATTAGAAGCCCAAATGAACATTTAATATTGGGCTTGACTTTGGTTTGATTTGATTAATTAGATACCATCTAAGGGAACTATCTGATGAGCAAACTCAGTTTGAAAGGCTCGAGACCTCGAGGTTACTCTTTCGCACTAAGATGGATGAGGGATCATTTCCAGTGTAGTATATGCTAAAGATGACTGAATCCATTGAGAGGTTAGCCAGTTGGGTTTCATAATGAATCATAAATTAAGTATAGAATTAATTCTAATTGGTTTGATTGATAGTTATTCACAATTTTTGCTTAGCTATCAAATGAATCAAATATCCACCTCGATACCTGAGCTGATTAATCTACTCAAAATAGTTGAGCAAACTGTCAGGAAGGATAGTAAGGCTATGATGTCGATGGACTCTGCTTCTGGTTCTCACAAGAGGAACCGAAAAAAGAAGAAGAAGTCCAAGAAGCCAATATGAGGTGTAGCTAAGAAGAAGGGAAAGGAGAATACACTGAAGGGAATATGCTTCCATTGTAACAAGGAAAGGCATTGGAAAAGGAACTATAAAGCCTATCTGGAATCGTTAAAGTAGAACGCAATGAGGTTAATATTATTTTTTATCATAATATTTGGGTATTAGATACTTAATGTGGCTCACACATTTGTGTTGATATGTAGGGCCTTAGGGATAGTAGACCGCTCAAGAAGGGAAAGATGGACCTATATATGGGAAATAGAGTAAGAGTTGCTATATTAGCTACAAGAACCTACGTTTTGTATCTTCCTAATAGGCTAGAGTTAATTTTGGATAATTGTTATTATGTTCCCGTTGTGACAAAGAACGTTGTATCTATTTCATGTCTTAATAAAACAGGATTTCATTTAACTTTTTCAAGCAATGGATGTTCAATTATATTGAATGAAATGTTGCATGGTAATGCTACATTGTGCAATGGTATTTACATATTAGATATGTGCAATCCAATTTTAAATATCAATAACAATAAAAAGCAAAAACGAGAAAACCTAAAATCATCTTACTTATGACATAGCCGACTTGGCCATATAAGTGAGAGACGCATGTCTAAGTTATACAAAAGTAGTAGCTTAGGGTCATTTGATTATGAATCATATGACACATGTGAATCTTGCTTGTTAGGCAAGATGACTAAATTACCTCTCAAAGGAAAAGGTGAACGAATGAATGGGTTATTAGACTTAATACATTATGATGTGTGTGATCCGATGTCCATTCATGCCAGAGGTGGTTTTGTCTACTTCATTACTTTTATCAATGATTATTCACGATATAGGTATCTGTATCTAATGAGATACAAGTCTGAAGCATTTGAAATGTTCAAACAATTTAGACATGAAGTAAAGAAATAACTCGGTAGTACACTCCAATCAGATCAAGGTGGTGAATACTTAAACGAGAAATTTCTAACTTATTTCGGAGATAATGGGATAGTGTCCCAGTGGACTTCACCTTACACACCACAATATAATGGTGTCGCTGCTGAAAGGAGAAATCAAACCTTGTTAGATATGGTAAGGGCGATGATGGTCTTATCAAATCTACCGAAATCCTTTTGGGGTTATGCACTTGAGACTGCCATTTATGTGACAAACATAGTCCCTTCAAAGGTAGTTGAAGTTACTCCATATGAGATATGGACTAGCAAAAGGCCCTATCTTTCTTATATGAAAGTTTGGGGTTGTCCGGCTTATATGAAGCGGATTCAATCAAACAAGCTTGAAGCGAAATATGATAAATGTTTATTTATAGGGTATCCTAAGGAAACAATTGGATATCAATTCTATAATGCTTTAGACCAAAAGGTGTTTGTCTCAAAGCATGTTATCTTTTTAGAGAAAGAGTTTCTTTTAAGAGAAAATAGTGGGAGTAAAGTTGAACTTGATGAAGTTTATGATGCTCAAACAAACGCAGATCAATTGCCTAAACCTAAAATTGTTGCTCACAGAGATGAGACAACGGTTGAACCTTTTGACACACAACATGTTCGTAGGTCAAGTAGGATACGTAATGTTCTAAAGAGATATGGATTTATCATAAGTGAACAAAATGACATATTGTTCATAGAGGACGATGAGCCTATAACCTATGAAGAGGCTTTGAAGAGTTCAAAATCTAAAAAATGGCTTCAAGCCATGAAGTCTGAAATGGATTCCATGCATGAAACTAAGTATGGACTTTGGTTGACCTACCTAAAGAGTTAAAACCCATAGGGTGTAAGTAGATTTTCAAGAAGAAAATCGACATGGAAGGTAATGTGATTACCTATAAAGTGAGGCTAGTCGCTAAAAGTTATCGTCAAAGACAAAGAATTGACTATGACAAGACATTTATCCCCGTAGCTATACTTAAATTCATTAGAATACTCCTAGCCATTGCTGCTCATTTTGATTATGAAATATGCCAGATGGATGTGAAGACAACTTTCCTAAATGGAAACCTAGTTGAGGATTTATATATGATACAACCTAAGGGCTTCGTATCCAGAGATGGCAGAAAGGTATGCAAGCTTCATAAATCCATTTATGGATTGAAGCAAGCATCTAAGAGTTGGAACATTTAATTTGATGAGACAATCGAAGAGTTTGGTTTCTCACAAAATCATGATGAACCTTGTGTGTACAAGGAGGTTAGTGAGAGTGCTATCATATTCCTTGTGTTATATGTGGATGACATATTACTTATAGGAAATGATGTCTCAAGTTTGAAATCAGTCAAAGTTTGGTTGTCTTGCAATTTTTCCATGAAGGACCTTAGAGAAGCAACTTATATATTAGGAATAAAGATCTATAGAGATAGATCAAGGAAGTTGCTAGGTCTTTCGTAATCAATGTACATAGACAAAGTGCTAAATGGGTTTACCATGGAGTTGTCCAAGAGAGGATTTCTTCCCATGACTCATGGGATAAAACTCTCGAAATCTATGTGTCCTAAGACATAAGATGAGAGGACTCGCATAAGTACGATCTCGTATGCTTCAGCAATAAGATCAATCATGTATGCTATGTTATGTACAAGACTCAATATATCTTATGCTCTAAGTGTTACGAGTAGATATCAATCGGATCCTAGTGAGGATCACTGGGTAGCTGTCAAGAATATCCTAAAGTACTTAAGAAGGACTAAGGATGTATTATTGATATATGGAAATGGAGATCTTGTAGTGAGCAGGCATACAGATGCCAGTTTTCAATCTGACCAGGATGACTTCAAATCCCAGTCAGGTTATATTTTCACACTGAATGGTGGAGCAGTCAGTTCGAAGAGTTTCAAATAAAAGACGACTGCAGATTTGACGACCGAATCAGAGAACATTACAGCTACGGAAGCAGCAAAAGAAGCTGTTTAGATCAAGAAGATCATTATGGAACTTGGAGTGGTTCCTAGTATAGTAGACCCAATATTGTTGTACTATGACAACAATAGGGCTATTGTGTAAGCCAAGGAACCGAAGTCTCATCAGAGGTCTAAGCACGTACTCAGCAGATATCACCTAATCAGGGAGATAGTTGATAGAGGTAATGTGAAGATAGAGAGAGTGCCCACAGATCAGAACATCGCTGATCCTTTGACTAAGCCCCTTCCTCAAGCAAAATTTGATTCTTGTGTACTCGCCTATGGTATTAAATACAAAGGCGATTGGCTTTAGTGTAAGTAGGAGATTGTTAGAGTAGTGCTCTAAAGGCAATCACCTTTAGCACTTTTGTACATACTTTATTTTTATTAATAAAGCAAAAGGCATTTTTTTATTGATTTGATATTCGTTTATATGTGAATTGATATTCATCTTAAATCGAATTAATGAAGTCCATGATACAAAACATAGCATGAAGGAAATCATAATGAGATCATGATAATGAGATTCCTATTATGTGCAATTATGTTAGTATCTAAATAATCCCTAGTCATAGGGTTAATAAGATAGGACATTATTAATCCAGACAAACTAGCACATCATATACTCCTTGATTTTATTAAGTAGTGGATCTCACGAACTGTAAGCATGAGATGTTTAGAGTTAACATATGGATGCTTACTAAGGGTAGTAAGTATATCGAATGAGCCGCTATGAGATTATCGTCTGGATGATCTATCAAATGTCAATGATTAATCTCATCATAGCAATGGTGGAAATATCCTTAGACTTAAGGTACTCAAGGATATCTTGGATACTAATCCTGTGTTTTGACATTATTCCTTTTTACCTCAAGACGAGGTCACTCTTAGGGTGGTGATTGGGTACAACTATTGGTATTTGAAGGTAATTGGGTATCCAATAAAGAATTCACCACTCTTAATAGAAGGAGATGATACCCACGACCTCTTGTTAGGTCATTGCTCAGGAGTCTTTAGCCAGAGTAGTTATGTGGCATAAAGAGAGTCTTCAATGACACATAGAGTAATAAGATCCCAGGACAAGAACTAACATCACTTGGACTAGATATGACGTAGTCAATCTAGTGGGAGTTGACACATAGTCCTTACTCCAAACCAAGTGGGGTATAGTATGGTGAAAGGATAAATTGCACAGTAATTGACTATGGAAATGTTCGTAAGTCAGAGAATTAACTATTGAAGAGTTTGTGTGTTAATCTACTTATATTTTAGACAATTGGCATCATGAAACCCTTCATGATTTGCTTGAATTAATAGTTCATTCAAGTGCCTAAAATAATAGGGAACCTAAGGGTCACGCGCATAAAAGATCGGATGAAAAACATAGTGTGTATAGCTAATTTTAAGTAGGTCACTATCGTGGCTCATAGGCCACGGTCGTGGCCAAAGGTGAGCCTATTTTTTATGTGGCCATGATCATAGCTCATTGGCCACGATCGTGACAGGGAGCACGAATGAGTACATAAGTGAGTTCTTCACTTATGTACATAAGGTCTTATCATTTCTTACACACTCAAGTGAGAGCATAAGGGCTCTAGAAGAGTTCCAGAGTGAGAGAGAGGTATTAAAAGTCTTGTTCTTGCAATTTATGCAATTATTGCATGAATCAAGGTGCATGCAACAAGAATCTTGATCTATCTTCTATCATCTTGAGCATCTACTAGAACTCAGCTAGTTTGGTGCTTAAATCACCCATATACATTGTTTCTTCTTTATCTTTGCGTGTTTTTAGGTGATCAAGGAAGGATTTGGTGTTTAACAACCCAAACAAGGAGAAGAAATAAGAAAGGAGGAGAAACAAAAGGTAAAAATGTTTTATATTTCATGTTCTTTACATATCTGTGCATGCATGTATGATTCTATATTTTTTGGGCTGTCATGGTGTCGGAATCTAGATTTTGACACTTTCGTTGCATTCTCATGCATGTGATGCATGCATCCATGGTAAACCTAACATATCATAGGCCTATTGCTTTCTCAAAATCTCTCCTGTAATTCATCTCATAGTTCTTTTATCATTTCTTGTATAAATAGGCATCAACTTACTATTTAGAGATGGAGTTCAGTATCCACGATGCTACCATGTAATTTACCTGAACCTAATGCTCATACTCAGGCAGCATCTTAGTCAGCATGGTGCATTTTCAATTAATGAATCCCAATTTTACGTTAGCTCCTAAGGTAATTCTTATAGATCTTGACCATGACATATAGTTATATCCATTAAGAGGAGAAGAAATAAGAATCATACTAGGATGATCTGATGATTGAAGTTGTAAAGAATCTTTAATGATTTGGATTTTGTATTGTTCTCTTGCTTCATTACTTTGATCATTTTTGGCCATGATTAGCACTGACTTGTAGCAGAATGTGTATTTTATCAGCAACCAATAACCGCATGGCTTTGATACCATAAACAGATGTATCTAAATGAAGCAAAAATGAAAAGTTGTTGTATTTGTTATTGATGTTAATATCTCTTATATATACAAACTACAATGAAGAAGAATTAACTGACAGTAATCTCTAACAAACTAACTACCTACAAATTATAATTACTTTAACAACTAATAGAGTTGCAGTTACAACTGAGAGCTAAGTGGGAGTTAAGTGATAACTTAGATATTATTCTATATATTTACATTCATAAATAAAGATATCACCTTAAGTAAAAACTTTGCTCCAGCCACAAGACAATCCACTTCATCTTCTTTGTCAAGACTGACCCCAAGCCTTTCTTTGAAAATATATGCCTAACCACCTGTGGCCCTTTAAGAAGATTTTGTCAATAATAGTACAAATTAAAATTGTATGAACATAATTGCATAGACTAAAGGTAGAAGTTTTGAGCCATCACAAAAACAATTTGCCCCCTTTAAAATTGATGATGGTCTATGTCACTTATGAAACAAAGAGTATAAAGATATTTTAATTGATGTTCGAGATATATAAATATACTAATCACTCAACTAATAAGTACATAAATGGGATCCTTATAATTAAGCTGTACACAATCTACAGCTATATAAATAGTATATAATTTGTAATATATGATTGTTGCATTCTGCCGAAATCTGTAATATAGATAGTAATTATGACCAACTTATTACAAATATAATTGATCCAAGTTCTATTTAGAGCCTTTGTAGAAATATCTCCAAGTTCTCTAATTTTCATATTTTTTGTAAAGATCAAAATTTGCTATACTTATTCACAAACAAAATGACCGTTAATCTATGTTTATTTATGGAACATAAAAGTAGAAGCAATATGCAAAGTAGTTTAGTTATTACACCAAAATTTTGTTGGTATTAAGTCTTTAAGATCAATTTCACTTAAGAGCTTATATATTTATATCATCTCACAAACTGATTGTTTCGTAGCTCTATATTTAGATTCTACACTTGACTTGCACACAACATTTTATTTTTTGCCTTTTTATGAGACTAAATTTCCTCCAATGGAGACATAGTAGCTAATAGTTGATTTTCGATCAATCTTGGAACTTGCCTAATATGATCTGAGAAACACTTGATATGTGTATGTTCATGATTTTCATACAATATCCATTGTCCAAAAAGTCCCTTTAAGTAATATAGGATGTATTTTAGAGCAACCCAATTATGAAAGGTTGGGGAAGAAAAGAATTAACTTACAATACTAATAAATTATGCCATATCTAGATAAATTACTATAAGATAGTTCAATTTCATAATCAATCTTCTATATTTCTCATAATCTTCAAATAAGTTTTCATCTTCGCTAAGTTGTAAATAGTTAGCATCATAACATAGTTCCCTTGATTTTTTGGTCTTAATTCTTGTCATCTCTATTTTCAAAAAATATTTGAAAATTCCTAAATCTTTTGTATGAAATTGTGGAGAAAGGACTTTAGAGATGAAATGCCCATAGTATCACTTCCAATAATGATCTTTATACACAATTAGGAGAATGGCACCAGATTTAGAATGTTTATCGAAAACTGAGTGGTTAAACTTACTCTTATTCATGCTAAACCTTTCCATTGCATGAATAAATTTTTTAAACCAAGCATGAGGACTCTATTTTGAACCATATAAGGTCTTTCGAAGATGGAAAACCTTTCGAAACTCCCCCCTGAGCAACAATCTTAGATGGTTTCTCCATATACAGTTCTTCATTAAGGTCACTATGTAAGAAGACATTTTTATATGCCTAAATTATGTAAGGGCCAATTATGAATAGTTGCAATAGAAATAAATAGGTGAATAGAGGTTAATTTAGCAGCGTGAGAGAAAGTGTCATAATAATTTACACCATAATTTTGAACATAACCTTTTTCACAATT
Source organism: Erythroxylum flavicans (assembly GCA_027576715.1). NCBI lineage: Eukaryota > Viridiplantae > Streptophyta > Magnoliopsida > Malpighiales > Erythroxylaceae > Erythroxylum > Erythroxylum flavicans. The sequence goes on from JANZXP010000006.1 coordinate 32,739,442, forward strand.
TGTACTTTAAGTCAAGTCACTAATTCCTCATAATTGACTTTGACTGCAAACACCTATTTGTATCCAATTTTTTCTTTCCTATAAGGAAGTTCATTAAATCTTATGTACTATTAGCATCTAAAATATTCATCTCCTCTATCATGGTATCATGACAACCAGATGAGTAAACCTTTATGAACAATGTTTGAACGACCCACAAAATGAAGGGAGACAACAGAAGAATAACAAGAGGAAGACAAGTGAGCATAAGAAACAAAAGATGAAATAAGATAAGTACTTTGACGTTTACTTTTGTAAAGAGCAATATGGAGATCAGGATCATCAATTGTTGGATTTGATGTTGAAGAAGAAATATGTATAGTTTATATAAAGGTAATTTAATTTTATAATAAACTAAGTGAATATATGGTATCGGTGGTGGTGTACGAGTATTAGGCATAGAAGTAACATCAATGGCCTAATATGTGATATTATAAGCCAACAAATCATCATCATCCTTTTCAAAAATTGAAGAAGTAAGAAAAAAAGTAATATGTTCCAAAAAAGTAACATTAGTTGACATAAGATACTTGTTAAGATTAAGAAATTAACATTAATACCTTTTTTATAGATGAGAGTAGCCTAGGAGAACACATCTTAAAGATTTGAGATTTAACTTAGTTATTCGGAGACGCAACACTAACAAAATAAGTACTAGCAAATATTCGAGTTTGTAATAAGAAACCAATAGGGTACCCACTGAAGTTGTATTGTGATAACAAAGTAGCTATCAATATTGCCAACAATCTAGTTCAACATGATTGAACAAAGCATATGGAAATTGACAGACATTTTATAAAAGAAAATCTTGAACTCGTTTGCATACCATTTGTACTTACAACAGTTGTTGATATCTTCACCAAAGGGCTACTAAAACAAAATTTTGAATTCTTTTTAAGTAAGTTGATCATGATCAATATCTATACACCAACTTGATGGAGAGTGATAAAATTATAGAAATAATTAACTAATTATCTCTAGAGATAATTAACTGATTCTCTATAGATAATTAGTTAACATTCTATTAATTAGTATATGAATTAATGACATTTTATTACTTAGAGAATAACTAGATTCTTTTTTTTATTTAAGGAGATGATTAGGCTATATTGTCCTATATATTCCTTGTACTATTCAAAAAAGAAGAAATAATTCTTCCTTCATAAGAAAAAATATAACGTATGCTAATCCTTTTACGTTTTAGTAATGTCCACTCTTAATAGAATAATGACTAGGAACAATATAAGGATAATATTTAATGCAAAATAAATCTCATAATTATAATCTTATCATAATTTCTTTTGTAATATATAATTATTTTATAGAATTTATCATATACAACCAATTATGTACAAGATAAAGAATACATTTAAATTATTCTATCACTAAACTAAAACTAATCGATTGACTGTAGGACATAAACTAATAGTTTTCACCATTCATTCTCTGTTAATGCTTAACCTTTTTCGGATGTCATCAAAATTAATAAATTTTATTGATTCATTAAACTCACTCTAAATCTTGTTTAAGATTAAGTTTATGAAATATAATAACACTAAAATATCAAAACTAAAGTTTTTTTTATAAGTTTAAATAGGTAAGTGGTTTAATATTTTTTTGATTTAATCCTCAAAATTTAAAAGTAATAATTTGCATTCTGTACTTGTAGGTGTTAATACAATCCACCTTATTATACTAAATGATTAAAAATATTACTATAAAAATGTTTGAAACATCATTGTATGAACTATTAATATTGAATGACCACCAAACTGAAAACAATACATAAAAATCTAGTCTAATACTATTTTTCTTCAAGACCAAATACGATATTATTTCTTAACTTCAAGTTTATTGTTATATATTTTAATCATAACTGAATATTATTTATGTTAATATTTTATAAAGTTTAGTGACAATAAAGTAGATTATATGCAAATTATAATATTATAAATTTTAAATAATAATTTAAAAGTGTTATATTATAAAATGATCTACTATAAAATCTGTAACCACGACTTTTTACTAAAAGGTTACATACTAAATAAAATCATCTATATTAACAAATTTTGCCAAGAATTAACTAATTATGTAACAAAAAGAATATTAATTAGTCAAATTATCAACATAACTGAGAAATAAATTTGCGGTCCTTTTAAGTAAATTAAAGACACCGGTCCACATCTGTTTGATACTTAAGGGTGTTAGTAGAGTACAAATAACTATAATATTTCTTTTATTAACAGTAGTATGTCGTATGATATAATACCCCAATGGGTTGAAATTGCAGAGAAAACTTAAGAGACGGTTGGTTCTCACGGGAGAATGGTAATAAGAATGGGAATGAATATAGTAAGGAATGAGAATGGATATTACCATTATAATTATGATGGTTGGTTAAGAGGAAGGAATGATTATCATTACTATTATCAGTGGTTGGTTTGTAGAAAATATTGAGAAATAAAAATTTTATTAATTAATTATAATTAATTAATTAATTACAATATGTTGATTAATTAAAATATTGTAATTAATTTTAATTAATTATATTGTAGCTAATTAACTAATTATATTTTAATTAATTAATTAATTATTATATTTTAATTATTTAATTAATAATATTATTATTATTTTAATTAATTAATTAATTACAATATTTTAATTAATGAATGAATTATATTTAATTAATTATATTGTAGTTAATTAATTATTAATCATATTTTAATTAATTACAATATTTTACTTAATGAATAATTATTTATTAATTAATTACTTAATTAAAATATTTTAATTGATGAATGAATTATATTTTAATTAAATATATTGCAATTAATTAATTATTAATTATATTATAATTAATTACAATATGTTAATTAATTAATAATTATATTTTAATTAGTTATATTTTAATTAATTGTAACAAGCACACCATTATATAACGATGATACTCATTCCTCTAGATTAGGAGAGGAGTGGGGTATTACCTAAAAATGGGTAATCAAAATAATAACTCTATAATCATAGTCTCTGATCAAACTCAATCTTTCATTCTATATAACTCAATCTTTCATTCTATACCCATTCTCCTTTTTTCATACGCACTAAATAAGCTCACCCTTAATTTCGTTGAAACTGAATTATAAAATGTGATAATTCGCTGACGGAAAAATTAAGAAATAACTATAATCGTGCTCTTAATTTCGAGTGGGAGAACTAAGTAAGAACTTGATACTTCATATTATTAATAAAAATAAAATATTTCGTTGAAATGTACTGTTCAATTGGACTTGAAAGACATTAAGAGGCCTTCAGAAGTATACCTAAGAAGTTCAATGATAAGTATCCCATTGCAATATAAATGCAAACATTAAAATTGATACATGTTACTAAGGTTAAAGGTTAACTAACTTGTATCCTTCTCTTTAATATAAACAACTAGTCTTGGACTTCCTCTTTCAGCCACAAAACATAGTCTTGATCTGAAACATATTGATTTATATTTTAACATGAAGAGGTGAATTTTTATATGATTTTACTTATTTAAAAGATTCTAAATTATTTGAATGGCATTAGAAAATCTAAAAGGAAATATTATGTTAAGTGTTTATTAAATTATTTTAATAAAATTATTAATAGTTAATTATTAAATACGAAAACAATTGACATTATCATGTATCTGATTCGACTATATTAAGACAATTCAATATTAACCTAAAGTTCTATATTTAAAAAGAAGTTCTGTTAACGTTTCCTTCTAAAGAAAAATTGCAGTTGGGAAAACTGTTGGAAACAAATTGCAAAAGAGCATCAGAGGTATATACCACTACACACCAAAACTTCCGAACAGCTTCTGGCATCAATCACCACCAGCAACGCTAACTTTCTTCTTGTCTCCTTTATAAAACTAATAATTATGACAAATACAACTGATGGTACGATATTAAGGCTCGAATAGGATGTTAAACGTTACCTTAACCTCTATTAAACACGCAGTTAGTGTTGTGTTAACCAAATGAAATTAAACACATGATAATATTGTTATGTTGGATTGTATCCTAACTTGATTTATTAGTGATAGTGACCTCCTTCAATTTGACATCAATGACCTCATTTAATGTTTAAGTTTGTAATCCATTCAGTTACATACAACTAAATCTAAGACAGACATTACATAATGGACACTTTCTTATTTTATAAAATTTTCTTGTACTTTGACTAAATTCTGTAATCAAGTCAAAATGGTCCATGACCTGTTGACACATGGAGTATATTAGTATTACATTTTCTTGTTTGGTCAGCTTGCATATTCATCATTCAATCTGGGATAGATTTAGGTTGGTAGATGCATTTCTTATGTTCTTTTTGACTATTCATTTGACTCACTAGCCTCTTAACCCATTCCTTAATTTTGAGAGACTCAACAACTTGTAAGGTATTAAATGGTAAATTGAACGATAAAATTTACCAAGGAAAGGTTTTATACGTAATTCACATTCACCATCTCCATACCAATTCTTAATGAGCCAATAGTTGCATGCCACGTTACTAATTAACAATTAAGCATCGTTGACTTTCTATGTTTTTGTCCAGTATAGTCTCTAGGGTTTAAACAAAGTAACACTAATCAGAGATTATTATGTAAAGAGAAGACTGATAGCACTAAGCCACTAAGCTCAGCAATCGCGAGCGAGAAGGACCGTTGGTTCAAAAATAATTAACGGTGAAGATCAACCTAACCAAATTAATTCCTATACATCCTCAGTTTTTAAGGGACATAAAGGTGGCAATAAGTCATGAATTTCCTAAACACTTTCCACCATTTAAGCCTCAGGATCTTCTTGTGATTTTGCCCTCCATGGAGCTTATTGACAAGCTCCTGAGTGAAATCTCTGTCCCTCGTCAATCACTGTTCTTTCCAGAAAATGATATTAGTAATTACCCCAACAACAATGAACCATACATGAAAGATGAATTTCCCTTGGAAGTGTGCTCATCAAAGAGCTTTCTTCAGGATTTCCAGCACCTTGATAACCAGTTTCATGCCCCTGGGTCGTCATCAAATCCCATGTTTGGGGTCCAAAGTGGTTACAATTTCGAATCTTTCGATGCTTTCTCATATGGTTATTCGACTAATATTGATTTCTATGAATACGAGTGCAAGCCATTTGCAGATAGAAATAATAATGGTGGTCAAGTTCAAGTCTTGGACAATTTTCTAACTGCATCTAGAGGAGGGTATCTGAATCTTCCTCAAAGAAACCACATTCATGAGTTGATAGGATCTTCTACTCAGCGTCACATGTCCTTAACCTTGCAAGAGATGAAACCATCGAATATTTTGGTACCAGACGAGGTCTCTTGTGTGAGTTCCAATAATCATGACTACTATAAGAAAGTGGATATCATTAATATCAAACCAATGCCTTCTTCTGCAAGAAATAAGACTTGGAAAGGTCGAGAGAAGAACAATGTAGTGAAGGGTCAATGGACAGTTGAGGAAGATAGGTATAGATCAGATTGTTTGATTTCTATCAGTAGGATATTATTAACTTTGCTTAAATACAACAGTGACGCTCTCTGATGTTTGGTTTTGCTGCTAATTGCATATGGTTGTTTATGTACAGGCTTTTGATTCAACTGGTTGAACAACATGGGGTGAGAAAGTGGTCTCATATTGCTCAAATGTTGCCAGGAAGGATTGGAAAGCAGTGTAGAGAGAGATGGCATAACCATCTACGGCCTGATATCAAGGTTAAAAAGACTACCTCCTTTTTTTATTTTGCATCATTTCATGTAGTGCAAGTCTAATAGATGCCTCCATTTTATTTTATATTTCATTAGGATAGTAAGTAGCTCGCAAAAGGTAATTAACTATAACTCGTAAATCTTATAATATAATAAAAAAGATTTTAATACTACAATTCAAATAGTATTTTTATTTTATTGTTTATTATTTAATTTCTTATACTATTTGTCATTAATAATTTTAGCCAAAAAGGTGAATAGGTACTAATAGTATCATACTCCTGTAGTTTGTTATTTGTTTGGTCTTATGCATGTTAGAACATACTAATTAAATTACCATCGATATAGCATTACAGCAGCCTTAGAGGCAAGGTTACAGAATGTAACTTGCCAGCATAAAAGAGCCATCCTCCATAGAGTTGAACATATAATCACCAATGATAATATAATCCAATTTTTGTATGATTGTCGTATTTTGGTTGCAGAAACATTCATGGGATGACGAGGAAGATAAGGTTCTTATACAGACCCATGCAGAGGTAGGAAACAAGTGGGCAGAAATTGCAAAAAAGTTGCCAGGAAGAACTGAAAACTCAATAAAGAACCACTGGAATGCAACTAAAAGGAGGCAATACTCAAAGAGAAGGTGTCGTTCTAGGTACCCTGGAGGCTCTCTTCTGCAAGAGTACATCAGAAGCTTAAACTTGGACCAAACCAAAGCGAATTTCCAACATAGAATTTCTTCTACTACTGATCCCATTGCTGATAAAACTGCTATGAAAGCACCAATTGAACAGGCCTTAAACTTTTGCAAGAATGATCGCTTGGTCCCAAGTTACAATTTCAATGAAGTTCCTGATTTTGACTTTGATGAAAAAATGTTCCAAGAAAGTTACAGCATTGACTCTCTTCTTGATGACATTCCTTGTGCTCCTGTTGTTGATGCAAAAACCCTTGCCATGGACTTGCTTGTAGACGAACATGTGACTCAAGAACTGAAGAGGGAGCTTGACTTAGTGGAAATGATTTCTCAAGCCAACGACACAACGTCCTCAAAGCTGGCAACCCTCAAGTCCACAGATAAGGGGATAAACCATGTTTGGTAATGATCAGCTAGCATTACGTTATTAGCAAACTTAGGGTCATGAAGAAAAGGATTTTTTGTTCATCAACAATTCTCTCCTCTTTCTGGGGTCCGTAATAACAATAACAGTAGTAATAATAATAAAAGATGAACAAACCACAAGAAAAAGATAGTAGTAGTAATAATAATAATAATAATAATAATAAAGCTAGTAAAAAAATGAAGGAATTATTGTGAAAGTGAACTTCAGTATGGAAAGCTGTTGTCGTATTCTGTAGAGACGATTGCGAAATTGTTCTCAATTTTTCCTTGGAGATCTTTGATATACAATGGCTACGGATAAGTATACTTGAAATATCTCTTAACTAATTTGTGTTTAGTACTATTTAGTATTAATTTGATATACAATGGCCACGGATAAGTATACTTGAAATATCTATTAAATGAGCTCATCTCCTAAATTAAAGAACAGTTAGTGTCAAATAATTTACACCAAATTTGCAGCATTAAAATAGCTTCATTATAGAAATTTTAACAAATCGACAAGGAAAAAGGCTTACGCATAGGGATAACATCGTGTGAGTAGCAGCTTTTTGATAGTACACGAGTAACAGTAGTTAAAAATAGTCTACTTTTTAACTACAACTTGGCAGAGAAAAGGGAAATACTGTAACAAATATAATGCTTCTTGATCTAGATAAGGAGGATAGCTCAGTGCTTGAACTTGATGTCAACAGGGCAAATTGGTGTTAGGAGAATATTTGATTCAATGTAGTTTGGATGAGAGAGGGGAATTATGCTGTAATCCTAAATGTTGCTTGAACTTCTTAGGGAGCTTAAATCAAGAGTTGGACCTGATTACCGCAATTTTACCATAAACTTATTCACTAATGTTAGGATTACCAATTAATTTCTTTTAGATTTAGTTCCTTGTCCTTTTTAAGAATGACAATGATGTCCATCTTGATCTGACTTAGACCTTATTTGGTTGAAAGGTTAGTAATGAAATGAGATAGAACGTAACACACTTTCATCGTTTAGTTGAGGGTTTCATAATGCAAACGGAATGGGATGGAAGTGGAGGGTTTCATGTTACATTTCATTCTATCCTAAACAATGAAAATAAGAAACTTCCGATTTGGAAAGTTTAGGATGGAACGTAAACTAATAAATACATACTACCTAATATACTCTTAATAATTTTTCTTAATATTAATTATTTCTTCTAACCCTAATCTCATTTTCTCCAAATTCATTTATTACAGTCCACAAGCTTATCGCCCTCAATAATATATTTATATTATTAATAAAAAATTGTATATAATTAATAAAAAATAAAAAATTAATAAAGTTTTATTAATGAAAAATAGAAAATATATAAAAAACTATTCTTTAGTTGTTTGTATATATTTTTATATAAATAAATAATTTTTAAATATAAATCACATATAATAGAATAAAATTTATTAAATA
>JANZXP010000006.1:32802995-32818752 GCA_027576715.1 Erythroxylum flavicans
TTCACCGATTCTGTTACTGCAACAAATTTGAATTTGCTCCTCTGCGCCTACGGTATGAAATCCCTGTGAACGTATCACATTATATGAAGGTGGCATATATGTGACAGCATACTATTACTGAAAAGAGTTAGAAAGGAGTTTCTCATTCCTGCTAGTCAACCATTATAAGGTGCCATTGCCTTTCTTTTTTCTTATCTTGACAATGTACTATGGCATTGTAGCCTAAGGCATTTTGATAATCCTCTTTACAATGTCTAATAGAGGAAAGAGAACCTATCATAAAGAACAGATCAAAGAAGAATACGGTCTTTAAACTTTGAAAATAGTGATTCAGATGAACTCGGAAACCATGACATGCTGGTGCCTTTGTGAGACAATCACCGACCACTTTTCAAATAGTCATAATTTTTTGCGGTCTTCGTCGATAGTATCTGCTTTTCCTTTTCTTTTAAGCTTTGGCCCAGTTTCTATGAGCCATTTAAAGAAAGTTTGGTTTAGCTGCTTTAGCCAATTATAACTACTACTTTGGTATTACAGCTATTGCCTTAACTTTTTTTGTAGATCCAGTGTCTTTGTCACCATACTAAAGCTTTCACTGGTCACCTTATAAGCAAGCATGTCTTGGTAACTAGAGACATTTGGTCTAGCTCTAAAGTTATATAGAAAAGAACTTGGGTTTATCCACGGACTACAAACAATTACTCGTGCTGATATTGACAAGAGAATTATCTTTGGACATGGTAGTAGAGTTTCATAAGATAATACAGATACGTCTATCATGACAAAATCTGGCTGAAAAGTGAAAACACAGTTTTATTAACAAAAAATTTCGTTACAAGGAATGCACCCAAAAATTTTAAAGGAGATAAAAATTCCACATCCCAAAATCTTTGCTACAACATTGTAACTAAATTTGGATATTAAGCCTATGTACCAGAAGAACTATAAATTCGTGCACAACAATACTGTACAAATGACACATGCAGACAATGAGAGATCAAAAATAAATCTTGGCAGATAAACAACGGAAGCAAAGGTGTTAAAGAGAAGAACTTGGCAAAGACCCCATCAATATAACATTGTCACTGTCCTTATAATCAGTCGTCTTTTCTGGCTTGGCTCTTGAAAATAATCCAGACAGGAATCGTCCGGTCAAACCAGAGCTGGATCTTTCCCCGAGCAGATAATCACTGGCTTTACGGCTTAGTACATTGGTGGGTTCCATCAGCTTGTCTGGGGCGATGCATGCCCCACAAGAACAGTCCTTTAGCAATTTGAAGCAAGTTTTATGGAAAACTGAGCCACAAGAAGCACACTTTTCTACTTCACCTTCCTGTTTGAATTATTTCACAGTAAGGATACTAAATGATAGTTTTCAAAAAATAAAAATAAAAAATGAATGAGTACAGAAAGACAAACAGAGAATGCAAAAGAAAAGCTTTACTGGGACTACAAGAAAAATAAATTAGACTTTGGTGATTCCATTTTGCAAGTTGTCACCTCATACTTTTTTACTGATTCAAATATTATTTATGCCCATTGTAAGGACACCTACCTGGAAAGGGAAAATGAGTGAAGATGGGTCATTGCAAGCTTGTCGAGCATTGCATGGGACTCCCACATCACAGCAAATGAGGCATTGCTCTGTAATGTGCTCCAGGATTTTCCCAGAGACAGTCTCTACAATCACAGGTAGAACTGACATAGAAGTAGAACATGTAATAAGAACACAATGATAAAATATCATCACATGAGGGCATGCATGCACATCATGAACATAGATAACCAAATTCAAAGTTCATGTTTTTCTTGATCATAGATAACCAAATTCAAAGTTTATGTTTTTCTTGATCTTATAAAAGGATAAATGGAAGCCAAAAAGAAACTAAAACAGACAGGAAACAGAAAGTAGATTTAGTGTATCATAATACTTGCACGTAACTAATGTGAGGTAACAATTTTGTATTAGAATAATCGTACAGAAGGAAATCTAAGAACAACTGTAAATACAAAATTGCCCACACAATAGACGATAAGTGTGCATATGTAAATTCAGAAAAGTGACAAACGTTGATGACTTTTCCAACTGTAAACAACAGGTAGGAACATACAAATTCAATGAGTGGTGAACTGTAATCTGGCAATTCAAAGGTAATCAAAAGTGAACCTGCAAAAGGCCCTTTTGACAGATCGATGAGGTCTCTAAGTGCAAAAAAGTCATTGCTTTCGAGAAGGTATCTTCTATATCCAAGTCCTCTGTTGATAGTCCGGCGAAATGGGCAGCGAACATAAGGGAGCATAATTCCTATCCTTTTCCTGACACCTGTGACATGTTGCAAGGCTGGCACCTTCGAAAACAAGAAAGGATTGACTGCACTCACACAAAGCATAGGCTGCAAGACAAGATTGATCAATGACTTCTTGCAGGCGACATATGTTAACTAAGAATAACAAAGCTTGATGACGAGACAAAGTTTTGCCCATGCATGAGTCTACTAACGTAATGCAGGTCTAAAGAAAGTCAACAATTCTATATTTTAATCCAATGTCTATTAGTCACACCTTATCAGAGATACAATAAGGCCATCTTAGGAACTGACAAACAAGAAAATCCAAACATTAAATCAATATTTAACCAAGTAAATCATGTATACTAAAGCGTAACAGCAGAAATCCACAAAACTTTCAAACCCTGATTTTGACATCAATCACGTTTTCATTACTGCAGTCACTAAATTTTGCCGTGTCAACTTAACTACATGTAGCTAAAGAATCTCAAACGAAAAGTTGCAGAACAGTTGTCATTTCTTAGTTACCTGCTCGTGTATAGAATCTAGGTATGACTTAGCCAACTGAGCAACTGGATACTGGGTAAAATCCCAATAATGAAGAACTCTCGCTGGTAAAACTGCAGTGTCATTAGTGTGGCATGAGGAACAAAACAATTGGCCAGTGTATTCACATAGTCGTGGCTTTCCCCACCCAATTGACTGTATTAAGTCTCGCATTAGTGTCATACCATCATTAAAAGGTTTATGGCATCCAGCACAAGAATAATGCTGTGCTTCTAGCAATTGTTTGAAAGTTCTGTGGGGCCGATTTTCAACTATGAGAGATATTGTCTTGCCTAAATCGGAGACTTTTTCTGAACCTCCCCTTACGTTTGTTAAAGTTGCCGAAGCAAATGATTTTCTTGATGCAGGGGAACTAGGAAATGAGTCACCAGGACTCAAAAACCAAAATAATGCACTTGGAGGAGCAGAAAAGCGTCCAGAATGGAGGATTGACTGTAAGCACTGCTGAATAAGAACACTTCTTTCAGAGACAACATCAGGTGATGCATTCCCAAATAATTTTCTAGATTCTTTCTCCACAGAGGACCAAGGAGTGGGAAGATCAGTAAATAAGGATTTCAGTTGACGATACAGTGTATAGAAATCTCGATATCTGCGCTCAACCTCCCATTGATCCTGGCCACTCCACACCCTTATTATATACACAGTATATTCCTTAACCCCAACCAATCTTTCACTAATTGAAACATCTCCTCTCTTCTGCTTCGCACCAACAACTTCAACACCATCTATTTGTCGCTGTTGAGTGACAACTGGGTAAGTATCATCTGTACCAGAAGTAGAAGCAGTTGACCCCCCATCTCTTACAGGCAAAGACAGAGGTGATTGAAAGATGTTATCAAACTGAGGGAGCCGAGCACCGACAGAATCAGCTGAATCAAGTAAAATTTCTTCCATTTCATTAACAATCTCATCATAGAACTCATGAAGTTTATCGTTTCCAGCCTGTTAAAAGAACAGAATAAGAAGTAAGATCACGAACAGCTTTGCAAGCAGCAGGATCCACAATTCTAAAATATTCCCATCGAGAAACATAAGATATCAAAAAACTACCTTCACAATCTCTCGTTCACAAAACACATAGTGAGTTATGTAAAAGTTTGACAATACAATAACAAAATGAATAACGGCATTCCAAACTCCAAATGACCACAACCCTTCAAATAAATGACGTAGATGCTAGAAGTGAGGTATAGTACACAAAAAAAATGTATTAATTATTTGAACTGACTTTGATAATCATAGACAAAAATCTACTAGGACAACGAACTAAAAACATTTGTGACTCATAATCAAAGACAAAAATCTATAAACAGGTTCAGTTTAAATTAAAAAGTTATTATTTAGAAGGTCATCAAGAATCTAGAGAAGATGCATACGATGAAGAAGATAATTGACATTTAGTCACAAAAGGAAACCGATCATGACCAATTCACAATGTTTTTCACTAAGATAATGGAAGCAAAAGCATTTTTGAAACATTACTCACGTTATTTTCATCCCTTTGTTGAATTGGTTCTGGATTGAGGTTTTCAAAGAATTCTGGGTTTGCATTACCAGAACATTTAGATGGATGGAAACCAAGGCGACTGGTTGTATCAGAAAGAGGGTCCGAGTCTGCTTCTAAATTCTTGATCTCCTCAACTTCTAATTTTTTTTTGCAATATTGATGAATGTTTTCCTGGGATTCTGCTGGTGGACAACCACTTTTGACACATAAATCCATGATTTTCAATCCAGGTTCCTTGGGTGCGTTAAGTTCCAGTGGATCTTGCTTCATCTCAAAGCCATCGCTGAGAGAACAAAACTTAGAAGGTTCCGTTGTGTCATTAGCAGTTTGGATATGATTTATTGGAACACAAACGTCTATTGCATTATCTTCATCCAATTCAGGAGGATATTGAACTGTTGTGGTCACTGAGGTACCGGCATCACCTATGGTCAATTCATTGACTCCTTCCACCTGACAATTTGCTAAAATAATGTCTCCAATTTCTTCGGCTTCCTCCGTTTGTGAATGCTGATGATCAGTAGGAACAGCAGAACAACTAACATAAGCTTTTAGTTTACCACATCCAACTTGACTGGTGCCCTCATATTCCTCCACCAAATCTATCCCCTTCTCCGTATGATCAGCAATTGAGAACTTGGACTTCATAGAAGTGGAACCAATATTTTTTCCTTCAGTTTCCAGATCTTCTTGTTTCTGTTCCTGAAGTATATTAGAATTCAGGGAAGCCAGACTACCTCCCCATGTTTCTTTCTCAAAATCATCCCAATCATCCGAACCAAAAGCTACAGATGAGTTCAAAAGCAGTGGATTGTCAAATTCGCTTTTTGCTTGCTCACTGAAATCTGCACTCCTCTGGAAACAAAAATTCCTCCTATTTTCGTCATCTGAGCCACAACCATACATTGAATCATCACCCTCAGAATGCTCATATCTGGAAGATCCACCATCCTCCTCCTCCACTTCCCCTCCATGAATTTCCAAAGCCAAATCTGAATACATCCCACTTAAGCAACCATCAATCTCTTCACTGGCATTAACCACTCGATCTAAAGACCCTTTCCCAAAATTCAATCCAGTCTCCGGCCCGCAATCTAGCGACCCCCTCTCACCTTCACCAATGTTAAAGTTCTCGTCTTCTCTAACTGCCAAGCCATTAACCAATCCACTAGTCCCCGTATTACCAGACGACTCCAATCCACTTCTCCCTCTCCCTCTAAAACCCTCCTTAACATGTCCTTTCAGCGAGTCCATACCCGAATTAGAAAGCGTTCGCTCATCCGGACCACCATCAGACGTCTCTTCTAAACTAAAATTCTCCAAACTCTTCAGCGATCCAAATTCAGACTCCGGAAGATCGTTAAACGGTCCAATAGAACTGCAAATACTAGGCGTGCCCATGACAGAGTTCGCGCTACAATACCTCTCGAACTCCGACTCCCCACACGAAGAGTACTGCGACAAAGAGCCGGGCGACGCATCTCCGCCTAACGATCTCGGAGGGAGGGGCTCCGATGTATGCGGAGAGACGGGCCCTGAGACGCTCTCGCGAGTATCCTCTCCGTTATTCATACGATCATTTTCACCTTTAACTTCATCTAAAGAGCAATGAATGGAGGTTTCCAACTGAATCGAGCGGGGTAGAAGTCGATTGGAGGGTCGCCTGAGAAATTTGGACAAAAGAGGAATTCAGCAACACTGAAAATTTCAAGGATGCTTTCGTGTGTTTTTGTATACTTTAGTGTCTGTTTCGTGTACTGAACTAAAACTTCATGTTGTTGTCGCCCAATTCAGCCCTCCGTATATATTTTTGTCTTTAAAAGACAAAATAATAGTTTTTTACTTTCCTTATTTTATTTAAACTTTCTAATTCACCCTTCATATTTTTTCTATTGACGGGCTTACGTGTAAACTGGTGCTTAGACCTTCCCAACAAAATCTTAAACCCTAACTCAAACCTCAAGGTGTTCAAGGGCACACAAAGCCTTGAGTTTGATCCAAGCAAGTAATGGTTAAACCAAGCGAAGCAAGCATGGAAACTTTGCACCTGTTGAAATCCACCGAGGCTCCGTTATGGTTGGCGCCGTCGCCTTCGCTAGCCAAAGCGGCGCGTACGGCGTCGCAGCAACTCTTCTCCACTCTCAAACCCCACGTGCCTAAGTCACCGTTTGATCAGCTTTTGGTTGATGGGTTCGACGCCGAGCAAATTTGGCAACAAATTGACCTGCTTCAACTGCCTCTCTTGTCCAGCCTTCGCCGTCAAGTCAAGCATTGGGAGAGAAATCCAGAAGAATTGAAAACGACGTTGAAGAAGAAGAATGAAAATCTTGTGGAAGGAGAAAATAATGGTGTGGAAGAGGAGGAAGCGAAACGGGTCGAGGAGGTTGGTGATGATGAGGAGGATGCTGATATGGATGGCTTTGATGATGATGATGATGATGATGATGAGAAGGAAGAGGAGGAGGAGGAGGAGAAAGAAGGTGGAGAAAATGGGATAGAGGATAAGTTTTTGAAGATAAAGGAATTGGAAGAGTATTTGAAGGATGATGAGGCTAGGGAATATGGATTGGATACTAAGAAGAAGAAAAAAGGTGAGCACATAGATGAGGATGACGACGAGGACGACGATGATGAAGAAGAAGAGCAAGAAGATGATGATGTGGAAGATGATGAGGTGATGAATGTAAATAAAGAAATTTCTTTTTATTTATGGTCTCATTATATGTCTACTTCAGTAATTTTTCTGATTCTAGAGTTCTGTATTTAACTCTGATCTTGAGAATGGAAACAAGAGGCTTTATGTTGGATGTGATTATGCAGCTTGGGACTTTTGATGATGGTGAGGATGAAGAGGAAGATGCAGACACGTTGGGAAATGCCAGGTCTTTGAGTTTTTTGCATTTTCATCTGATGAAAGAATGCTAGTCTAGTTTCATTTTATTCCTACGTCACTGTTGAAACATAAGTTTATAGATGTTAGAATTGGGTTTTTTACCTTCTGTTCATGTCATCAGTATACAGTAGGAAACAGCAGTAGCAGAATCAGCAATTCTTCCAATTGCTTTATATGGTCAATTTTGAGGCTCATTTATGCATTCTTTTACATCAGATATGAAGATTTCTTCGGTTCTAAAAAGAAATCGACCACTAAAAAAGGGTCTAGAGAAGATTCAGAATCAAATTATGAACAAGATGATGACTCTGCCACCAAGGTAGTATGTTGTGTTTGAAAAATTCCAGTGATTTGCAAAATTGCTATTTTATTGCCTTGTGATGTTGAAATTTCATTTCTCAAATTGCATGCATATTCAAAGAAATAACATCAGGAACTGTTGTTCTTGTATAGAAAAGAGGTGGCCTTTCTACGCATGAGAAGCAACTTGAGAAGCTTCAATCTGAAATAGGGCAGATGGAGAAGGCAAATTTGGAGCCTAAAACATGGACCATGCAGGGAGAGGTAACTTTTCGTATCTGTAATGTTATTCCAATAACTGCTTTTTAAGTGATGGTCATTACAATTAGCGTTTTGATGGATACAGACTTTAGTTATGGTATTAACCCTTTATACATGTTTTTGTCTTTGCCAACAGGTAACTGCTGCCAGCAGGCCTAAGAATAGTGCATTAGAAGTTGATTTAGATTTTGAGCATAATGCAAGGCCTCCCCATGTAATCACAGATGAGGTCACTGCATCCCTTGAAGATATGATTAAGAATCGGACTGTGGAGGTAAAGTTTAATGTTATACTAAATATCTATATGTTGCTATGATGTTGATGTATCACTCTTTGACTTTATGTCAGTTGTTAAAAGACTGCCTGTAGTTGGTTATTAATTTCTAAATGATGCTCATAAACTGTGGTAACAATGCATCTGATCTTGCTTTTCTGGGCTAAGCTATGTAGTTGTGGTCTGTTTTAGATCAATGGACTTGTGACACTAATTGAGCTGATAGTGCTAATATCCTAAATTTTGTCCTTCCATCCCCTTCCCTTGCCATTTTACCTCATTTTTCTCTCTTCCAACCAGCATTTGATCTCTGTAACTATAAATTGTTCTCTTCGTCTGGCATGTCATAGGTATAAACCATAAATAACAGGGATACAAACAGTAGAGAATATCTATTTCTTATAGTTTCTATTTGTCTTTGTTGACATTCATAAATGACTCTCGCACCACAAGATGGAAAATATAATAGATTGTTAATATAATGAAAGAACTATAGTAGTGTAAATTATGCTTGCGTGCATGTCCATATGATAATGCCCATGTCACAAACTTTTGAAATTGCTTGTTATGGATTTTGATACCCAACACATAAAAGAATGAAGGAAAAGAAGTTGAAATTCATGTGCACACAATGAGGCCTAATTTTGTCACTATCTTTGATAATATATTAAAATGCAACTAGTAATATTCAAAGATTTGATTTCTATTCATTTAATATTTTAATTTATACAACGCTTCTACCTCATACCTTTCGATTTTCTTTTTCTTCATAGTTTGTTACATGTTTGATCATTTCACTCTGGTGGATAAGCATTAGGGGATAACAAATTAAACAGTGTTTAATATTTTAAGATTTTTTCAATTTAGTACTAAACTTTTTAAAAGTTTTCAATTTAGTGATTAAACTTTTAAAATTTGTATATATTTGGTTAAAAAGTTAATTTTGCTGATGTGGCGTGTACACCAAATGCCATGCGAATGTCTATTTATTAACCACATTAGTAAAGACATCGTTTTGACCTGATTTGTACGAATTTTAAAAGGTTAATCACCAAATTAAAAAATTTAGAAAATTTAGCACACTAAATTGAAAAAATCCCAAAAATTTAAGACGCTTTTAAATATGTTATTTCCAAGCATGAGTGTCTCCTATCAAACTAATGAACTGCAGTGTTGCCGTGATGTTTCCAGGGGCGGTTTGATGACATTGAAAAGGCTCCTAGTTTGCCCTCTAAATCACCACGGGAGTTGAAAGAGTTGGTAAGCTATATAGTAGAAAAGGCAGTTTTCATTTCTCTTAGTCTAGAAAGCTAATAATTACTGTTTTATTGCAATTTTCAGGATGAGAACAAGAGTAAGAAGGGTCTTGCTGAAGTCTACGAGGTTATTTCTCATGGCCATCATATTCATTTAGGCCCTGATAACATGTTCTATATCATTTCTGACTTCTAAAATTTCACGCTCTGAATATGAAAATTCATTGTCCTTGTCTTTTCTGACTTTTCAAGCTCATGTAATTATTCACAGGAAGAATATGTACAAAAGACAAATCCAACAGTTGCTCCGTTATCTTTCTCGGATGAGCAGAAAAAGGAGGTAATTTATATAGATGATAATTTCTAAGTCGATGATTGTTTGGTTAACTTTGTTTGGTTTCCATATTTTTTCCCCGTGTACTTTGGTTAACAAGATTAGCTTAACTTTGTTGTTACTATTTTTCTAGGCAAGCATGCTTTTCAAAAAACTGTGTCTGAAATTGGATGCTCTTTCGCACTTCCATTTTGCTCCAAAACCTGTAAGCTTCCCAAACTCCAGTAATACTTTTTTGAAAGGATACTATAGCATCTTCTTTTAGCCTAATCTGTTATCTTGATCTTAACAGGTTATTGAGGAAATGTCTATACAAACAAATGTCCCTGCACTTGCTATGGAAGAGGTAACGTGGTTTTCATACCCTTCAGTTTTAAAGAATTCTTTGCTTTAAATACTTGCTGAAATGTTTGATGTTTTCCATGAGCAGATTGCCCCTATGGCAGTTTCAGATGCAGCTATGCTGGCTCCTGAGGAAATCTTTTTGGGCAAAGGTGACATCAAAGAAGAGACCGAGCTTACACAGGCAGAAAGGAAGAGGAGGAGGGCTAAGAAGAAAAGGAAGTTTAAGGGTAAGCCTAATTGCACTGCATGTATTTTATAACGGATTAGAGTAGTTGTCATCTGCTTTACTCTTTCATGTGATGCCAAATAATTATCCTGCATAATTTCATTTACTTTTTCTTGAAAGTTTAAAATTCCTTTTAATGTTAACCTTCTATACGGGGATGACAGCTGACGCAGCAAAAAGGATGGTAAAGAAGGCAAAGGACACCGCATCCCTAAACCAGAATGATGGTGACTACCGTCCTCAAGTGACCTGTTTCCTATATTTTTCTTGCAAATTAAGCCAAATTAAGTCTCTTACCTCAAATCCTTCATTCAATTGCAGGCAAGGAAGACTAAAACCTTTTGCATCATTACATCCTTGTTATATGAGCTCCCAGAACCATTTTAGACCCGGTAATCTAGAAACTGTAGCTGCAATATGGAGGAGAAGTAGGATTTGCAATGGTTTATATCCTAAAATATGTAGGTTTCCTTGTTGCTTTTTGACAAATATGAATACAGCAATGAGACCCTGCAAACTACACTGAAAGATGAGTGGGAAATCTCAACGCGACTTGAAGCTTGACGAGGAGTTGAATTAAAGCTATTAATTTTTTAGTTTTCTAGTGCTTCAAAAAATTGTCATGTAATTTCATCAAATCCTAGATCAACATTAGTCTCTTGGACAAAGTGTCATTTCTGGCATTGTTTTGTTAATTGATTCTTTCACTTATCCATTATGTAGCCTTTGTTATGCTCTATCAAATTGAATGAAGGATGACTTGATACAGAACTGAGAAATTAATAGCAACCAATCTTTCACAGAAACGCAATCTTTAGGCGACATTTTGGTGCCTGCGAGTTAGAAACGAGAGGCTCATCACAGCAAACAATGTCCCCTGGAAAACAAGAGCTGTTAACTATAGATACACCACATCCTTCATTTCAAGCTGGTTCGACATGCTTGGTGCTTTTACCGCTTAAGAGATATTCACCAAAGAGAGGATGTCAATTAACCATCTGTTTTGTGCAATTATAAATAATTTTAATGCAATTACAATGCTTGAAACTCTAGCAAATTTATAGTCATTAAACAACTACTACACATAAATTTAAAACCAAAAATTTGCTGATATGCACAGGATATTTGAGCATTTATTCAACCTTTGGCATCCAGCACAAGGGAAGAAAATAAAATGTGATGGCTTGAGCGACGGGTTAGATCTACTTAACACCACCATTCTACAACTTTGTTCTCTTCATCCCACGGAGATTCGATAGTAAAGGGCCATGCTTCCCCACAACTTAAGACTTCATCTGCTCAAGTGCTCTTCAAGCCTCTCAATTGCAGCACCAACACCACTCTTCGCTGAATCAGGATGAAGAGCTTCGTTTCCTTCATTTGCTTTCTCTACAAGCTTCAGGTGAAGCCAACCTGTTGCAACAAACACTATTTCCATGAGAAATATTCTTTTCCTGTGTTTACAGTTAACTTCCTCGTTTCATTACGTATCCATAATAATCATGAAGGGTATTGTTGCATGTCAAAACATGACGCTCTAAACTTACATAACAAGCCTGGATGAAATTAGGCCAAAATCAACCACACTTCATGGAGCTAATCCTATAAATAATATAGCGGACACCTAAAATACTTTACAAGAGGTGTTAGCACGAACCAAGCGGGAAACAAACTGCAGCACCTAAAGCTGATCCAAGCAGCACATTCCTTGCACGCCATCGCAGAGACCCAGGCACTATCATCCAGAAAACAAATTAAGAAAAGTAGGTTAGATTCATTATAGAAAGAAAAAAAGGTTCAAAGAAATAAGCATGTCAAAGAAACCAACATATAAGGTAAGGGTCCTTTACAGATCAAACCAAAAGTTGCAGCAGTGGCTGAACCGGCTCCGACAACATTGAAAAGATCATGCACACCCCGTTTCTCAGCAAGCAAATTTTGCAGACCATAAAATGCAGTAGTAAACATGCCAAGCCGTACTCCACCAACTATCGAACCTCGTGTGACTTGAATAAATCTTTTCTCCATTGCATCTCTCATTAATCTATACTGCTCACGCTTGTCTGGAGTGCTGCCAAGCTTCAACATAACTTCTGCATCCTTACTCTGACAAACATCAAGAAAGTGTCCATAACCTAATATACATTCAGAAACATGACAAATTGCTGCAAATGACAGCACCTTATCCAACTAGTTCCAGACAAAGGCATAGAAAACATTTACCAATAATAGAAAGGAGAATAACAAACAGCCCTTTAATTTCACTTATGTAAATATGGCGTAAAATCCGATCATGTAGATCCCTTATCATCTAACAACTGCTAAAAGAGCATAGAAAAATGATAGAATTTCCATTCCTCCTCTTCAACTATGCCAAATGAACATGTTCCTTCTTATGATTTTCCTAAAGCTGTTAAACATGAAACAATCAATTTCTCTGAGTGACCTCTTGGCCTTAATATATGTGATTTCAAGTTCATATTGGTCCCCAATAATTCTTATAATAGCAAGGTGATAATCATTAACAGAATGCTGAAATCATCAGGTTTAATCATTAACAGCATGCTGAAATCATCAGGTATAACCAAAAAGAAAAATAAAACGGAAGCAGAGCAGAGTCATTTTTATGAGACCAAACTCACAACTGATGCAGCAGCCTCCTTGCTACCGCCATACAACATGCCTGCAAAGACACCAACCACAGTGGCCGTACCCCAGTTAACTGTTCCAGCTAATTTAGGACTCATCTGATCATATTCCACAAGAGAAAAAAAAGTTTTATATAATGCAAATAAAAGAAGTGTTAACTACACAACTACAATAACCAATAAGATTCGCAAGAAAATTATAAAACAATTTCTCCATCAGCTAGGTTCATTGGCATTTTAGGCAAAATCAGATCTCAAATAATAATTATTGGATAACAGCGGAGTTATTAAGGAACTGGATTTAAAACAAAAATAAGTTGGATTTGGAAGAGAAGCTTACATGCGAAACCGCCTCTTCGGGCTTTTCAGTGGCCTCCATTTATCCTCACTTTCGGAAGCTAACACAGTAAATTAGACTTCTCAGACTAATAAATATGAACTGAACAATCCAAGATATATCAGCTGAAGAAGTGAATTTACGCAACCATTCTTGGGAACCAAACAGGAATTAGTCTGTGCGGTGGAACCCTTCAATTGACTAAAACAACCCTTTGTTAGTATTAATATGGAGCCATCCTCAGACCTTTCCGACCCGTTTCGCTCATTTTCTCCTTTTGACTGACCAAGTTACATGATTTACATGCTCTCGGATAACTCGCAAAGTTGCTTCTATGTAATTAAAAAGTCATAGTTTAACTTATAAAAAAAGATTTTTTAATGTAAAAATATAAAGAGAAAATTGTGTACGTTAATAACTCGTCTTTAACTCTTGCAAAGTGGAGAATCTTATATATTGAGTATATTAGTTTAATGTTAAATGTAGGCTAAACTTATTAATCTATTCTTAAAATTCTCCTAAAAATACTGATAAATTCTTATATTAATCTTTCTGTATACAAAATTATTGACGATATTACTTACGTGATAACCATAAAAATTCATTCATATTAGAAATCTATAAATATTGTTTTCAATTTTCATTACAGTCGATTATATTTTCTTAAATATTGAACATTGTCATTTGATATCAAAATTCACGATTCTTGAAGTTGGGAATTAAAATGAAGGAAGAAGCACTATCTCAAATCATGACATGAATAAAACAAGATGATTGAAGGATATTTGAAGAAGGGTGTTGTCAAGCCTAGCTCGACACGAGTAATAATATAGAAGGTAATTTAAGGATTAAAAGAAGGAGATGAGATGTGAATGAGGGGGAAGAGGATAAGAGAAAAAACATAGAATCGAGAAAGAGAGAGGAGAGAAGATGAAATTTTATTTTATTTTTTGTTAGTGATATACAGCCTTCTCATACAAATGAGAACTAGAAAAAGAAATTAAAACGTTACCGAACAAAACATTTCTAAATGATGAAAATAAAAATAAAAGACCTTACGAACAACTATTCACTCATACCTTAAATATCAAATTCTTGACATTCCCTCCTCCTTAAGTTTGTCCTTGACCTTAGAGGCTGAAGTCTAGAAATCTGTTATGGCTTTCTTTAAGCTCTTGATTATTTCATTGCACTAGGAATTACACTTTTCCCTTATTTCCACTCTTGACTAACCTTCTATCCAGCGCAATTATCAGGTAACTACGAATATGTTGATCCCAATTGATTGTAGATAATTTAGTAGTAGCCATTTGTCTGTCTCCAATATTCTTTTTCAGTGAGGAGACATAAACCATATGGTGTAAGCCAATTTATATGTCACATTTCCTATTTTTTGCTGCACCTGGAATGGGCCATAATACTTTGTTGTCGGCTTCTCATTACTTATGGAATCTATTATATATTGCCTATATGGCTGTAGCTTGAGATAGATAGAGCCTCAAAACTTCTTTCTATTCCCCCTTTGTCAGTATAATGTCTATTGAAAATAACCTCTCTACTTAGTAAAGGTAAGGTTATTTACTATTAGATCTCTCCAGCATTGCATTTTTGTGAGATTCTCACTAGATGTTGTTGTTGTTATTGTTGTTTGTCTTCTTGTTAAGGAATTCTTCTACTGAAGCCACCTTTACTCCTTGTCCAAATGTTTTAGGTAGTGGAGTTGGTTTGAATCCATACAAAGCTTTAAATGGAGTGCAAATAATAGATGTGTACTATAGGATTTCTCTTCGCCTTCTAGTTAGTAGCTTTTACCTTTTTACCCCTAAAAACTTCCTCTTTTGGAAACTTCACTTGGTTCTCTTCTCCTTTGGTACAATCCCTCTTCTTCGTCATTTGAGGTTTAACCTCAAACAAGGGCCTCTATAAGGCCTAAAAAATGCCCTTTCCCCTCCTTTAAATTTTGAAGAATTTCTTGAACTCGCATATGTTGTTAAAGGGAAACAAGCTGCTGAATCTCCAGCTACAGTAATTATTGAAGAAAATGCCAAGTTTGATTCAACTTAACATAAAGGTGCCTAGAAAAAGAAACTAAACATCCAACATAATAAAGGTATGCTCAAAAATTTTACAAGTGTAATAAAGGATGGAGTTTTATCTCCTCTTATGGATCTTCTCCAAGTTGGAGCAAAGGCTTGGTCCATAGCCTTGATGACTTATTTTTGGAGTAAAAGACCAACATTTCTAGTTGTTAATACTTAGGCTGCCATAAGGTGGGGAAAAAGGCTTGGTGGAGACAATGTTAATGGAGAATGGTACATTTCTTTTCAAATTCTCTGTTGAAAACAATCTAAATGAAATCATTAAACTTGGACCATGTCACATAGGTGAACAACCAATTTTTATTCAAAAATGGAAGCCTGGATCAAAATGTGATAGAGCATCCATGTAACACCCCATTACCCTAGGGTACGCATCGGGACGCCCGTAGGTCATTCCGACACATATCCTAAGATAAGGG
>JANZXP010000006.1:32821569-32845191 GCA_027576715.1 Erythroxylum flavicans
CGGTGGTGCGGTGGATCTTCGGGGACGCAAACCTAGATCCCAACTCCGACGACGATAAGGTGAGAAGGAGAGTGATGAGAGCAACCGGAGAAGAGTGCAAGCGGCGGCGACGATGAGCCGACCCAGACAACGGCGAGAGAGAGGTGAGAGCGAGAGAGCGAGAGAGAGAGGGTGAGACTAGAGAGAAGAAGCAGCAGTCAGGGTCGGGGGGTTAATCGGTTAGGTGTTTTAGATTTTTAGGTTTAAAATTTTCATATTTGCAAAATGGTCCTTGAGGTTTTTAATTTCTTAGATAATGGTCGGTATTTTTGGCCGGTACTGAGGTTTGGATCCACGGTACCGTTATCCGACTAATACGGTACCTTTCGGTCAATACCGGCCGGTACGGTATGGATCCTGTAACACCGGCCATAACTAATGAAAACATGTATTTTGTGTTATCATAATTTTGTTGGGGTTTTTTTTTTGAAAATAAGAAATAGAAATATTATAACCCAAATGTGTTTTACTAATTTATTTCTTCTTTTGGTAACTAAAACTAAAAGTATAAAAAATGAAAAGAAAAAGGCTTAAAATATACTAGAATGGATTTTTTAGGTTAGAAAATGATGTTTGAGGTCAGCATGATAGTTTAATTTATGAAAGCTATCAAATTTTCTTTTGAAGTTGAATCTACATTATTTTGTAACATAAATCATAATGCAACCTAATTACAGTTGAAACGCAAGAGGTTTACTTGTAATTTAATAAAAAAGATATATGATAATTTAAAAACACAAGGAGATAAATAAAAAGGTTAAAAATCGCAGTTGGGACTCTTAATTTTTTTAATATTTATGTTTTTCATTTTATTGAAAAATAATTATTTTATACTAGATAGTACGAATAAAAGTATATTAAGTCGGAAAAGAATAATGAATAATATAATACACTAAATTTTAAAAGCTTTAAAGTATGATGTATATGATTGAAAAGATTTATAACTATGATACTTATAATGTACAATTTAATTTTTGCACTAATCACAATTATAATATTTGTAATGCAGTCACTATTATTACAATTTAAAAACTTACATGTAAAATGAGAAAAAAACGATTGAAATTGCATTTTAACATGAACAATTGAAAGATACTTTCGATTTGAAAAACAAAATTTCTCTCTACTAAAAAAACAATTAATTCGTCTAAGAATGCCATAATTCTTTAACTTATAGTCCCAATAATTTAACATTTCACTAATAATTCTCTTTCAGCACCTTGTTATAAATAAAAAGAAGCTTGAGTTTATACAAAGAAAAGGAGTTTTGAACAAGAAAATGCTTTGTATATTGGTGTGTTTAAGCTATTACACAAGGGAGTATGTACACATGACTTTGGTATATACATTCGTAAATATATGCTATTATTACATAATACAAATGCTTATTAATTTACATATATTGTTACTGTTACATAAATTATCTCCTTTTAAACTCAAGGCATTCAGGAGCTAGAAATCTTGAGTTTGAAAATAAGTTCTTGAAATCACCAAGGTGGATGTGATTTGGTGAAAATGTCTACATGAGATTGAAGTAAGGACAAGTTGGATAGTGCCTTGGAGAAAATGATTTCATAGAAAGTGATAATCAATCTTAATATGTTTGATACACTCATGAAAAATATCATTGTGAGCAATTTGTATTGCACTATGATTATCATAAGGATAGTAGTCACACAAAAAGATAAAACACCTATATCTTGAAGCAACCAACGTAGCTAGAGGAGCTTATGGCTCATCATTTATGTTTTCAACAGCTTGATATTTTACCTTCGTGATAGCTTAAGAGATAACTGTTTGTTTCTTGTTACACTATAAAACAAGAGATATGCCAAAGAAGAAACATTAGAGTATGATCCTAACCCCAGTTAACATTAGAGTATGATCATAACTCCTAATGGAAATTAATGATAAAAGTGAATACCATGAAAGAGAGTACCTATGATATATGAAAGGATACAAAAAAAATAGATAAATGAGTAGTACAAGATGCTAACATGAATTGATTGATGATGTAAACAACATATGCAATATAAGGTTAAGAGTCAATGATGTATATAAGACTTCCAACTAGTTAGAGGTAAAGACTATCATCGTTAAAGTTAGTCCCATTAGTAGCAAAAAGATGGATATTGTGTTCGAGTTAAGTGATAGTAGTCTTGGTGTTAGTTATACTAGCATAAGAGATAAGATTGAACACATATTTTACTTGTGATAGATAATATCCAAATTCATCAGATAAAACTTCGAGATATAAAAAATCTTCGATTACCAAGTCCTTCATCTTAAATTATTGATTCGAAAAGAATTTAAGAGTGGAAATACTTGAGTATGGTTACCAGTAATTATCATACCATTAACATAAAGGAGAAGAATAAAGCATCTTTGAGTCATTTTATGAACAAAAAAGTTATAGTCATAGGAGCTCGATTAGACTAGTTTTGGAGCTATGGGTTACATATACTTTTAATGTATGATCACCATTAAGGAAGGCATTCTTGAAATCTATTTGGAATAATGGCAATGCTTATTAGCAATAACTATAATAAAAACTATAAACCAAGATTAGACGGGCTATAGGAGAAAATGTATCCTTATAGTCAGTACCATACTATGTAAATATTTTAAAAGCAAATTTAAATTTATATCATTCAATTGATCCTTCAGCCTCAATCTTAATTTTATTTATATATAACTAACAATAGACTTGCTTGAAGGTAAGTTGTCTATATCCCAAGTGATGGTGCTACTAAGTGTCTGTAACTATTTTACCATTACTTTCTGCCATAAAGAGTTAGAGCTTGCATCACAATATGTGTGAGGTTCATAGAAAGAGACAATAGTAGAATAAACATAAAAATATCAAAGATGAACAAACGGTTGACTTGCTTAATTGGCACGAGGAGGAGTAGGTTGAGGTATAGGAGAATCTGATGTGTGAGTAGATGGAGAAGGATCATTTGAAGGAGGCGAAGGAGCCACAACTAGTGAAGATATGATGAAATTAAGCATAGGTTATATCAAAGTTTTAGAACCGTTAGATAATGATCCTATAAGAGAAATGTCTAGAAATAAAGATGTATTGGGATCAAAGGAAAATTAACGAGAAGGTTCATTGACATGGAATTTTGAAAGAGATGAGAAACATTTGATGTTCGTAAAAGGTCACAAGCAGAAAGATAAAGTCTTTATTTTAAAAGATCCTAACACTTGTACCCTTTATGTTATATCCTATACCCTAGGAAGGAAGATAATCATACTCCTAGTTGTAGCTTGGTGTATCCATGTGGTTGGAAAAGAACAAAACAACCACTGTAAAGACTTTAAGAGTTTGGTAGTCAGGAGTATGATTATTCAAACAGTAATAAGGAGAAATATTACTTATAACATGAGTAAGGTTATAATTAATAGAATAGACTGTTAAAAGAGTAACTTCTCCCCAAAAGGTTTTTAGACAAGAGGAATAGATGTTAGGAGCTTGGATATTATCAAGTACATATCTATTCTTTTGTTCAGTCGTAATGTTTGGACAAGATCTTTGAACAACAACTCATTGTTTATAAATGTCTATTCTTTTGTTTGGTCCTACCATTTTATTGGCAAATGTTTGGACATGATCTTTGAACAACAGTTCATTGTTGATAAAGAATATCAATGAAAGATTTTTCCTTATATTCCAAGGAATTATTAGTGCATAAAATTTTAATTTTGTAAGAAAATCAAGTGTAAAACATATTTGCAAAGTGAGAATAAATGGAAAATAGTTCAAATCTATGAAGTGAGAGGTAAATATAATAGAGAAATAATTAATAAGATCACATAATATCATAAACCTCCTATAGTGACATAAGGAACATATCCTAAAATGTCAAAAATGAATCAAATCATAGGTTGCCTAAGAAATGTAATCACTATTAATAAAAGGTAATAGAAAGTTGGCATGAGATACAATCCAAATTTTCAATCTTGACATGGCTCAAGGAATCACTAGAAATCAAAAAATCAAGTCTAAGTTTGGAGAGATGTAAAAAAAGAAGAAGAGAGTGCCAGATATTAGATGTAACAACACCAGCAATAATTTTGGATAAAATGTGGAGTTAGGTAAGTTCAAATAGTTATCCAATCTTATGCTTTGTTCTAAGAGCCTCACCTATTTATAGGTCCTACATAGTATAACCATAATTTAGAAAAGATAAGTTAACACTAAGTTCACATAATTAACTAATAGATATGAGATCAAATGAGAGTTTGGGAAAAAGAAAAGTTT
Organism: Erythroxylum flavicans; assembly: GCA_027576715.1. Classification (NCBI taxonomy): domain Eukaryota; kingdom Viridiplantae; phylum Streptophyta; class Magnoliopsida; order Malpighiales; family Erythroxylaceae; genus Erythroxylum; species Erythroxylum flavicans. The sequence goes on from JANZXP010000006.1 coordinate 32,825,876, forward strand.
TAGGCAAAGTTAACTTAGGTGTTTAAACAATGTCCACATTTTGAATATATATAGTAGAGTTATTAACTACATAGACAATAAAATACCATTCTTAGATCACTCCCTACATTTTGAGATGACATGACCATTTTTTTTACAATAGTTGCAAAATACCTTTTTCTTAGCTAGATTTCTTTCATAAATAGTTCTTTGATTACTATATCAAGGCTTGACAGAGATCCTCAATGAAGAAGAGAACTATAGATGGACTCAAACTCATCTCTAATAGTTATTAATAGGTGTTGAATATACTTTTTGATCACGAAGATTAGCATAAATAGTGGTAGATTACGTATTAGGCAAAGTAAGGTCTCTAAATACCACTTAATCCCAAAGATCTTGTAATTCACATAAATAACTATAGATAGTTTGACTAAGTTGTTGTTGTATTCTATAAAGTCGTCTATAAAGTTAAAATTGGTTGACATCATCAAATATATAATAACAACCTTTTAAAAATTTCATGCCGTTTTGGCAATATCAAATAGTAAAAAATCATGCTTAATTACTTTGGCATATGTATTGCAAAATTGTTAAAATATGATGATTCATAACATCTTAAAATGCTGGACATTCTATGAATATATCATCTGCATCATTTGGAATTTGAGGAGGTTTAGGTACTTCTTAAGTAATAATATTCCAAAGAAATCTACATCTAAGAAGGCTACACATTTCCTTAGCTTACAGTTATAATTAGATCTATCAAATATGGCATTAATTTGTTGAGGAATGTATTGATAAAGTTAAGAAGTATCTATAATGCATATAAGAGAAAATCGTTAACAAGGATTGAAAATGCATAAATATAAAGAAACTTATCTGTAGGGGTAGAATTTGACTAATTGATCCTAAAAATGAGTTTAGGACATATAAAAACATTGAGAATCTATTTGACTTTAGAAAATTTACTAAAAAATAGTTAATATAATCTTTCAAGTTTGGTCAATAGGTTTAAACTGAATTAGTTTAAACCAAATTGGCTAAACCAATAATGATGTAGGATGTTGAAATAGTGGGATAACATGGCAATTGATATGGTAAAGGTGAGATCTAGTGTTGATGTGGCAATCCAGAGTGGAAGCTAATATGGCAAAAGGGGACCATTTTAGGCTACTATAACGGTTGCCATTATTTTTGATGACATGGATGATGATGTGTTACTAGTTGGTGATACTTAGATCACTAGGAGGATGATACATAACACTATTTATTGATTGGATTTCTATGTTTGTTTAGTTAAAGCGACGTTGTTTTGGCTTAAGATGATTAAAACAATGTCAATTTGAGTCGTCTTCAATCTTTAAAATATAAAGTTTCAAATTTTAATGTTGAGCTTCTAGTGGCACATGTGAACCATAAGGAGGATTTAGAGGATGAGGTTTGCTTCGTTATGATCATCTTGAGGAGTAGAAGAGTTTGGTATATACCAAATGCTACTTGGGTAACTAATTATCTCTAAAAAATTAAGAAGTATAATACTGAAATACTACCTTTCTTTATAAAAGGATCTTGAATATAATATAAAAAAAGAGAAATTTTAAGCAAAAAAAGTGTTTTGTATTTTAATGTGTCTCAATTTTTACACAAAGAGTGTCTATACATGAATTTGGCTATATAAATGCCTAAATACATGTTATTGTTACATAAAACAAATCCCTAATAATTTGTTTACATTATTACTATTACATACATTAACAGAATTTAAGGTGAAAAAAAAAGATATACTCCTCTTTTCACAATGACTAAACTTTAACCCTTAGATATTCATAGATCCATTATGAAAAATAAACTGCAATTACAACTTTAACAAATTAGGTTACGTATGCATCTTATAAATAATACTAACACACAAAATCAAGTAACATTACTCAAAGAACTAACAACACTTTAAAATGTCATAAATTAGACTCAAAATTAGTCATTATGCTTATAATAAAGCTTTTTTAAAGTTTTTTCGCACTTCAAGTGTTCATATACCTACAAAATAGGGAGGATGACTTTCCATATTTTAAGTTTTTCTCCATTTTTAAGTCGTAAAGTATATGTGAATATACTTTTATGTAATACTAATTGATAAGGCCTTATTGGTAAGTGCTACAAGATCTTGTACATCGAAACCTATGGTTATGGACTTGAATCCAGGTAATGACTTCGGATATGGCCAGCTACCTTAGTGTGATGAGCGATGTAGTCAAATTGAGATGACAAGTTGTAGATGAACTTAAGATTTATATAAAGGATGAAAAATATGATGGATCAGACCTAAGTTCCATAAGGTCTAAGCCAAGGTATAAATTTAATTTATATATTTAAACTTTGTCCAAATTTTGATCAATCTTTAAGAAAGCAAGCTCAAACTTGATTAAGTTTGAGCCAAAAGTCGAAATTCTAAGCCCATTGAATATTGAGTTGAGGCTAATTAAGTTGGGTCAGTTAAACTAGGCTAAGTTTAGGCTAAATTGAGCCAGATTAAGGCCATCTCAAGCTAGATTATAATTGAGTCAAGTCAGGTTTCCTATTTCTCAAAATTTTTTATATTAAAATAGGATCTAAGCTCTAATCATATTAAATTTTATCCGTTAAGTTTAAATCAAGTTTTAGTATTTTATCAAAACTTTCTCATATGCTGTTTATTGTCTAAAGGTATGATTTACACATCAATGTTTTACAAAAAGACTAAATAAGTCCCATTCTTTACCTTTGTTACCACTTTCAAGGTGCAATATATAATATTTTAGTGATGTAGTACTACTTTAGGAATGTTAAACGTTTTTTATTGTCTAAAGGTACGATTTCCAAATAGATGTATCACAAAAAGTCTAAGTAAGTCCCATTCGTTATCTTTGGTACCATTTTGCACTTTGGCATTCCTAAATTAGTACTACATTACTCACCTTGAAAGTGATAACAGAGATAAAGGTAGGGACTTATCTAGACCTTTTGTAAAACGGTAAGGTGAAAATCACATGTTTAATAAGTGAATAAAGAAATCATTTTAAGATCATATTGTTGGGAAACTGGCTCAGGATCCGATCCCGGCAGTAGCAGAATAATTACACCAAAAAATAAGATCTCTTTAATTTTATAAAATAATTAACACAAATCATAATAGAACGGAAACTTAATTTGTACTTTATTCCAAAGCTTGATCTTTGTCTTGTCGTATCCTTCGAACCGTTCCCGAAACCAAGCCGTTTCAACCACTGTAGCCACACAAATATCTGGCCGCTAACAGTATCCACATAATTAGTTGAGAGAACTCTATAACTCTTACAAAGAGGGTTAAGCAAGAAGTACTAGCTCCGCAGAGCTTAAGCTTATTTATAATAGGTTTTGAATGTTTTGGTAATTTAATTGAAATTAAGTTCTAATTTCAATTAAACTTTAATTAAAATTAGGAATAAATCTAATTAAATACCAATTATACCCTAATAAGCTTCAGTATCTCATATTGATCCTTATTTATTAAATATCCCATATTTAATTATAATGTTTCTCAAACTTTACAATCAAGTCCAATTTGATTAAGTTAACTTTGCTCTTTTCAACCCATTCTTTTTGTGAGATCCATTAGGTTCTCAAATACGTTGGCAATAATTATAAATTCTAATTCTAATTCATGATTAGAATTAGATAAATTAAAACTCCTTTTAATTTATCTTTAATTCTCTAATTAAAAATTTATAATCATAGATCAAGATTGACGTGTAGTAACACATCATGACCACCTAAATATTTAGGAATGTCAGAGTAGTTTTGACTAACCTTTTTTCTTGCATAATTTTTTCGTATAATTCAATCATTTTATCAACCAATGTTTTAATTAGACAAAGAATATGGAATTAATGTCTACTCTATTTTGAGTCCAATCATATTAGTTTTCTCCCATTAGCTATTGTTTTAATTAATGATATTTGTAAACTATTTACAAAATGTCATTCCACCTTGGTCATGGATTTCCCTAATTAATATTAATCAAGAACAACGGAACATTCTCCCTAATTACTTTAGGTGATAAATCCTATCTTAATCACTCATCTACCTCCATATAGTTCATGCTACATCCACCGACTATTTACTAAATTACCCATGATTAAATATTTCATAAGTACTATCAAAACATAGCAATCCTCATACAAGATAACTTTGATGATCTCAAGTCAAAGGATCACTTATACAATTATCACAATGAGAATTCCATAGACATACAAGTAATGTTCCAAATGGATTTCTCATATCGGGTCTGTTCAGTGAACATGTTCTCTAACAAGCACTCACACATTTGTTTAAGTATCTCTATACTTTAGCCTATGAGATCGACTTCTTCCTTCATAAAGAAAAACACAATGTATGCTAGTCTTTTTATGTTCTATTAATGTCAAGTTTTAATAGAACAATGACTAGGAACATTTAGGAATAATACATAAATGCAATATGAATCTTATAATTATAATCTCATTATAATTTCATTTGCAATGTACAATTATTCCATGAATTTTATCATATACATCTAAACATGTACAAGATAAAAAATGTCTTTAAATAATTTGTCCCTAAACTACAACCAAAACAATTAGCTGTAGGGCATAAACTAACAATAATTACATCCGTTTCTAAATGTAAGCTTAGTGTAGCCATCGCATAAGCTAAATAACTAACTTGAAGAGGGATAAGACACTCTCAATTTACTTTTTTCCCCTTTATCTCCAATTTCTATTACAATCTCAAATAAGATTGGGATTTCTCGAACATTAAACACCATTAGAAGGGTTCACAATTAAAAGTAACTAAAGCGTTCCTTATATGTTTGTTTCTTATCATATGAGATTAAATAATTATGTTTATAGCTTATAGTAAAGTTAAACAATCACAAACACAACTAACTTCAGTTAATAAAGTTTTTGTTTTGTAAAAGTCAAAAAGGATCATCAATATACGCATTTTATTTATATTTATTACCAAAAAAAATTAGCAACTTTATTTGTTACTCCAAAGTTACATTTTTATAATAAGCTAAATATAAAACATAAATGCTTGAATAATAAACATGTGATTGAGATAAAAACCAGGTAGCCATTATGTTAGGGACAATCGACTCAACTTTGTAACTTGCGAGTTTGAAGCAACCAATTCCAATCGAAGATCCACTATTATAGTCATAGGCAAGCGAAGAAAAGTCACTTCAATATTACACATAGAAAAGGCAGACCAAAATCATTCCAAGCAACATTGTTGTCCCCTGCAACGCCAAAAAGGCAAATCTAAAGCTGCCGCCAACTTCAGCAGAAAGGGACAGGAAACATTGACCAGAACAATAAACATAGAACAATACACATACACATACACATACACATACACATACACATACACATACACATACACATATAATAAAAGAAAAAAGAGAGATTCTCCACACTACACGTGAATAAAGCCCACCAACTCCAGGAGAAAAATTAACTCCTGTTTCTTGCTCAATCATCAAGCAAGGCATCTCCATTGGAGCATTGCTTCTTATACTACTAATAATTTTATTCTCTCTCTCATTTCTTGATCTGCATCGTCTCAAGAACTCACTAAGCATGAGTACTTCACTCTACTTCCTAACACTCTATGTTTTTTCAACTCTGTTTCTGCCAACTTCAGCCAACAACGTCGTCCAGCTCAATCCCTGCCGTTCGTATTGCGGCAACATCACCCTCGACTACCCTTTTTCTCTCCGGTACGGCTGCGGCCACCCGGGGTTTCGAGATCTCATGTTTTGTATGAACGACGTGCTCATGTTTCATGTCAGCTCAGGATCATACAGAGTGATGGAAATCGACTACGCTTATCAATCCCTCACTCTCCACGAACCTCACTTGTCGACATGCGACACCATTATCCTCGGCAGCAAAGGAAACGGATTCGCGGTGGAGCGGTGGCGGTCTCCATACTTCAACCCCACTGCAGACAACGTGTTCATGCTCATAGGTTGCTCTTCTCAATCACCACTCTTTGAAGGTTTCCCACAGAAGCATCTTCCATGTCGAAACGTGTCGGGTATGGGATGCGAGGAGTATTATGATTGTCCGGCATGGAGTTTGCTGGGTGGTCACCGGCGAGCAGGGTCGTCTTGGCTGGGATCGGGTCCGCCGGAGTGCTGTGCAGTGTCGTTTGAGGCCATCAAGAGCATAAACCTAACGAAACTGGAGTGTGAAGGGTATAGTAGTGCTTACAGTCTCGCACCATTGAGAGTTGATGGGGCGAGTGGGTGGTCTTATGGGATCCGTGTGAAGTACTCAGTTCAAGGGAATGATGAGTTTTGCAGAGCTTGTGAGGCCACCGGCGGCAATTGTGGATACGGCTCGGACGGTGTACGACAGTTGTGCATGTGCGGTGACTTCAATTCCACGTCTAACTGTGATAAAGGTACAAACGACTTGCCGTTTTCGTTCCTTTCCTTTATTTTTCCATTGTGGTCGAAGGCAATGAAATAAATGAAATTGACTCTTTATTACCGTTCATAAGGTGCTAGTGTTTTTCTATTGCCTGTAAGTGCAACTTAATTACAACCTAATTTACGACATGGGTTTCTTTTATTTGATCAAGTCCTGTAATTGAAGTAGTCTTCTCTTATAATTTAAATATGGTAAATGAAATTTAAAGAGAAACAAATTTTTTTCTGTGGTTGTGCAGTTAGTTCAGGAAGTAGCAGATCATGGCAGGGGGTGGGCAGAATAGCGGCAGGTAATCTTCGTATTTCGTCCAGAAAGCTGAACTAGACCATGATCAACTCCTTGTATCACTTCTATGCTGATGTTGCTAACTTTTTGTGTGTGTATCAGGAATCTTGGTGTACTCTTTATCATGGATTTGAAATAAAAGATCAATCCAAGATCAACCTTAATGTTTGTCTAAATGCCAAGACGAGAGTTAGATGGTGCATTGCTTTGATCATGCAATGGTTGGGCTATAGAAGATGCCAATGTTTGGACATTAAAGCATCCTACGCCTTGATAATACAAGTTTTTGATTTATAATGGAGGGGAGGGCTAGATGCCAAGCATGGATTCAAAGAATGATGTATCTAGTGATTGAATGTCCTTTTCTTGATTTTTTCTCAAGCATATCATTCGCATTGAATGTCCTTTTCTTTCTCTTTTTAACTTTTTCATTGTTGATGTAAATTTTAAAATAATTTCGTACAATAAATTTGAGACTAAATTTATATTTTACAGATGAATCGTTTGCTTCTCGAGTGAAGATGATCAAAATGTCAAAAAGAACCAAAGTCGCACAATATTTCATGTCACCAGATGTAGAAAAGGGGAACCCAGTGAGCAATATGATAGACTAGATAAAATGTCACCTAATTTTATCGATTCAATTTTAACACGTCAAAAATTCAATTAGTAAAAGATATATAAAAAAAAGGGGACATTCATATTTGTAGATTTGTTTCTCAATTATAAACTTGTTGGCATCATTTTTCCAAGCTTATTTCTGCAACAAACTTCCAGAAGAAAAGAAACTCTAATTGACGAGGGCCTTGAGTTCTTCTGCTTGCTGTCATAGAATGCTTTCATATCAGATCACGTATCAGTTAATTCTCAAGAAGTCTCTAAAGGGTGGCCAGAGTCTTGAAGAAGAACATAGAATTTAAACCTACCACAGCTTCACAGATGCTTATTTCCAGAAGTAAATGGCATCGTAAATAGACAGCATGAAAACCAATAAATGATCATTAAAGATCCATGTGTTTTACTCTCAACCCGAAGCTGAAGCTGCTGACTGAAATTTAGGAATATATCACGTGGTAACTCTTTACAACACAAAGCCCTATTGTCTACTATTTCTTAGCTTGATCCAGGACACAGATAAAGCATATGAAGCAGCTTCTTTTCGTTCTTCTATACGTAATCATCCAGTTCAGTACGATTCAACGCTGCGCGGAGCTGTTGGCAAGGGCCCCTGCATCAGTGAGAAGAGGCAGTAGTACCCCGCGTTGGTGCTTGTCCATAACAGCTATAAAATAAAAAAAGACAGGACTGGAAAAATCAGATTGTTGCTTTATGGTATGGAATTTAGAAAAAGGAGATGAATCATTTAGATGATAGGATATGTTACTTACTGTCGCAACCACCAATGTGTTTTCCTCCAATGAACACATTGGGTACAGTACTCTGTGAAGTCCACTGAACTAGAGCTACTTGGATGTCAGCTCCATCACCTTCATAGAAAAAGTAACTCATATATCCTAGCAGAGGTGCAGGTGTGTAAAATTTGAGTTTTCATTCATGCCCCAAACAGATAAGTGATTTAACATGGCTAAGAATCGTTTCACATAAATAAAATAAAAGGAGGAAAAAAAACAGATGCGAATAGGATCCAACACAATGTTTCAAGTAATTAGAACAGTTAAGGAGATAATGTTTTGCTCCAAGGATAGTAAAGTCTTTACTTTGCTCATCTAGTTCAATGACCTTGAAACTTGCTCCTAATTGTGTCAGCAGCTGCTTGACCTCTTAGAATAGCCACAGTAGGTTTTACTGCAACCACAACACATAACGAAAAGACCTGACATCATTAACGGCTTCGTTTGAAGATCAATTCTTGAACCTTGAAAGTAAAAAGAACAGAAAACTGTCTAATATAATTCTAACACAAGCACAATTATCTGGAACAAGGAACAGTATCCAAGTTAACCTGAAAATGACCACAGGAGCAGTAGTGGATAGCTTTTTGGTCTTTTCAATTGCCATGTCCTTTCCTTGTTTGATTTTCTTGGTTGAACTTAAAAAGGAGCCCATTTCTTGCTGCTTTTAGCTTAGAAATAAATCACAGAATTGCAAAACAAAAGTCCTGTGGCGAGAAGCTGCTATTCCCAGCTGGCTCTTAAGAGCCTACAGTCACCTTTCTTTATATGATGATTGGCTCCACGAAACGACAATGATATTGGACGTTGTAATTGCCCAATACGCGTACAGGCCGTCAATGAATAATAAGTAACCGGCCAGTCCATCTACTTCTTGGAAGCACAAGGTCAACCGAATTTAAATTTTTTGTCAGTTCTCTATTGTTATCGAGTGACCATGCAACTGTTGATTCGGCAATAAGATGTTCTGAAATTGAAAGTGCTGAACAGTGTATTCTTACCACCTAAAATTTAGTTTTATTCTATGGAACCTGATCCGAATTTCTCTGAATAGAAGTAAAAAGTAGCTTTCGTGATACTCTAATTAAGGTGTAATAATACTACTAAATCTTTGTTGTGCCTGAACTGCCACTAATCCATATGGAGGGCATATCTTCCACTTGTGATTTGAAATGCAGAAAAAACAGAGCCAGTCACATACAAGGCATATCTCAATCTACTTGTCTAGCATGTGGAGAAATGAAAAAAGGAATACCAATGACTGGTGTGTCATTGGTATAGGGTGTCATTGGTATAGGGCCCTTTAGAACCCTTTCTTTTTTCTATTAGAATTGGAAGTGCGGTGAACCTTAAGCTTTCAACGTAATGAAGATAATGAAAAGGAAAGATAAAAGAGGAAGCATCAATAGCATTTAGGCCACTATTAGTTCAAGTAATGAAAAGAAAGGCTCTAAAAATGGTAGTGGCTGCTAATAATTAGCAAAGTTATTCCTACTCTTCTTGGCTTTACACGACTCAGATTGAGGCAAAGATGGCTTCTAAATCTTTATACAACTGGTTCGGTTTTCGATTGGAATCTGAAGGCGAACTGTGGGATGAACTCGCACTCTTCTTCATTGTCCAAAATCCACTCCATTTAGTACGGCTAGTTGAAGGATCGTTTGGTGTTCCACTTCCTTCTTTAGTGAAGCTTGACTTTGCCAGTTCTCTTAGTTGTCTCAGCCATGATTTATCAGGTGTTCCTGAGCTCCTGCTTCCCGAATTTCTGTTTCTGTCAGCAGAGGAATTAATCTCTGCCAAGGTTTCTCTTTCTCCCTGCCCATGTCTTGGCAATTTGTTTTCCAGGTTTCTGCTAATCTTCTGTGGAGCAAAGACCAGGAGAAATCCAATTGATGCAATTTTTAGACCTGTTAGGAAAGAATTCTCAGCAGCGTCAAGCTGCTTTGTCTGTCTGTACAATGCATACAATTCGTTGATCATATGTGCCATGAATCCAATTAAGAATACAACAACCATAAAGATCCCCACTCTTGTTTCATCTTTGCTTGATAGTTGCTTGTCCCATAGAGCAACACAAGAAGCGAATACACCCACTTGGCAGCTAAGAGAGATTATCTCAACCAACTGAACCTTTTTCTTAATGAAAGGCTTCTTAAGAACTAGGAAAAAGAGTTGCAATGAGATGATGCACAGTAGAATGATTGTTGCAGTCTTAGCAGACTGGTCATCTAAGTAGGCACCGGCCACAATTCCCAAAGAAACTCTCTTTATCAAATCAAACAGTGTGTAATATATTCTTAAAATTCCAAAGAGTTTCTGAATAAAAGGTGCTTCTGCATCTTCTGTTTCATCGTCAGAGGCAATGATACGATCCCCTTGCTTGCTAGGATTACCGCCAGAAATCTGTGAAAGCATGTATTTAGGAGGACCTCTTAGATCTTCAAACAAAGGACCTAGCATGACTAAATAAACAGATTTTGTTTGGTCTTTCCATGTCCACTGTCCTCTCTTTCCAGGTCCTAAAGTTACTCGAATAATGTCCTGATACCAACGAAATATCTGCCCTTCTTGATGGACCTCCTTGTACTGAAGTAGCTTACTAAGAGTAATTCCAACAGAGAGGAATAAAAGCAAGGATAACAGCTGAAGTCCGACAGTACTTAGGAGTATAATGCCTACAGCAACTCCTGAGATCGTACGTGCTAAAACAATGGAGCTGATATCAGCTGAAATTTTGAAGGTGCTAAACTGATGTTCCTTCTGGATCCATCAGTTTCAACTAAATAGGCCAAAATCATAGAGGAGTAGAAAACTAGAGAATGAATAATGCTCATAGGATAAACACTGCAGAAGTAATATCAACTCTAATTCAACTTTCAAAAAGAAAAAATATCAACTCTGATGATTTCAAGAAGGAAAAAGAAGATATAAGGTACCTCTAACCACGACAGCTGAAGCCTTACAAATACAAGGTAATGCCAGTATCACAAGATGTATCTCAAATCTTGGGAATACCAGTGCTCCATAACCTCTGTCCTTTTCGGAGTTTCTCCTCTTGAATTTCAGGATAAATAAGAGCAGAACATGTAGCAGCATCAAGGTTAAACCAATAAGAGCTAGCCAGAACATGCTTCTATCAAAATCCCTCCAACTAGAAGAGATGAAAGCAAAAAAGTTAGATCAATAAGCAAGTTCATCTTGTAAGAAAATTTAAACTTTTAAGATAAATTACTAATTAACCATTGACTTCATAACCAATATCTTGAAAGAGCCTCCGGGAAATGGTTGAACAAAGTAGTATCTCTATTTGTATGTACTTCTAAAATTTGTATGGTCATACAAGTTACTTTTCGCAATCTTTCATACTCATAGGCTTTTTCACTTAAATGGTCCATTTCTTATCATGTCTTCTGGCAGTTTAAGAGTAAAGTCAAAGAATAGAAAGAAATACTCACCCATTTGAATGTTGTGGATCCATGATGAATTCAGCTTGCGGTCTAATACTTTGCCTCTGAAGACAAACAAAGGACCCTTGCCTATGATTATCCACTATAAGTATAGGAAACCAAAAAAGAGCCACGAAGTATGACTGATACCTCAAAAAATGTCATGTACTCCATTGGAGTAAGTGGTAATCCATATATTGGAACAGCAATATTCAAACTTTTTTCTTCCTTTTGGATGCTCTGAGTAGCTCCCAAATTACTTATATTGGCAATGAAGGAATGTGGACTGGTGGATGAATTGGAGCCCACCATAACTGAGTCGATACCCCCAGTTTCCCATGGGAGACTGAAGTAGGGTATACTCCATTGTAAACCTCTTGCAAGCTCATAGTATTCAACTGGAAGAGTAACAGCCAACCATCTAGACAGTGCAAAAATTTGAATGTAGCATGCACTTCTCTGTGGAAAGAATAAAGGATAGGTTCTTATAAGTTCACAAGATACAATAAATTGACTATCATACTCATATTTCTAGTTCATAAATCCCACATCAAGGAATTGCATTTACTACAGAATTCTCATGTAATTGACTGCCACTTCTGATGACAGCTTTTGAAATGCTTAAAAATGATGCAAGTGAATCAAATATTGAACATCTATAAATTGATAATGATGTAAACTATATTTGAAATATCAATGAAATGGGTTTCTTGGATAAATTCCCTGACAAGGCTCAAACCACAATTTTCCCATCATAATGCTCTGAATCATCTTACTTAGATTGCATGTTTGATGCAAGAATCATCTGATACCATTGGCCAGTAGTTTGCAGAAAATTTTCAAATATCACTAGGGAAAAAAACTGAATCTTTTTGCTACTATTCCTTTTGCCTTAAGAGCAGAAAACACCTTAAACAACTCCTTAGGAAGGAGTCTTCTGCAAGCTAAACCATGGAGATCCTGAAGTAATATTTTCTAATCCATGGTCAAGAGTTATCAAAGAAAATATGAGATGCATACTCTGAGCATTACTAAGGATTTCCAATTATGAGGTCATTGAAGCATTCAACCTCAATCATCCACTCAAATTTTAAAGATGATTGCCAATTTCTAAATTTTGCAAGACAAACGAGCGTAAGAGCAAAGATTTATTTGTCTTTTAAGTTAGATATCATACGAAAAGACTCCTTGTAGGATCAGATGTCGGCAAGGAAGATGGTCCTGAAAATGCTCCCACAGACAGAAGACTTGCACTTGACACCGTCAGAAGCCCAGCAGTAAAAGCTGTCGCTAGGAAAGAAGTAGTAGCAAGTACAGCAACTACAGAAGATAGCATGGGGATAGAATCTGTAAATGGAAAGCATAATAGTGATCAATAAATCACCACCTGAAAAGAAAAGTTTCAAGGAAAACATCTTCACAACTTGGGCATAGTACGAAGTTGTAGAACAAGCAAATCGAAGAAAAGATCCTTACAATGTCTCACTTGTAGAACATTAGATGCTAAATTTTTGTTTCCAGAAACATCTTCTGTTACATTTTGAGGAACATTCACGGATATGATCTCATTATTTGCTTGTATCTCTGCAATGAACTTGCTTCGACTTATTTCACGAAAGCTGGATCCCATCAGAAACAATAACTAGATAAGAGTCCAGTTTAAGCATTTCTTTCCACAACTAGTTGTACCTTACTTTCCTGGAATATCTAAAGATAAAGAATGTAATCAAATTATTTTTGTTTGATGCTTGCACTCACATATGCGTGGTGATGATCAAGTAAGCTAGTGAAATGGAGATTGCTAACATAAGTTTACTTACCTCTGCAGATGGCCCCCTGAAATTGACAGATAGGAGGATTTGAAGCCAAATACAGGCTTCATGAAGTTCACAGACACTGGAATGATGTGATCCCTCGTCCTTGTGCTAGATGTACTCAGTGCCACGAGTGGCCTTTCAGAATCTGAAGATCACATCTGGGTCCATCTTAGGAGGATCGAGTTATATTTTTCAAATCTTTTAAGTTCCAAAGGGTTGGGAAAGAGTGCTAACACGTCATTTTCTCTACAACTGTTAAATGGTCACTATCCTTCTCCCTAGATTGTTGTAAATATTAATTGAAAACATACCATAAAGGAAAGTGGCTGGTGCAATAGGAGAAACTGAAGTCCCTGCTCTGCTTATTATAGTATTTGAATGGAGTGCAACAGTGATGACAGCAATGGAAGATACATTTGCAACCTGAAAGCAGACAACATGCATGGAGTGGGTACTGAAAAGTGCAAGTAATGAATGTCAATAGGAACATGAATACAAAATAGAAAGAAAAATTACGATGTCCTTCAACTGACCTGAAATCCAAACCTGCGGTTTCCCAGGGTTCCACTGTCAATAGGAAGAAGATCACCCTGACTTATGTTCAGAGAATTTAGGACTTCCACAGTTGAATTAAGTACAGGTTCTGAGAAGTATAGATACACCTTCAAGTTCTTGTAATCGTTAGTTGCCTGCACTGTTCTTGTTCCGTCATTAAGTTGAAGTAGCTGTTCTAGAATGCGAATCCGCAGGTCAACAAACACGCTTCTTCTATCTGTAGAGGAAGGACCAAATTAACAGAATAAAGAAGAATTGACAAAACGAATAAGGAAAAGCTGGGGGACACTCAATTGACGTGTATTTGTAAGCAACAACAGCTGCTTTGATGCAGTTTATAAAACTTGTGATTGTAACTACTAGGAGATCAGAACTATTATTCAAATTGTAAAGAAAATAGGGGTTGGAATGCTTAGTGTCACTTCAAATTGCCACTTTTCTGGTGATCTGAAATTGTTCCAGTGATGCTTCAGAGCAAAAGAACTTAAGGTACAAACAACAGAACTCACCAAAATGTATATGGAAACTTGAATTAGCTCCTCTTTTGAATCTGTTTCCAGCTGTGTCAGTACAGAAATCCTTGTCCATTACCAGTACCACTCTTCCGTACATAACCTTAGGTGATAAGCTCACAAGAAGTGAATATTTCAGGTTTGGTTGCAAAATGGTTAGGGAATATGGGATTACTTCGCCAGCACCATAGACCAGCAGCTGTTACGTGACATATAACAATCTATAAGAAACAACTGAATCCTGCTGATACTATACAAAATTGTTGAATAAGGCAACTTAAAATCAAACCATGACTATTAATAAACAGAGATATGAAAAGAAAAGGTTAATTAGAGACTAAAACCGAGGAGAAACCAAAATAGTGTTCAGACATTCTGTCATAGAGCCAACAATGTGAAAGTGAAATAATTTCATATAAATTTAATACAATTTCGTGAGCACCTACTCACGTTGCAGGTATTAACAGATGTACATGCAAAGCCTCCTCCACCGGTGCAGGTTTCAGTGAACGAAATATTTACTGAAACATTCCGAGCATTGGTAAAAGTTGATGATGCAGTTATATATGCTGTTGGAGGCACTGTATCTGCACGGTTAAATTGTAAATCATCAGAAAAAACGTTCCTAAAGTTGCCATAGATACATTCATAGTCTATCAAAGGATCACTGCCAATGAATCCACTTTTTGTGTGAGTTAGAAGAAATGAAAACAAACTCTTACATGAGCTTGTTTTCATTCATCAGAATTCTTTTAACTAACGAATCCAGCATCTCATAGCCATGATAATTTCTTAAAATGAGCAAATTCAACTGTATGATTAGTAGAATCAGGGAAAAAAAAAAAGGCGAGATTCTTTACCGATAGTCCAATCGTAAGTGGTACAGCTCTTATTCCGATTGATGCAGACCTCAAATGCATGATTTCCATCCAGCAAATTCCCATATAATACCTTTCCGACTCCACAATCAGATGCAGTGCCCCAATCCAACTGCATGTACCATTTGCTCAAATTGGATGACAATATTATAGTTCACACACTCTTAACATATGGAGAAAGAAATGAAAATGAACCGAGCAGATGACGTGATTAATTTCTTTAGCACAACCAGTAACAAACTTGTGAACAAAAGAGATCAAATTCTTCAACTGTTTCTTTCTCTTTTGCCAGATTATTTGTAAGAAATACATAGTACTCTGCTAGAAGAAGTGCACTTATAAGGGGCCAAACCAAAGGGGAGCTTAGAAACTCTTGCCTCATTGCAGAAGAGTACATCTTACACAAATTCCTATTTCAAGAAAGCAGCAAGTTGAGAGAAGGAAGTACCTTGCAACTTATGCTAAAGTTTGTGTAAGTGCTAACATTCCCATTTACCAGTACTTCAAACACAAATGTGGCCGTGTCACGATGTGAAAATGCATGGGGAGCCTTCAGAAACTTCACAGAAAACTCTCTATCTTGAGAGAGAGCTCTAAAAAACAAAAGTTGGAAAATCAAACAAGACAAAACCAGACACAGAAATTTGATTGAACCCATTTCTTTGTACTCCCGGAAATCAAGTGATAGGCATGTAGAGGCAAAAGCTACCAGCAAATGGAAGACATTTTATGGTATTGAAGTGAGACTATTGAGCTAAGGAAAGAAAGGCAAGTTCAAGAAAAAGGATAATGAAAAATGTGGTAAAGAAATTATGAAAATAATGGAAGCAGAGATAATGAAAAAATGTGGTAAAGAAATTATGAAAATAATGGAAGCAGAGACTAAGTTAGAATACGGGGTTTGGTGGCTGACAGTGCACGAAGAGCGAGCTTATAGAGATAAGTAAGAGAGAGAAAACAAAGATTCTCCGATGAGAAAAAAATTATGGTGAAAGTAGGAAATCCATCTTATTCTTGTCGGGTTCTGCAAACATTTGATTAAATCACTGTAGCAGATAAATCCAAAGTTGGAAAAGAAAATCACTTCTATGGAGTGCTTTTGGTCTTCATGCATTGACATTTGTAAGTCTCACTCTCGCATCACATGCTTGTGCAAGAAACGAAGATCATCATTAGTGAGATTCCCATGTGATGTGAGTTCATTAATTAAATTTCTGAACAATGGAGAAAGCTGATATTCCCATGTGATGTGAGTTCATTAATTAAATTTCAGAACAATGGCGAAAGATGTTTCACTAAAGAACTTAAAACTCTGACAGACTCTGTCTCGACGACTTGATTGCTAAACGGAGTTGCTTGTTAAGTACTGGCGGGCTTATAATGAACACTCGTCCTGACAAAGATTACATTGCTAAAGACGTATCTGCTTTTGTTACGAGAAAGAAAAAAATGGTTAAATAAAAGCAGACAGATAAAAGAGTCATCACGAATGCATTTTACAAGAAATCTAAAGATTCTGTTTTTGTTTTCAATGCTATAATTACGGGTTTAGTTATCATGTAAAATAAATTAGGAATAGGTTAATAAGAACAAACAATCTGTTATCAAACTTTACTATTATCTCTGTGATATTGAAACCGGGTCAATCTAATTTGTTGAAAGAGACAACTGATTGACACATACCTAATAAAAAAAAAAGGGTTACATTTACAGTTAAAGCTCGAGTTAGTCAATCTGATCCTCACATCAGATGAATAGGATAATTGTATTATTAATCTAATACTCGAGCATTATGGTGTTATCTAAATAAAAATGTGAAGGTGTTGGACGTTATGAAGAAGAGAATCTTGGTACCTGTAAGAAATGGAAGATAACATTTAAGTTGTGATTAAAAGACATCAATTATTTCATCAAATCTACCAAAATCTCTAGTTTTTGTATTCAATTTATCAAAATCTCCTATATTTTAAGTCCTTATTTCTGTAAATAGTTAAAATAATTATTTTATTATTACATACTGTAAGGAAATGAACATATTATAAGCAAGTGATTAAGATAGTAAATAATTATTATCTTAATATTTATAATAATTCACTTTATTAAACTTATTTATTATCTTAATATGATAGTAAATTAAATTATCTTAATATGATAGTAAATTAAGTTCCTTCATCAAAATTTTTACAGATTATGTAACAACAATAATAAATAAATAAAACGATCACATTTATCATTTTTATTTATAACCTATATTTTCATAAATGATTAATAATTAACTTGATCGATTTTTATTATAAATAAAGAAATTTATAAATATTATTATCATTTTATTAATTTATTATATAAAATAATACTAATAAATAAGATAATGATAATGTTTTAATAATTTAGAATAATACTTTTGTTTATCATGTATACCAATTACATATATATAAATATTGTATTAACAAATATGAATTCATAAATATTTATTAGTAATAAGATGAGAAATAAAAAATTATACCAAGATTAATGGACTACTAAGACATAAAATTAAATAACACAGGCATTAAGTCCAGCAAACTAATATAATAGAAAAAATTAATCAACACTGGCATTGAGTATATCAACTGATATGATAAAAAACTTAATTAATAATTAATAATAATTAATTTTTACATATCTAAAAAATATTTATTTATTTAACACATAGCAGTTATATGATTTACTATTCTAAATATCGTAATCGTCTACATATTTAAGTTTCTCAAACATATTACCTCAATAAAAGTTAATAACAAAATTTCAAAATTTTAATAAATTATAAGGGAGCAATACAAAATTTTTAATATCCTAATTTTTTTAAACCACAAAGCCGACCACCACGCAACAGCTCTTGTTTTATCCAGTCTCCTCCACAGCAAAGCCCGTAACTCGTCGACAAGAAATCCTTTGTTTCGGATACCATATTCTAACCTTGTTCTATTAAATCTTATCTACACATCTATATAAGGTCTTACATAAATATGTAGATGAGATTTAATAGAACATGATAAGAACACTATAACCGAAATAGAGAATCTGGTCCCAACGCACCACCAGCAGCCTCAAGCAACCCAGGCACATCAATATTCCCACGCGTTCTAGTTTCAGTCAATGTTGCGAATACCCTACTAAACTTGATACCGGATTGAGTTTTGATACGGTACTGTACCGGTACTGATCAATGCTTGATACTGTTTTGGATAATTTTTTAAATTTATGAAATAGTCCCTGAATTTTTTTAGAATTTGCAAAATAATTCATTGTCATATTGTACAGTTGTACTGTATACTTTAAAAGTTTACATTAACCTTGTTTCCAAAATCATAATAATAAATAATAATCACAATTAATATGAAATAACAATAGTTTTCAAATATTTCACATATAAATAATAACCACAATTAATGTAAAAAAAGACAATTACCATCATACAAATATAAGATTGAGGCTGCGTTTGGATCTGCGGTGCTGTGGGGATAAGTACTTATCCACCGCAGTTTCCAAACGTAGTCACACGTTTGGATTTGCGGCCGACAACCGCAAGTTGGAGAAAACTGCGGTACCACCGCAGAAATAGATAAGCAGAAAGGGGGCTGCGGTAGGAAACTACTTATGCGGTAGAAATTTTGAAAACGATCTAGAAGGGGGGTTGAATAGATCTTTTAAACGTTTTCGTAAAGTTTTACAAAAAACAAAGAATTAGAACACACACAAAATAAATAATCAAAGTTAAAATGTAAACAGAGTAAGGAAGAAAGGCAAACACTGCTTTTATAGAGGTTCGGTGCTAAGACCTACGTCCTCTACCTAAGCTCCCACTTAGGATTTTGACAAAACACTTTACTACACACTTTTTAGTTCAGTGTGAACTTTTCTACACCACTTGATTTCCGGCTCAAGCTACACCT
>JANZXP010000006.1:32865129-32894940 GCA_027576715.1 Erythroxylum flavicans
TGTGCCATCCTTCTTCTTAACAAACAACACCGGTGCTCCCCACGGTGACACACTGGGTCTAATAAACCCCTTATCCAGAAGTTATTGTAACTACACCTTCAACTCCTTTAACTCAGTAGGAGCCATTCTGTATGGTGCTCTGGATATAGGAGCAGTGCCAGGACATTTTCCTCTATTGCCACTTGGCCATGTTAGCAAGAGGAATAGCAGCAAAGTTGTCAAGTAATATGAAAAGAAGATGGGGATTAGAGTAAAACTAGTTATGTGGTCTCACAAGTATCCCTTAGTTTTCAAGTTGTACATGATTACTAGGAACCACTAATCTATGTAATCTAAACCTTTTGGATTAGCCTCGACCTTTTGTACTCTAGATTGTAAATACTTAATCAATGCAATCTTTAATTTTCGAAAAAAAAATCCCCTACCACTATGTGTACCCTTTAACTACTTATCGAGTCTTGAACTTTTTCCATTCTGTTTCTACCACTGATGACTTCCTCTTGTATATCCACTTACACACCATAAACCTTTTCTCTTTAGAAAATAATGTTATAAATACCGTACTAGATTTGGT
The DNA here is from genome assembly GCA_027576715.1 of Erythroxylum flavicans. NCBI lineage: Eukaryota > Viridiplantae > Streptophyta > Magnoliopsida > Malpighiales > Erythroxylaceae > Erythroxylum > Erythroxylum flavicans. The sequence goes on from JANZXP010000006.1 coordinate 32,865,704, forward strand.
ATCAAATTTGAATTTGTTACAATATCAATATCGAATATCATTTCAACTAATTTTTTAAAATTACAAATATTTTCAAAATTTTATAAGATTCCAAAATTTTGCTTCAATATATTACATTATATAATTTTTTACTTTAATTCAATCATATCTCAAAAAATCATAATGATATAACTTTGATATAACAAGTATTTCTTTATTGTTATTGATATTATTTTCACATATTTCTCATTAATTAAGATAAAAAAGTTCATGTAACTCTTATGTAAATATAAAATTAAGAATAATACAAAGTAAAAATATGCATTTATAATAAGTGAATTTAATTTCAAATATTATATTTACATGTGTTAAAAGTTATAATAGTGTTTCACATGTATACACTAATCATCATCATCAGCACCCAGTCCAAAATCCCGCAATGAAGCGGGGTCTGGGGAGGTCCGGTAGTACGCAACCTTAACCCTACATAGTAGAGAGGCTGTTTCTGGTGGACCCACGTGCATGTGAAACAATATACGAATGATGCAGGTTACAGAAATAAAAACAAGGTGTAGGTCAAAAGATTAACAACTTAAAAAGCTTAGCAAATGTGTCCAGAAGATTTTAGAAAATAAATAGATAAATAAAAATGTGATAAAATAATTAGATACATAATAAATAAATAAAAAACTAGGATAAAGTAATAATACATAAGTAAAATAGAATAATACCACTTACAGAAAAGCTACCAAACTATATTTAAGAAAATGCAAGTTTAAAAGACAAAATTAATAAGAAAAAAGTAGGAACAGAAATACCTTACCTGTGGTAAAATTTTGCTTATACCTGATATGTTGCAAAGCTTTTTACCACTTCTTGAGATGTGTATGTCATCCTTGAGGAGGGTTCCTTCTAATTTGCTCTGTAGCATTCTAATTTTATTGGGTGTCCCCTAAAGGAACAATCAATAATAGTTGTATCCTAATAGTTATTGCTTATATGTGAAATGTGTAAAAAATAATATTAATAGAAATAAATAGATTGTTAAAATTTCCATTTTCTATTATTATGGTTTTTGGAGACAAAGTTAATATAAAATTATAAATTATATAGCACAATATATTGAAGAAATATTTTGCAATTTAAAAAAAATTTAAAGACTACTTTATAATTGTTAAAAATTACTTGAAACGGTACATCAAATTAACCGTCATCAGTATAATATCGTGGCAAAACCAAATTTGGTACTTGTACCGTAAGGTATTCATAGCATTGGGTCTCATAGTGTAATAAAAATAATTAAATATTTATTAAGATAATAATTTTTTATTATAATATCGAACACCTAAATTATAAATAGTACTATCTATAAATCACCTAATCATATCCTCTCATGCATTAATTTAAGACAATACAAAGTAGAATTTATTGTAAATCAACAAAAATATCTTTAATAAAATTTTTTATTTAAAATAAAAATTTGAATCTTAATATTTTATATTAATTAATTTTAAATAACTAATTTTTTTATTTATTTAATTGTGCATCAATTTCTCATAAGAGATTTATTTATTATATGAGATTCAATTTGATCTATTTAAAATTTAAATATTATATCTTTAAATGAGTTAAAAGAAAAGTTCATTTGTCATATTTGGTAATAATATACGAGTCTCTAATATTATTATTCTTTATTCTTTGTATTTGATGTAATTATTTTTATTATATGATGAAATTATAATACTTTAAGTACCTTATATTATCCTTAATTTATATTTATATGATGATTAAACGATCTTTTTATATTAATTGTGGTTATTATTTATATGTGAAATATATGAAAAATAATATTAATAAAAATAAATAGATTATTGTAATTTTAATTTTCTATTATTATAATTTTTAAAGACGTAATTGATGTAAAATTATAAATTATATATCACAATATATTAAGAGAATATTTTGTAATTTAAAAAAATTATGAACTATTTTATAATTTTTAAAACATATCCAAAACGATATCAAGATTGACCAGTAATAGTGTAGTACTGTACCATAACTAGTTTAGGTGTTGATACCGATAAGGTATTCATACCATTGGGTCTCACAGTGTGATAAAAATAATTAAATAATTATTAAAATAATAAATTTTAATTATAATGTAAAACTCATAAATTATAAATAGTAATATCCATAAATTACCTAATCCTGTCCCCTCATACATTAATTTAAGACAACAAAGTACAATTTATTGTAAATCAATAAAAATATCTTTATCAATAAATTTTATTACAATGAAAATTTGAATCTCAATATTTCATATTATTTAATTATGTTAATTAATTTTAATAAATAAATAATTTTTATTAATTTAATTGCGCATAGCAATTTTTCATAAGAGATTTATTTATTATATGACAATCAAATTGATCTATTAATTTATTTAAAATTTAAATAAATTTTTATATCTTTAAATGAGTTAAAAGGAAAGTTCATTTGTCATATTTATTAATAATAGCCGAGTCTCTAATAAAAAATAGATATTAAAAATCCATTTTATTTATCTACAAGTCAATTGAAATTATTTTTATAACGTTAAATACTTATTAAAATGTGATAAAAATTTTATAACTAATCTTAAATTTTATTAAAGATCTTAAATATTAAAATGTTTCTCGCTTTGCATATTTTCATTTCTACCGTCAGTTTTGAATTATATTTTGACGTATCCCTATTTCCTCCAGTTCATAAATTCTAACCTGACAATTCATGAGCTCTGTCTTTAAGACACTTCTATATTTGAAAGCGTTTGAAATTATAAAGAATGTGTGGAATAATATATATTAGTGATCGGACTTGATCAATCAGGGATGGTCAAGAGACGGACAGCTAGGCCGAAAGATTCAATAGCACTGTTATGTTCTGTACTTTACATGGAACACAATGGCCTTCGCCAATGTCCTCCTTTTCCAAATTTTAACGAGGCAAAAAGATTACCAATAGGTCATTTACGTGTCTAATAAATTTATTGACTTGACAATTCGCATGAACACTGTTAACTGTGAAGTTATAATTAATTATTTTTATTAAATTTAATAATTATAATATTTTTATTATTACTTTTCAAAATTTAAGTTGTTACTGTAAAATTAAATAAAGTCTGAAATTTTTATAATTTATTTTTAAAATAATTATTGTTCAATACTAATTTAAGAAGTCATAAAATTGTATTTAAAACACACTAATCAATAAAATTAAATTAGTTTAAAAATAAAATTACAATGTTATTATAACCAATATTTGCATGCTTTGGCTACGTATTAATTCAAATTAAGTACTTTTCAATTATGAAAAAGTTTAGTATACATATAAATTAAAGGTGGAAAATTATATATATTGAAGAGATAGATATAAACTTTTGTAAAACATAATAATAGTTAAAAATATATACATAAACAAAGTGATTTCATTAACATCATAAAAACTCCAGAGGTTTACGAGATATGTTGTTTCCAAGTACTATTTACAAAGCAAGACCTGATCGGTCATTCATGAAAAAATGGTCCATAAAAACTATCCACAACGGCAAACTGCGTGTCCTCCGAGGGCTTCCAGTGACGCTTCCTTTGGTTTATAAACCAGTTGTTAATCTGCTTCTGGTCTAGCCCAGTTGAATCTGCCAGTGCATGCTTGTCAGCTTCCTGTTACAATCATCAAGCACATGAAGAGAAAACAATCACAAACACCGCCGAAATTCACTTCTTGAAGATAAAAGTTTGATACTAATATTTTACCGTGGGATAAGGCCATTTGTAATGAATGTTCCACCAGTTCAATAGGACTTGTCTAGAATCATTTGGCAGCTTCCCCTTCTTCTTTTTCTTTGAGAATTCGTGCCCTAATGTACTAATGTAGCTACTATACTTGCGTAGCAATGTTTCTCTGAGCTCTTTATCTTCCTTCAGACAGCAAGAACCCTGAACCTCACAAGTTGTATCTTCATCGGATGAACCAACAGTTTCACCTGGTAAGAAAGTGGGGCAGGCAACAGGAAGCCGAGGTAAACATCCAAGTTGTATGATCACAACAAGAACAAAGTTTCCAAACCAAATGAAAATAAACTTAAAAGCCGAAATAATACAAGAAGCTAGAAGCAAAACATAGGATAAAAGTGAAGGGCTAGCAGACAAGAACATGAGAAGTCGATAATCCATGTCCTCAGTTCAGCAGATTTGATATACCAAAAGATTTTGTATGAAGTGATGGGTTGTGTTAACATAGAGAGAGAAAGATGGGGCACATCAAAGATTGGAAAAAGATCCTGCAGTTGGTTATGTCGCCTCTCTGTCAGAAAATGAGGTAAGGTTAGAGTCTGTCAACAGTAAAGAACCCTCAAACAAATAGCCTCACTCACTCCAAATTGCACGAAGAGCGAGAAAGAATGAGGTAACCCATCAAGGTCCCTCAACTTGCGGACAACCTTTTTCTTAAAGATCACCTGACTCCACCAGTCATCCACCTTCTTCGGTGGACAACAAACACTTCCCCCAAATCTTTGGTTTCATGTAACAGGCAGCCTCATATCTCAACTATAATCTACTCTATTATAGAATGGTTTGAGTTACAGCACACCAACATCAGATCACGTGTTTTAATGTTTACATTCAAATCATATAGTCGATGGGGTACCGTCAGTAACCATTTGAAGAAAAAGTATTCACATACCAAAAAAAGTGCCAAAAAATACTCCAAATGCAGAAGATATCAACAAATCCCAAGGTGGCATCTAAAGAAGTTCAACCCAAATTCACTTCTCCTGCAGAAGTATAACACTGGCAACGTTTCCTAACAGCCTCTGGGATTTTTTTAAACAAGATAATGAAAAAAAAAGGGCAAATGCCTTTAGGAGTGGCAAAATGAATGACCTAGGATTGCCTAAAGCAACGTGAAGCCATTAACAAAAAAAATAAGGAACCTGCACAAGTAGGCGTCCAACTGAATCGAATGCATTGGCCTGCCGTGAGCTTATGCCTGATATAACTCTTAAAATTGGAACTTTTGTTGTGCGCAAGCAATGAAAATATAATCTCGAGCAATCTATGTCTAAAGTTCTCATCCTAACAAAAATCCATAATTTCCAAACAAATGCAAGAAAAGGAGTTTTTTTTTTTCTGACAGTTATTCCATAAAAAGCATGCATCCATTGCCAGATGCTTGCTTTGTAATCTTGACCATAAAGATATGCAGCTAGAATAACAATTTAACCGACAAAAACCATGTGTACCAAGTGTAAATGTCAAGTGCTCTAACTTGTAATCAACTAAACCAATCCTCAAAAAAAGAAGATAAAATAATTGTTCAAGTACTTCAAAAATGAATATAGATGACAAAAGAAGATGATGGCAACATCCTTACACGAGCAGATGTTATGTTCTTTTCCTTCTAGGTGCAAAAGCAAGTGTTGCATATAGAAAATCACAACTCCTCGTACTTCAGCCTGCCATAGTATCCTCTCTCATGTTGATTTTAATATTCAGGTGGTAACCTAACTGATTTAATAAATGATATTGATGATTACGCAGAAAAGAGATCTGCTTTTAGTTTTGAGTTCCAATTTAATACACCTAGAACTGCCTGCAACTCTTCCCAATAAATTCTTTATGTGCCTCCCAGACTTTTGTCCTTTGGATGTTCATCCAATCCTAAGAACTTTCTTAGGAACAGTTTTTTATTCCCCATCATGGCATGCACTACAACTCATGCTCCATGGAGTTCAATATCTTTAATCACAATACCACCAAAGTTAAAAAGCTAGGTTTTCACGATATAAAGACTCAACCATGAACACATCACAGTGCAATATGTCAAACATGACTCAGCACTGTCCGAACCTTGTCTAGGACCAACTAAAAAGCACGGAGGAGCCTTTCCATGAGCCATCAGTAATAAATAAGCGTCAAGTTCTTGTGAGAACTAGAAGCTTGCAGAATGCAGATCTGTAAGTTCCCACAATCTAAGAAGAAAAGAGTGAAATGTTTATATCATTATATGAATGGTTACCATCCCTGGCTTCCCAAAAGCAGTAAACATCTATTTCTATCTAAGAAGAAAAGAGTGAAATGTTTATATCATTATATGAATGGTTACCATCCCTGGCTTTCCAAAAGCAGTAAACATCTATTTCTATAGCATCGATTGGATGGAGAACAGAACATCTGTTAGCAACTATAACATCCATAACAACTCAATGTGCAGCTGCTAAATATTATCAGCATAGCATGATGAAATAGCTACAAACATCGCAGCACATAATTAAACAAAATAATCGAGAAGTAATATCCAGCTAATATCAGATAAAATATAAACCAAGTTTATTTTCCTAAATTTTCTAACAATCAAGATCTTAACTCAAGATTAGAGACGTAATCAATCAATCAATCAATCTAGTAAGTCTGAACCAAAAAAAAGAGAAAAGAAAACTCCACTCCCGCTATGACTCCAAAGTCATGTTACAACTTCTAAAAAGGAAAGAGATTATTATGGTTACACTCCTCCAACATTCATAGGCTCAAGGTCCTAATTTCACATCTAATAACTTTGAAGAAATTAAAACTTGAAACAACATGCAAGGCAGATGTCAATCTCTGAGTGGCATCACAAATTCAGACGGTACCGCTAAGCCTCATCTGTTTTTATTATACCCTAAGATCTTAGGTAAACGAACTAACATAGATCGGACCAATGAAATGACTTGAAAATGTAAAGGCACAAGATCACCTCAGACGCTAATTACGTAAAGCTTTTAGAGATGTCCTACAATGCTGAGAACCATTTCTACGAAAGAAAAGGGTTTCATCTAGCCCTAGGGTTCTGTTGTCTCAAATATCTGACATCTGACATCTGGGTTTCCCCAGCCAGAATGAGAATAAATGTTCTCACTGCTGCAGGTTTTTGTCTAGCGTCAATCCGGGAATTGGTCTATGAAAGCAACCACTATTCTTCATGTGAGTTCTTCGTCCTCCTAACGTGCGCTAGGTTAATGCTAACATACGCTCCCATCTTCTTTCTCATGTGGGTTTCTTGTATGACCATGTGTCACAGTCCGAGCATCACATAGAAGATCTAAAGCTGCCAGTTTTAAAAGATCTCGAACACAAACATCAATGAACTATATAAATAATTGAAAAGTCCAGTGTTCTTAGAAGGAGAGGATAAAAGTGAGAGACCCGAAACTTGTGTGCTGGAAGAACCTTTGCAAATGGTATTGAATTGAGTTTCAATATCGTTTAAGAACGTGGTGGCTTCGTGGAAAGGCCTCGACAGATCAAATTTATACTTGGCCAAAATCTGGCAGTAGGTCTCCTACAAAAACAAAGAGTATTGATCGCGTGAAACTTAAAGAAAAGAACATAAAAGGGCAAGGCACCACATCACTAGATTTGAGGGAGAAAAAATAAGGCCAGGAGGACCCATTTCCATTTGGAGCATAAAACCTTGACAAAGCGACTTATTGACAACCAACGACTATATATATCAAGAAAACTAAGAAAAATGGGGTCTGAAATTCACAAAGTGCAGTTACCACGTTGCAATACATTGCTAGAAAAGAAAATAACAAGAAAAGCTGAAATCTTGCTAAGCAACTTCAAAGTTTTTAGCGAGCTAGAGAGGAGTGAGGTGAGGTGGGCATTTTTTAGATTTCCTCAATAAGATATGCAATTTCAAGAGATAGGGTACAGACCATGAACTCATCAAGCTCTGGATCTACATCCAAAAGAGAGGTAGCAACATTGACTTTCTTGGAAAGGTCACTTTCTTGCCGGATTTCGTCTAGTAGAGAGACCATCTCCGGTGGTGCTCCCACCTGCAAAAGGAAAAGTGACTTATCATCACTTCTCAGCTGGTCATCATGAAAGCTAAAGTGTGGATTACACAGTTAAAGTGCTCACAAGTCCATTCCTTTATTGGGAAAGAAAATACAGTAAAAGCAAGTCTCTATAGGCATTATTGAAAAGAAGAAACTTTCAGCTACACGTACGTACAACGACAACATCCAATGTGCACCTAATTTAAGGTCTTAAATGAAGACTAAAATCCAAGAACAGTGTGGCTAGTCCAAGCTTGTTCCATTTTCATTTTCAGAGCCCCACACCCGCTCTCTAGTGATTTCAGGGGAATGATGTATACTGTATGTAATAACTGGCTCTGCATCCCTATTAACTCTTGTACTAATTGTCAGCTAAGTAGAACCACAACAAACTTCTTCAACTATGCAAGTTCTGACTTTTTTTTAATGCGTTTTCTCTAATCTTTTAGCCACTTGGGAAAGCTGCATATATAGCTTCAAGAGCCAAAAGAACAATGGCTTTTGTGTATACCTTCTGGGTATCAATGTAAGCTTCAAGCAACTTAGGATAGAGAGGATGAGAAGCAATTCTAGCCCTAACAACACTAGAAGCCTCTTCCTCCGACGTCAAACCCTTCTGAATCTCCACCACTGGAGAAGCAGAATCCGACACAGAAGAGCTGGAGAACAACTGCTCCGATCCGAGCATGGGAAACGATATCGGCCCAGGAGACAGAAAATAGTCATAGTCAGGCGGGGCAACCGGCGCGTGCATGGAAAAATCACAAAGGCTACAACTGGGTTGCACACCATAGAGGTCCTCCATATGCATTCAACAGGAAAACATGAAGGCGTTCAAGTCACCGTATATATAGCACAGCAAGTAATAGTGGGGCGGTGGCAGTCGCATACAAAGAGTGAGACAAGTAAAGAGGGAAAAAGATACTGCAGTAACAGGTAAATCAAATTGTTCTCTGTTTCCAAGAGAAAAAAGAAGAGAGACTATTGATCAGCAGAAGATTTTGTTCAATTAATGAAGAGATAGAGAAGCGGGACATTCAAGAGCCATTGGAGGGCGCGACTTTAGCGTACAAACAAGAGAAACTCTGAGACTTTGGTCCTCGTCTCTCCCAGTTTGCTTGCTTTTGCTCTTTCCTAGTTAACTGTTCCACGCTCTTTTGTCGCGCGTTTTTCTCAGTTGCCTGTATTTTTCTTAAACTTTTCATGCGATTATTCTTGCTTTACGGTTTTTCTTTTGTATTCGTGGATTATATCATATGAATAAAAATTGAACCGTGATAATAGAAAATGCTCCCCGTTCAACCATTGGTGATTAGACTCACTAACAGAGATTAGGACCAACCTCACAACGTAAGCGTAATTGAAAATTCAGTGGAAACGACACTTGGATTATTTATGCTATATTTGCTTTCCAATTCATTACACCAAGACATAAAACGAGATATTAGGAATCATAATAAGTTGAACTCATTTTAAATTATTTATAATTTATAATTTAAGTTTATTATAATTTTACCTTTTACGTCTTAATTAAATTTGAGTAATTTAAAATTTCATAAACTAAAACTACAATAATAAATTATCATAATAATGCTATTTTAATAAATAATAATGTTTTAACTTTGATAATTTGACACGATTTGAAATTTAATTAATTCAAAATTAATCTATTCGCTTTAAATCGAACTAATTTAGAATAGATTAATTTTATCATTCTTACAAAATAATTCTTCCTTATTTTAATAAAAATAAAATATAAATATATTTTTATACATTTTTATGAAACGGCAAAAATCCACAAAATTTAGGTTATAATATATTTGAATACTTAGTCGCGGGGAATCACTAATTTTTAATATAGTAATAAGAAGATAAATTATATTAAATATCCTAAATTTCAAACAAGACATCAAATATATTTTAACTTTTCTTTTATAACATAAGGTATAACCTCCTTATTGGGATTTTTTATTGGGTCATTATTTTTATTGTAGAATGAGGTATTACTACATTATTAATAAAATTCAAGGATTAAAAAACTCAATTGATTTGGCTGATTCAACCGTAAAAACTTTGAATTGTTCAAATTTTCAATTCAATTTATTTTAATAATTCTTGTTGTTAAAAATCAGTCAATTTTTATAAAGTAATAAATTCTTATAAATCAAAATAAATAAATTATTTGTTATTTAACAATTTTTTTAATTAAACTTCAAATTTTTCGATAATTAATTCAATTCAATTTACTTTAATAATTCTTGTTGTTAAAAATCAATCAATTTATTAATTAATTTGTCAATTATTATAAAGTAATAAATTCTTATAAACAAAATAAATAAATTATTAATTTTTCGATAATTAAGAACAATATCTTTTAATCATATTTCGAATTTTTAATTTTATTTAATCTTTAATCTGTTTTGTGATTATCTAATACCTGTTAAACTTTTTAAATCTTAAACATTTTATCTTACTAGTTTAACTTTCGGTATGAGTTTTAAAACATTAGTAAATTTTTAATTTTTTAAATATTAGAGAGATATAACATAATATATAAAACGTACAAAAACATGTTCAAATTCACCGTAATCTTAAGAAAGTTATGAACAACATGATAAAATTCACTTGAAGACTGTTAAATTTTATTGCTGTTAAGATATATAAGTATATTTTTAATAAATTTATAAATTAAAAATAATATATTTAATAAAATACTAAAAATTCTTATATTTAAAATAATTTACTTAAATAATAAAAATAATCATAAATTGTCAACTGACATTCTTCCCGAAAACGAGATACTCATTACTCCGTTGTGATTTATTTATTTTTATAACCATTAATTCCCATTTTAATAAGAAACACTGCTTTCTCCACTACATCTCTTCATACTCTTTAACATTAATTTAGTTGAAGCTATTCAATTAGTGGGAATGAACTTTTCCATTAAACAAGCCAAAAGATGTGTGCCATTATTTATGTCTCCCTCCCTCTCACTTGCTATGTTATTTTTCTCCAATTTGTTTAACAGCCTTAATTAAGTTTCATTTGGAGAATGAATAACACAAAGATCTTTGAAAAGACAGAAGATTACAAGAAATTCGATTGAAATAAGTTTTATCTTAAATTACAGATGACTATCCTGTCAACTCTCTATTTGCAAAATTTTTCTTATCCACTTAGGCAACAGTTGAATATACAGTAAGAACTGGTATCTAGTTAGTAAAAGTTAAGTAGCTAGTTGTATATTTTGTATAAACTCTAAGTATAAGAGTTGTATATCCTCCTCCTATATACTTCCACCTTTTTGATGGAATATATTAAAAAAAAGGTATACATATGTATGTGTAACAGTAATATAAATTCTGCTTAAACGTAAAGTCTGAAAAGATTTAATATTACGCAAATTTACTTCTAATTAGAAGAGAGATTCTTTTTAAACATAAATGTACAATTAAGTTTTACATTAATATAATATTTTGTCATTCTTTGATTTCTATAACTAAAGTACATATTGTTTGAAATCACTTTGTTTTTTATTAAAACGGAAAGCACGGGAGGCACTTTATAGGATTGTAGGCCAAAGATTCTTAACATAATCTTAATTAAATTAATTAAATCTATAATATTATATTTTGACGGCTCTCGTCCTAAAAACAAGAATATGCACTTATAAAACTTGTATTTGTATACAAAGTAAAAGGTTGAAAATTAAAGAAAAACAGAGGGCCAAATTGTGGCCAGGAAGAAACGTGAATAAGATGCATGTTATGGAATAAAACCCAAAACAAAAAAAGGTCGTGTGCACTGCCTAATCTCTAATAAGATGCTGCCCACTTGCTGCCGAAAATAATTTTCCTCATTAAACCTTCCTGCTTTTACATATACAAGAAAAAATTTAAACCTTTCATTTACAGCAATTACCTGCAGTTTATATCGACTGTATAATAATATATAAATTATGTATGTTAAATAAATCATTTTTAATTATTTTGACAGATGAGTTAATGAAAACAATTATATTGAAATTAAACTATAATAATATGTTAAGGTCATCAATTCCAATTACTCGCTTGCTTAAAAGATCCAAACTATGATGTTGGATTATAAAGCTCGTGAATTATACGTACAGTAGGAACGGAAAAAGACTGCCAATGTTTGTACAGTGGTATTAACTATTACCCAAGCAAGTAAACCAGTTATACAAGCTTCGTATTGAAACATATAATTGTCAATTTACGGTTTTTTTTTCTTTTTGGAAAAATGTCAATGTATTCAGCCTTAAAAGGCAATCCAGCTATCCAATCAAAATATAGTGCAATGTCACCAAAGTTTAGTGACTTTCAAGGATTACAAGTACGACTTAAAAGATGTGTACAAAGGAAACTAAACATTCCAAAAGGAAAAGAAGATATTGCTTGACCTGTAATCTGTGATTTTGCATACTAATTTAAAGCCTTGTATATTGCACAAGCTGCTTGTTGAATTGCTCCGTAAGAAGGCACTTATCTTGAAAAACCTTGTAATTTCTTTCATCCCAAGTTGTTGTAACTGCAGAGTTCCTTTCATATGCCTTTTGATGTAGTTGTAATTGAAGAATAAATGTTCAATGTTTTCTTCAGCTTCTTGACATGGTGAACACTAGTTTGTGAGATGCATGCATCTGGCGATTTTATCAACAATTTTCAGCTTCCCTTTGATTGCAATCCATAAGGTAAATGTAGTTCGAGGGTTGATACAATTGCAATAGATTGGTTTGGTCCAAAGCACTTTAGGTAGCTGTTAGACGATTAACTTCTTGCAAGACTCATTAGTGAATTTGCCATTAATGGTGTGTTTCCATATGTTTTGTCTTCCTCTACACTGATATGTGTTTAGAGAATTTCATTTAAGAGTGGTCTAGATAGTGATGATTGTTGGAATATCTCCTTGTCTGATAGAGTTGCTGCAACCGAGGCATCTGAGTGGAATTGAAGATCTAAGAGATATTGCTTGATTGACATTGAAATGTTGCCCCTATGAAAGCCAGTTATCGTACCAAAAGCTAGTGAATTCTCCATTCCCTACCGATGCAATGAAATCAACTTGAAATCTGTTTCTCAATTTCAAAATTGCTTTTAAGGTAGAGGAGGGGAAGTGTTTGATGTCAACAGCCCATATACATCCAATTCATTAAATGAATAGGGGATATTTGAAAAGACTATTAGACTTCTTGCTAGATCACGTTCATAAAAGTGCAAGACCCCAGCACGGTAGATATAACCACAGAAGTTAAGGAAAACGGGCAGATAAATTTGATAACCTTAGTAAGCTAATGCAAATTTTATTATGAAGACCTCACAACGAGCATGTTGGACACGCGAGATGAACTCCTTTAGTAACAAATTAATCGATTTTAGGTAATGGGAGGTTTTGGATTTAATAAGAAAATAAAATAAAAATAAACCTAATGAAACTAAATTAAAGAGAACATGAGAAAAAATGATAAAATTGGGAAATTTTGTAGGGATTCAGTTTTTTGGTTTAATTTCAGCCTACACCCTAATTAAGTATAATTCATTGATTTGTTGTTCTTTTATCTCTCTTAATAATTATCGGTCGTAGATTAATAACAAACTCTGTTAATCCTGATTTTTATTTAGATCCTAGTTAATTACGAAGCGCTCGTTAATTAACCCTAGCTATTAGGAAACCTAAAATAAGCTCTTTAAGTTTATCCGGACAACCGCATTACGAATCAAAAAAATAGACCAATCTAGGTAATAATCACACAAGCTCGGATTATTTAACTTATGTTATGTTATCTTTAATGATTCGGAACCATTAGTCACTATATATGAATCGGGAATACAATGATTACGTATTGCATTTGATTCTAGCAATGGGTTTTCATGAAAAACGATTCAATAGAGCATTAAAATCATCATCTTTCAAATACCCAATCAATCCATACAAGATAACATAATCAATTTCTAATGGGAGAAAGAAATAACAAAATAATAAAAAAATACTTAACCTGGGTTGTCAGCATTGATGTCTTCTTCGAACTAGCATCAGGACATCTAGCCCTTCATGGGTCTCTCCAAAGAAAATGCTTTAGCCCCCATAAAAATACCCTACCGAAACCCCTACTAGCTGTCTTCACTCTATTGCAAGCTTCTCTTCCTAGCTACTCTTCATGATTTGACAAATAAAGATGGTGGTCCATCTATACTATTCACGCAACTTTCTTTCTTCTCTTCTCATGCAGCTCTCTTCCGTTAATTACTCATGCCACTCTCTCCATTCTGTCGGCAACCCTCTTTTGTTTCACTCCTCGCTACTGTAGTTGATGTGATGAATTAATATTACTGGACCACGCTACTATTCATAAAACCTTCCAAACCTCACGCCCTTCTCTACTCTACGCTGTCATTTACTGTTAAGAAAAGCTCCTTACCTAGCTGTGCGTCGTCGTCTTGGTGTGGAACGTCTTTGCATGTTGCATTTCCTGCTTGCTTCTATCATATGGCTGTGTTTCATTCATATTGTGCATGCGTTTTGCTTCCTTCACTGCACCTTGGACTGTCGTTTTGCTCCTTTATTTCCACCACATGCAAGTTCCACCTACTGCACCTTAGCTCTATGGACGCATTATACATTATCCATTAAATAACTTATTGTATAACCATTAAATTAACGTAAATTTCATGTAAAATTTCATGCATAGTCATGCAGCTCACGTTCTTTGCATTTTGTGCTTTCATTTTTCTTGTCTTCTTCTTGTCTTTTAATTTTTTTCTTCTTGCTCCAAAAAAAAAGTGAGAATTAATCTTCAGAAAATGGCCCAAATGTAGTATTTTCGACTCACTTGAATTTATTTGTTTCCAAATTGTACCTAAAATCATATATGAATTAAAGTGAGTATCTTAAGCATTTTCGTATCATTAATCACTAAGTGTACATGATTAAATTTATCAACTATTAAACACATATCACCCATATACTTCTATTCTTAATGAAGTAAGGATCTATTTGCACCACAATGATTGTTTATCATACGTGAGCCTCTAAAGTCTCTTTTTAAGCAATATTATATTCATGTTTTTGATAGAATATATGCAAAGCCCTCCTTGAATCCTCATAGTGCAAACCTCACTCCACTTCACTTTGCTTCTACAAGTTCCATCTCTATTAGCTGACTATAAAAAGTTGTTAAATAATTTGTCAATTGATTTGATGGTGGAATGTGGAAAAGCCAAATGAGATGCTCAATAAGGGTTAATGGAATTCAGTGTTGAGATTATGAGTTGTGCTCTTCCTATTGCTGAGAGATGCTTGGTGCTCTATGATGATATTCTGGATTGAATTCTATCAAAGAGATCCATGAAGTCTCTTGTTCTCATTCTTTGAACAGAAATGGGAATGCCTAGATATCTCATTGGGAGCTCTTGTTGCTTGAAACTAGTGATATTTGAGATTAATTGCTTACTACTACAAGCACTCCTTGAGAGATAAATGTTACTCTTAGAGTAGTTTACCTGCAAACCTGAGGCTCTTTGAAAAATTTTAAGAGCTTTCATTAATATGGAGGTGGAGAGTGCATCTGTTTTAGACAATAAAATCAGATCATCTGCAAAACAAATGCTAGTTAGTTTGAATTTCTTGCACTTAGAGTGATATTTGAAGCCCTTTATTCTTTCAATAACCATAATTATCTTATGAAGTGCCTCCATGAAAATGGCAAATATGTAGGGTGATAATGGATCTCCTTGTCGAATACCTTTATAGCTTATGAAGAATTTGGTATGTTGTCCATTCATTGGAATGCTATATGAGGAAGTCATTATGCACTACTCAATCCATTGAATGAAAGAACCTAGGAATTCCATAACATGGAGGATACTAATGATAAAGTTCTAATTGACATTTTCATATGCCTTTCTAAGATCAATTTTAATGCAACAATTGGGATTGTTCTTCTTTTTGGAGTAATTACTAATGAGCCCTTGAAGAATGAGTATGTTATCTCCAATCACCCTTCCAGGTATGTAAACTCCTTAGTTAGGACTGATATGCTTGCCAAGTAATCCTCTGAGCCTTTGAGCAATGTTCTTTGAGATATTTTTCAAATGGAATTACAATAGGCTATAGGTCTAAAGTCAGAAAATTGGTTTAGCTCACTTTGCTTTGGAACCAGAGTTATGAATGTCTTGTTGATCTCTTTTAGAAGTGTGCCTTTTAATTCCAAAATTGCTTATGAGTTCATGTCTCTAGTGAGAGACTAAGTTTTGTTGAGGAAATCGATATTTAAACCATCTAGTCCATATGCATTGTAAGTGTGGAGTGTAGCTACTGTTTTCCTAATTTCCAATAGGTAACAGGCCTGCATAACAATCTTACATTATGAGAAGTAATAAAATCCTTCAACACTTGCTTGAGGAATTGTATAGATGAATGTGTTTCAGAGGGTCTGTTCATGAAGTCAGTGAAGTAGTTGAAATGCCCTTCCATCAACTGATTCTGAGAGTCAACATTGACATCATTATACTTGAGAGGAACTATTTTGTTTTTAGCTTTCCTCGAGACTACAACTTTGTGAAAGACTAAGGTGTTCCTGTTTCCATTCTTCAACCAATCAACCTTAGCTTATTGCTTCATTAGAGAAGAATCATATATGAGTGCTTGTGTGTAGCTATGTAAAGCATCCTTTTCTTTTAACTGCAAAATATGAGATCTAGGACTTCTATATGTAGCCTCTTGAATGGACTCTAATTCCCTTTTTGTTGTGTTTACAAGATGGTGTGTATTGGAAACATTAGCTTTAAATAACATCATCATTTCATTATTGATGATCTACATTCTCTTTACATAGGCATATTGCTTGGTACCTCTAATGCTAGATCTAATTGCTTTCTAGATTCCTTCTTCAACTCCAACTAGTTGCAATATGAAGTTGTTAAATCTGAATGGAAAGTTGAAGTTTGCTGCTGTTAATTTGGTTACAATGGGGGTGTGTTCTAATAGCATGTTGTTTGAGTACAAGGAAAATTGGTTGGGGAAAGTATTCATCCATATTATATTGTAAACTGTTCTATCTAACTTTTTCCAGGTTAGATGGTCACAAATTTTCTTGTTGTTCCATGTGTAAAAACACCACCTGAGGGTAGATCAGTGAGCTAAACTTCTTTAAGACATTTTCCAAGTTCTATGCAGGGACTATAAATTGATCTTACACCATTCGCTTCCTCTACTTTCAAGATAGAGTTCAAATCACCTGAAATCATCCAAGATAGGTTGATTGAAGCTGTTGATCCCTTATTTGACTCCACAAGAAGTTCCTTTGATATGCATTGTTATGTGTATATATAATGGATTAGTAAAACTATTGGTAGAGTTGCTTCATAAAACTTGTACATGCACCATCTAGTCTGTAATGTTATAAGAGTTAATAGATAATATATTGGAATCATATAGAATTATGATTATTCCATTTGGATGACAAGTATGATTGGAAATGATTTCCAACTAGTAAGGAAATAGGTTAGCAGTTTGCAATACTCCTTTCTAATTCTAGTTTCCAAGATTCCAACAATTGGTACTTTATTATGCAAAATAGTTTCCTTAATCATAATCTTTCATTACGGGCATTAGCCCCTCTTACATTCCACCCGAGGATATTCATGTATCCCCTAAGGAGAGTTTCTTTTTTTTTTGCTCGATCTTCTTTAAACAACTGCCTCAAAATCCTAGTTTGTTTGAATATGCTGTTGTAACTGCTTACCAAGTGTTTCTATGGTATTCTTTCCTGCATTGTCTGCATCCGCTTTGTAAGCCTATATTGATCTTCTACTGATTCTTTTTTATGATGTACTTCTAGCATTTCATCGATAACTTCACTTGTAACTTTGTCTCCTTTGCTTGTTGTAGCTGGAATTTTAGATATAGTCTCTTCCTCTTAGTTTTTCTTTTCAATAGCCATTTCCATTAATTCTTGGTGCTCTCTTGTTTTAAACACGCACCTTGTTGGTCTCCATATTTGTTTCTTGTCTAATTGTGATCTCCATACATATATATGGGCTCCATATCTTCATTCAACTGAATCAAAGGTATAGTTTCTAGTATATCAGATAAGGAAATGACCATAATACAAATTCTAGCATAATTAGTGCGGTTGATTTTTGTTGTGGGTTGATCCAATGCTATTGGTCTGCCTATGTAGCCTGCAAGATGACTCAACCTTTTAGTAGTCTATATTTAAGTTGAACCTCATGCGAGCATATCCAAATGGGAATGTTGTCATGTTTGAGGTCTTCCAATTTGATTTTTAGCCTTCAAGCTTGCAACAATAGGGGTTTATTTTGCACATGCTAGGGCCCAAATTGCAACACTAACTTGTCTTCTTCTGAGCTGGAAATTCGAAATAGAAATACATCCTCATTTTCACTAATAGATCTACTTGTCCATGTTGTTTCCAATTACTGAGGGCCCATTACTTCATAACCAGATAAGCAATCCTCTTTTCAATGAAAAAACCAATTAGTGTAGTTCTTCACTTATTAGCTCCATCCTTCAACATATTGGAGGGGAAACAATTCTCTGCTCAAGAGACCCATTAGGAAGGTAACATGATAACTTTTGTTCTGGTTTTGATTCACCTACTACTTGATTCTATGTCTTTCAAATGAAATGGTTATTGAGGTTTGCAAAAAGTGGGCTATATGAGGTTAATGCAGGAAGACTCTCATATGATTTATCGGAGCAGCTTGCATTTAAAGGCGAGAAATGTATGTCAATATTTATAAGCTATGAACTAATGGTTAATAGCTAGATATACAGAGTTAGAGCGTAGGAGAGGTGTTTTGAGTAAGAGATGCTTCGAGAAAAAGTAGGTGAGAAGGATGGTAAGGTTTGTTAAGGTGATGGAGTGAGTAAGCTGTAGTGTATATGATGCGTAGATATTATGAAATTTATGAAGAATGAGGTGGTATACTGCTAAAAGGAGTAGATGGAAAAATGTGGTAGAAAAGAGTGAAGCTAAAAAGTTAAAATCCATAAAAGAAAGGTTGAGGAAGGTGGTGAATAGGATTCTGATAATAGATGAGCAGTGTTCTAGCGAGAAGATATGGATCAATTGCCATCAATTATATATGATATTATTAATTTAATTAATTAAAACATTTTTATCTTTATATATTTTATTAATAATATTTGATATTTTGATATTAAAGATAAAATTCCTGAAATAATTACTGTAGAATTGAAATTATGATGATATCATAATTATGATATTCAATTTATATAGATGTATTATTTATAAATTATTTTGAGTTGTAGTTTTATCAAAATAGGATATTAATGAAATTATAAAACTAACACGTGTTAAGTTTCCTTTTTATGAAGAAAGTGATTAAGTGGATCTAAGTCTTTTATAGAAAAAAGTAGAGTGGAGATCATGGATAAGTTTTGTGGTGAAAGACAGGGAAGAACTAGTTAATAAGAAATCATCCACATAAACCAAGAGAAAGGTGGTATGAGAGAGCTAGTTTTATGAATGAAGGGAAAGGTATATGATTTTGAGGGTGTAAATTGGAGATCAAGAAGTTTTTAACTTAGGCGATGAAACCAAGGTCAAGGAGCTTGTTTGAGACCATATAAGGCTTTATAGAGTCTGTAAACATAGTTAGGACGATGTGGATCTATAAAACCAGGAGGTTGCGACATATAAACAAGTTCCTATAAGTAACTATGAAGAAAAGCATTATTAACATCAAGTTGGAAAATAGATCAATTATAGGACATGGCCAAGGTAAATGATGATGCGAATAGTTGAGGGTTTAACAACAAGATTAAAAGTGGCAATATAATCAACTCTTGGGGTTTGATGGTAACCTTTGGCTACAGGACAAGCTTTGTAGCACTCAAGAGAGCCATAGAGATTCTGTTTAGTGCAAAAAGCACAAAAATCTTCAAGCATGGCTTGGTTCTACTATAGAAATTTGTTAGCCTAAGTAAAGGATGTACGATCTTAAAGAGGATGTTAGGTGGTAAGGATGTAATTGGCGTAATCAGAAAAGTTATGAGGGGGTATAGGTATGATCTCAGGCACGTGTTATCATGGGATGAGGATGATGATGTGATGTGGTTATGGTAGAGGGAGAGGAGGAAGGAAAGGGTATAGGGGGAAGAGGTAAAGGTAAAAAAATAGGTGAGGAGGGAGGTGAGGCAAAGGATGACACATGGAAATTTTTGTAGGGAAAGAGATGTTCAAGGAAACGAACATAATAGGAAATATAAAGCTTAGAAGTGATAGGGTTAAAGCATTGATAACCTTATGTTGGGTGGCATAGTCAAGAAAAACATATTATACATATTTTAGTGCAAGTTTGTCTAGGCAAGTAGAGCCCAAATAAGGAAAATAGGCATAACCAAAGACTTGAAGATGAGTGAGGTCAAGTTGAGTATTATAAAGGACTTCATGAGGAGATTAATGATGAAGAACAAAGGTGTGTAAGAGATTTATAAGATAAACAATAGTAATGAAGGCTTCATACTAAAGAAACTTAGGAAGTAAGACATGAAGGAGGACAACAAGACCATTTTTAGTGAGGTGATGAATTTTTCATTCGACAAGATCATTTTGTTACGGTGTAGAGGGATAGCAGATGCAAAGAGTGATTTTAGTGGAAAGAAGATAGTGAGCAAAGGCAACATTGGAGAGTTCAGGAGCTCCATCCCTTTGAAAAGTTCGTATGGTAGTGGAAAAGAGATTTTTAGTAGTGGCTTTAAAGGATTGAAAATGAGCAAGGCATGAGTTTTATGGGTTAGAGGAAAAATCCAAGTAAAATGACTATAGTAATCCATAAAGATAATAAACTATTTATAACGAGAGTGGGAAAGAGGTGAGGAAGGACCTAAAATATCACAATAAATTAGTTGTAAAGGTTTGATAAAAACTGGGGAAGACATAGGAAATGAAAGATGAACACTTTTGCCTTAAATATAAGAAGTACATGGATTGGGGGACATTTTTAAAAGACAAAATATGACCTAATCTAGACAATGTAGAGTGACATGGATAACCAAGCCGTTGATGCCACAAATTTATTAAAGTGGAGGTAGTTATGCGAGCAACTAGATTGTGAAGTATGTTGAAATCTTCATTAGATAAAGGTTATGGATGAGGCCCACGAGAAGTGGGATCTTGGATTTGAGGTCCTTCACAACATAACCAAATGGATAAAATTCAATAATACAAGAATTATCAGTGACAAATTTAACAACAGATAAAAGATTAGTAGTAATGTGAAAAATAATCAATTTATCATGAAGGTGAAGAGTACGATAAAAAGTGGCAAAGGTTAAGGTACCAGTAGATGAAATAAGAAGAGTGTGTCCATTACTGATAATAAGTTGATTGGATCTTTCATATGGTGTGACAAATTCTACGATATAAGAATTTGAAGTCATGTAACCAGTGACACCAGTATCGGGTAACCATTTAGTGACATTATTGTTGGTGAAGGGAACAGGGTCATGATTGGATTGGATATTTATGGCAGAGAAAGTGGTGGTAATATTATTAGTAGTGTGGCAGAAACTAGTGGAGTGGCTATGAGATTCAGAATACCGGAAATGACAATAAGCAGCAATATGTCCCTATTTCTAGTAAATTTAACATTGGGTAGGTAGCTTGGTATTGAAATTAGGCTAAGGTAAGAGGAATTATATGGAGCTAAGCTTGGTATTGAAATTAGGCTAAGGTAAGAGGAATTATATAGAGCTTAGGTTTATAATGGGAATTGGGCTGAGGTGAAAGAGATTATGACTATTGGGCTTCGTTAAATTGCATAGGTCCATCAGAGGGTTGTCTATAAGGTGGGCTATTAAATTTGCTGGGCCTAGAATATGGTCCATCAGCCTACCACTATTGGTGCCCAAATAAGTTAGGGCTGGCAAAGAAATGATGTCCTCTACATCCCATACCGTTGCCTCTACCATGGAGGGAGCGATCTATGGTAGATAATGCAGCAAGTGCAAAATTTGATGGTCATGGAGCATAGAAGGAGAATAATCATTGCTCATGAAGCAAGAGCTTTGATTTGAGTTTTAAAATTGTGATGATGATTTGACAGTTTTTGATTGTCCTTATAAATAACTTAAAATTCACAGGTATTCCATTTAAAGTGAAGAGAACGAGATCGTCATTAGAGATGGTGTCACCAATGGCAATGAGTTCTTCAGCAGTGGTGGAGATGATGTAAAGGTAGTCGATGATGGTGCTAGAACCCTTCTTGAAAGTGTGAATTAGGAGAAACTGTTAAGATGTAGACTGGAGAATAAAGTGGTCTCTAAGTCTGACGTGGAGAGTGTGTATGCTGGTATGTCTGAAGGTGAGTCGTGTTGTGGAGTTGAAGCATGATCCGGTGAGGAAGTAGTAAACAAGTTGATCCAATTTCTTCCATTTAGGATAATCAGAGGACTGAGAATTAGAGGTGTCATCAGAAGGTGCAATGGTCTCGCCAATATATCTAATAAGATAAGAGGCAATTAGAATAACTATAATCTAGTTTCGCAATACCAAGTAATTTATAGAGTCTAATGACATAGTTAGAAAATTAGTGATCTGGTTGAATGGCAATGTAGGTAGGTTGTGCTCTAAAGTGTTCTTGGATGTGAAATTATGCTTGTTGTTGTGTTAATTGTGTGGATATTTGTTGTGTTCTGGAAGTGAAAAGAAAATTATGCAAAATGAAATTGTGGTGTGTTGCTGGATACATAGTTATAAATTTGTGTCAATGGTGGTGTTGAGTTGTTCTGAGGATATCTATATGTGGAGTTTTTTGAATTAATCGATTATGTTTTGAAAAAAAAAAAGCTAGATGTAGAGGAATTCGGGAGTAAGCTCTGATACCATGATAGAATAGGATAATACGAGTAAAGAGATGTCCTATTGCATTGTATTGTTTATAGAGCAATGTCCTGCAATATACAAGTTTATAACTAGATAAGGATAATTAAATGAATGATAAACATAAATAAAATATACAACAACCTTTGGTTCAAGCATGCAAAAGATAATAACAAAAATATACAAAATTTGATGATTGAGATTATGAGATGTTATCATAAAGCAATTGATTTTATAAATTAAAGTATGAACACACTTAAATATACATGTGAGTGCTTATTAGAAAACAAATTTATTGAACTAACCCAATAATGAGGATACCAAATGAAATATTACTTATGTATATGTGAATAATTGATTTTTAGACTTGAGATTACCAAAATATCTCATGTGGGAATTATTGTGATTGAATGCTACTTATGACTTATTCTAATTAGAATTGTTCAGTCGGTAGTACTTGGATATACTATGAACCATATGGAGATAATTGAGTAAGTCAATAAATGATTCATCGCTCTAAAGTAATTAGAGAGAATATTCTATTATTCTTGATTAGTAATGATTTGATGAATGCTTTGGCTAGAGTGAATTGATATTTGAAAAAATATTTTCAAAGATCGACTATAAATCAATTACTAATTAATAAGACAAACATAATTGGATTTAAATGAGTAGACACAAAATCTACACTCTATGTCCAATTGAAACATTAGAGCATAAAAAGATTAAGATATACTTCATAATTATGTATCGATAGGTTAAGTTAAACCACTTTGATATTCAAAATATTTAGATGGTTATGACATATTGTTAGACATCAATCTTTATATGTGATTATAAATTATTTAATTAAAGAATTAAAGATAAATTAAAAAGGAGTTTTAATTTATCTAATTCTAATTATAAGTTAGAATTATAATTTGTAATTATACATTAATAACATATTAGGAACCTAATAGGTCATACATAAAGAGTAATTAGAAAAAAGAAGAATAAATTTAAATTAAGTTGGGTTTAATTGTAAAACTTGAGAAAATTTAGGAATCAAATATGAGATATTTTATTTATTAAAAATAAATTATAATTATAATTAAAGTTTGACTTTAATTAATAGGGAGATTTAATTTTAATAAGAAATAAAAGAAACCCTAACGTTTGTTTTTATAAATAGGAAATAAGTGTCAGATTACTAGCACTACTACTTATTCTTCTCAAACGTTGAGTTCTTTTTCTCTACTTTGTGGATATTGCTAGAGGCTAGATGTCTGAACAGCTCGTGGTTAACACCTCGTGAAAAGTTATTTACAAGAATTCAAATTAGGTGCAATTCAATTACCTTTCATGATTTAATTACTTTTCATGATTTATATTTTTGAAGTTATTCAATTATTGAGATCTAATTTAGAAACTAAATTTTTTTTTCGTTATACCATGATTAGATCATTATTAGTTTCCTAACATTGGTATCAAAGCCTCTTTTAATCATTTAACTTGATTAAATTGTTTGAATTATTGATTTGATAAAAAATTAAGACTTAAATACTTGTTTTTATTGATTTCTCTAATATTGATTAAAGCATTATTTAATTAAGGTTTTTGTTTTAAATATAATTGAATTATTTGAATCAAGTTCTGGTTTTAGTGTGTTTGGTTTAGATGAATTGATACCACTAATAGGAGATGCCTTACTAGTAATGGGTGAAACCCGACCAAAGTGAGGAAGCTAGGACATCTAAGTAGAGAAGAGTGACCAGCGGGTAAAGGAGGCAATAAAACATTAGCAATGGAGCAGCAAATGATGGTTGGAGGTGGTGAAACCTAAACAATGATAACTATAGGAGAAGTAGCAGGAGGTAGCACATAAGAAATGAGAAAAAGCACCCTAGCTAGAAAATGATGGGGCCATATCCTACCCTATATGGGAACTAGTGTCTACTTGCCACTAATTAATATTAGATGCAAGTTTGCATGCCTCACATAATATTTTTAATTTTAATTTTTGCGTGTTTTAAGCCTTCCTTTTTACTAAATTGATTTGATTGAAATTAAATTGATTTAAATTTCTAATAAAATTTGGGAAAATATTTTCTAAATGTTTGAAATTTAATTTCAAATGATTATTTTATAAGGAATATTTTGAAATTTAGTTTAATTTTCAAAGAGTTAAATTATTAAATTAAATTATTTATCAAATCAATAATTAGAACCAAGTATAGGTTTTAAAGGATTTTCTTTCATAATTCAATTATGTTAGAAATAATTAATATAATGAGATTACATTATTTTTATAAGACTTGAATTTTGAAATTATGAATTCCTCACTTAAATATTAAGTACATGTTAAGAACATAATAGTTTCAATCTATTAAGAACAACATCAGAATTCTTAGAAACTGTATGTTCTTGACGCCACTATTCCACAAAAGCTTAGTTCGAATGTGACGAATGAAGTTTAAGAGAGATATCAACGTTATATTGATGATGTTGAACAAGCTACATGTGTGATGTTAGACAGTATATCTTTAGAGCTTTGGAGGCAGAATGAGAACATGGATTCTCCTGTAATCATTTTGCATCTCAATGAGCTATTTTATGTATAAAGCATGATGGAGAGCCATTATTTCTTCAAAGCCTTATTTCATTGCAAGATGATAAAAGAATCTTTAGTGGAGCTACACATGTTGAAGATGATTGGCTAAAGATGGCAACTGGGCCAATGCTCGTTCTAGCTAAGACCCAACCTTTATAAGCAAAATGACATCGTTTTGCTAAAAATGAGGTTATTTTTGCATTTTTAATTTTTTAAAAAAATTCAGACCTGGTGTAGTTAAGGTCGAGCTTAGGCTGGGTTGTCTCTAGCTTAATCAGGTTTGGGTCCAAATTCTAGCATTATGGATCAGGTTAGGCTCAGGCCTATATGAGTTCGAGCTCAAAGTTGGGCCTATTGCCATCCTTATAATTGGTTATATTGAAAAATTAAGCCAATTAGGTTTTGTTATAGACCATAAGATAATCATTGATATGGTGTTATAGTCACTTAGTTCGAGCTTTTCATAGCTTATTATAAACTTCCATATCAACCAAAAGGATATATTATTGCTTAAACTAATGAATATGCTCAAGACTGTAAAAGGGTGCCGTAAGAAGGAATCAATATCTGTTCTTGTTATGGATTATTCCAAGAGTAAGAAAAAGGGATTAAAAAAGAATAATAACAATAAATAAAATACTTTTGCTAAAGTAGAAAAGCCAAAAGGTCGTGTCAAGAAGAAGAGAAATGACAAGGGCATATGTTTTCATTGTGAAGTTGACAGACAATGAGCGAGCAACTACAAAGCTTATCTTACTAACCTGAAAGATAAGACACTTAATAAAGCTGCCTCTTCAGGTATATTTATGATTGAGAGTAATCTTTTTTACTTGTGCTCCACATTCTTAGGTATTAGTGGTTCTCATATTTGTGATAATATGCAAATGTTAACAAAGGGTAAATTGATGAGGAAGGGCAAATTGGACTTGTGAGTTAGCAACGGAGTAAGAGTTGTTATATTAGCTATTGGAACTTGTAGTTTAACTTTGCCTTCTGGACTTGAAATAGAAATAGATAATTTTTATTATGTTCCAGTTATTACTAGAAATGTCATTTATATTTCTTATTTAGATTGAATGGAATTGTCTTTATTATTAAGAATAATAGTTGTTCTTTTTATAAAGATGATGTTTATTATTAATCTATATTACTTACAGATGATTTATATGAATTAGATTTTGAAAGGCTAATCCTTAACATAAAAAGCAAGAAAAGAAAGTTAAATGGTTAATTTCTATCTTATTTATGACATTGTATGTTTGGTTATATCAACAAAACTAGAATCATAAAGTTACATAAAAAAGGATATTTGGATCCTTTTGATTATGAATCATATGAAACTTTTGAATTTTTTTATTGGAAAAGATGACTAAACTACCTTTAGTGGAAAGGAAGACTGTACCAGTGAGTTACTAGAGCTAATACATTCAGATATATGTGGTGTTATGTCTACTTATGTTAGAGGTGTGTACTTATATTTTACTACATTCAATTTTAGAAATGGTTATGAGTACTTAATAAAAAAAGTTTGAATCATTTAAAAATTTCAAGGTATTTATACTTGAGGTTAAAAAGAAAATTAATAAGAATATTAAGACACATAGATCTGATCAAGGTGGTGAATACTTAAACCATGAGTTTCTTGATTATTTAAAAGAGAATGAGATTCTCTCATAATAGAATCCTTATGGAACTCCGTAACATAATAGAGTGTCTAATAGGAGAAACTATACTCATATATGATATGTTCTGTGAAGAGTCATGCAGTCCTTCCTATCTCCTGTTAGGGATATACTATTGAAGCTGCTACTTACCTTCTAAGTAAAGTTCCACCTAAATTAGTTGACAAGACTCCACATGAGATATGGACTGGTAGTAGATCAAACTTGTTATACTAGAAGATCTAGGGATGAGATGCTTATATGAAGCCTACAACATCTGATAAGCTTTAAGGTAAATCAGCTAAATGCAAATTTATGGGATATTCGAAACAGAGGATCAAATATGAATTTTACCATCATCTTGAGCAAAACGTTTTTGCCTCAAGACATATTATATTCCTAAAAAGAGAATTTATTCTTAAGAAAAGTAATGGGCTTAAGGTAGAATATATAAAGATCATAAATTGACATACAGATGGAATGGGAACGTCAAGTTGATACATATGATGTACAACTAAGGGTTCAAAAGACATATAGTCTGTTAGGCACTAATAGGATACGTCATCTCACACTAAATTAGATTTATATTTTAAAAAGGGGAAAGACAATGTACCACTTATAGATGATAAACCTACTACTTTTAAAGAAGCAATGTCTGACATTGATTTTCTAAAATGCTATAAAGCGATGAGATCTGAAATGGAATCTATATGCACTAACTAGGTATGGACTTTGATGGATGCTCCTTATGGTATTATACCTATAGGATGAAAGTGTTTAAGAGAAAAACTAACATGGATGGAAATGTATGTATGTATAAAGTAACGTTAGTGGCTAAATGTTATAAACAAAAATAAGGAGTTGATTTTGATGAAACCTTTTCACTAGAAGCACTGCTTAAATCCATAAAAATCTTATTGGATATAGCTGCATATCAAATTATGAAATCCTAATGATGGATTTTAAAATAGAATTTCTCAATGGGAATTTGCTTAAGGATATGATGAATCAATCTGATGGTTTTTAATCCAATAGATTTCTTAATCAAATATACAAGTTGTAAAGTCTATGTATGGACATAAGCAAGCATCATCGAGTTAGAACATCTGTTTTGACAAGTCAATTAAAGAGTTTGATTTTATCATAAATATGGATGAACTATGTATCTATAAGAAGGTTAGTGGAAATGTAGTCATCTTCCTAGTACTATATGTGGATGACATATTGCAAATTAGAAATGACATACCAATGCTCAAATATGTAAAGATTTAGTTGTCCAAGAGCTTCTTTATGAAGAATATGGGAGAAGTAGTCAGTTGTCCAAGAACTTCTCTATGAAGAATATGAGAGAAGTGCATATATTGTATGAATAAATATCTATAAAGATAGATTAAAGAGGTTACTTAGCTTGTCCTAATCCATGTATATAGATAAAATGTTAAAAAGGTTTAGCAATGTTAAAAAGGTTTAGCATGGAGAATTTTAAGAGAGGGTTCTTACCTATGTCACATGAGATTTCTCTCCCACAAAATATGTTCCCTAAGATAAAAAAGAGAGATAAAACGTTTGTACACTATATGCTTTGACAATTGGATCAATCATATACACACTGTTATGTATTAAACCAAATGTCTTTTGTGCTTTAAGTATAACAAGTAGGTTTCAAGCTAATCTTAGGGATGTTCACTAAACAACTTAAAATAATTGAGAATGACTAAAGATGTTTTCTTGGTCTATAGAGGAGATAAACTAAGAGTTTAGGGGTATTTAAGTGCTAGTTTTCAGTATGATCTGTATGATAGAAGATCTGTTGCGTCTAATTTTATTTGATTTTGTTTGCATTCATATCTTGTTTTTAGTTGAAAATTATGCATGAAAGAATGAACTTGGACGTGAACTATGAATATAACATGAATATTAAAAACATTCTTGTAAATTGAGTCACACCAGTGGCTATGTAAGTTATGAGTGTGACAATGGGAGTCACACCTCTGACTCCTCAGACAAACCTGTTGGGCCCCATTTCCGGAGTCCAACTCTTACTTGCTTTGATACCAAAAATGTTAGGCCCCGTTTTCGGAGTCTAACTCAGAGGTCATATCACATGAGCTTATTACCATAACGGAGTCTAACTCCTACTTGCTCTGATACCACAAATGTTAGACCCCATTTTCGGAGTCTAACTATCCATACATAAATCATAATTGTCCACTCAAATTCATCCATACATAAATCATAATTCATTAACAT
>JANZXP010000006.1:32895040-32907459 GCA_027576715.1 Erythroxylum flavicans
TCTTCCCATTTCATAGTCTCTCACTACCAAAATCACCAAAGCAAAACATGAACCTATCCACACTTCTCATGTACTGCCTGAAATTTTCTAAGAAAAATTTCAGGATCCAACAAAACCCATGACAACTTATTTTGCACTAATTTTTTTTATCCGACATATGCAGGTTTTGACAGCGTAACAACCCTAAACCTAGACTCATGTTACAAATAGAGAAAGGAAAGTCAGCTAGAGGAGGTTGGACATTCTAGGAACAAAAAAGAAAGAATAGAGAGAAGGTATGGAGGAGGAGAAGCAGAGAGCTTCGGTTGAGAAGAAAGAAGAGAGGAAGAATAGAGAAAGGAAGGGCAACAAAGAGGTGAAAGCAGTGGGAGCATTTGATCATCTGGGTGAGAACCAAATGGAGGCAAAAGACAAAAGCTAATGTAGAGCTTGAGATTGGTAGGAGATCCACCACCGACTCTCTCATCTGAACACTTTGTTTGCTTATCTTATTTTATATCTATTGCTTTATTTCTCTGTTACATTATGGAGCTTTCCTGTTGCATTTGTTTTCTTTGTTAAAGTCTTATAGTCAATTTTGGTTTATTCACTATTTTATTGCTTTGATACTTCTCTGTTATTATTAAATATGGGATAGAAGTATTTAAAGATGATGAACCGTGTTTATTTTATGATGGGCTGATTACTTGTTCTTGAGGATTAATGTAGCTAATTTAATTAATTATGCATGATGAGGGGGCTATTTTATTGTCTTATTAATTACTATAGTTTCTGAGTTTATTCAATGTAATAGCATGATTAAACTTTACATCATTTTGGTATTAAACAAAGGATAGAGAGAAGAAGTTTAATTTAGAATGAGAAACTATAGATGCTTAAGTTATAAATTAGAAATATATTAACCTAAGTAGATAATTATAAGTTAGGTTTCCATAATTAATTTGGATGATAAACTTGTCGAATACGAAAGTTAGATTAGTTTGTTATTTGAATTGATTTTAGAACCCATTTGGTAATTTTAACAAGACAATTATCCAATTAATTCACCTTCGTCATACATAGGAGATTACGTTAGTGAAATTAATTCTCAAGAGTTTCCACACCGATTATTCAATTCCTTCTTCCAGATAAATTAGTTCACTTTTTATTCTAATTGTGTATTTTTCTTTAAAGCCTTTACTCAACAAATCTGGATAGAATGTTTAGGAATGCATTTGTTTTTATTTTTTTATTCAAGATTAATTTGAGTGGACCAATTTCACCTCTGTGGGAGACAACCTTAGGTAATCATTTACAACTACCTCGTATACTTACGAATAGGATAGCCTAGGTATTTTTAGAATTTATTTTGGCACAATAAGATCACAATAAGGGTATATCTTGACTTCAATGGTGTAGTAAGTTAGTAGAGTTTTAAATAACTAACCTATACAAATTCTATTATTGAAGTGGAATGCATTTCAATGTTAGGCGCTGCAAAAAAAAAAAAAGCAGTTTAGATCAAACAGCTAATCACCAAATTTGGAGTGGTTGCTAGCATTATTGAGCTGATAATATTGTACTATAACAAGAATGGTGTTATAGCCCAGAGAAAAACAAGATCTCATCAATAATTCAAACATGTATTTAGGAAGTTTCACTTGATCAGGGAGATAGTGGAGCGGAAAGACATAACAATAGAGCAAGTTCCTATTGAAGAGAATCTTGCAGATCCTCTCACTAAGCTATTATCTCAAAAGAGACATGATTGACATATGGATGAATATGGTATAGGATGCATATGTAATTGACTTTACTGCAAGTGGGGGATGTTATTTTATGCCCTTATAGCCAATCATTTGGTTTTAATTTTATGTATGACATCATTATTTTAATTAATAAAGATATTCTTTATCTTGATTTATTTTGTCAATTACATTTGATGTTTTAATACTAAAGGTAAAATCCATAAAATAGTTACTGTTCAATTGAAACTATATTGAGATCATATTTATTAGATTCAATTTGGATTTATGTATTATTTCTAAATTGTTCCTAGTTATAGTTTCATTAAGACAGGATAATGATGAAATGGTAAAACTAACACACGTTATATTTCTTTGTTATGAAAAAAGTAATTAATCTCATAAAATTAAAATATGGAGATACTTAAACAAATATGTGGGCACTTATTAGAGAAAAATTTTCACTAACCTAACTTAATTATGAGGATCCCAAATAGAATATTACTTATGTGTTTATGGATTTTCTTATTGTAATAGTTGTATAATTGATCTTTGTACTTGGGATTACTAAAGCATCTTATATGGGAATTATTATGTTTTGATGCTACTTATGACTTACTCTAATTTAGATAGCTCAATTGATAACATTTAGATATAGGATGAACTATGTGGAGATAATTTTATAAGTAAATAAAGGATTTGTCACTCTAAAGTAATTAGAGAGAATCTTCAATTGTTCTTAATTAGTAATAATTTAAGGAATACTCCAACCATAGTGAATTGAAATTTTAAAAAGGGTTCTCAAATATCAATAATAGATCAATTACTAATTAGCATGAACGAACATGATTGGATTTAAATGAGTAGACACTAAATCCATATTATATGTCCAATTAGAACATTAGATGACTAAAAGATTAAATTATACATCATAACCTTCTATAGACATGTTAGGTCAAACCACTTTGGCGTTTCTAATAATTGGATAGTCATGAATTGTTGCTACCTGTCAATCTTGATCTAAGATTACAAATTGTTTAATTGGAGAATTAAAGATAAATTAAAAAGGGTGTTTTAATTTATATAATTATAGTTTATGAATTATAATTACAATTAATAATTATTGTCAACATATTGAGAACCTAATAAGTTACACATAAATAATAGTTAAAAAGAGAAAAATCAATTTAAAATAAAGATAAATTTAACTATGATTTTTGAGAAATTTCAGTGATCAAATATGAAATATTTAATTTTGTTAAAATTAAATTGTATTATAGAATTTGATTTTAACTATAATTAGGAGATTAATTTTAATAAGAAATAAAAAACCTATTTTTTATAAATAAGAAATAAGTATAAGGGAGCTAACACTCCAACTTATTTCTCTCAAACGTTGAATTCTTTTTCTTTGTTATATAGATACTGTTAGAGGCTGAACGCTTGGACAACTCATGGTTGACACCTAATGACACACCCCTATCCTGAAATGACTAGGTAACCTGTCCGACATCCCATGATGATCTTTCGGTCGATATCTGATCCAACTGGAAATTTTCGATGGAGCTAAGCCTATTTCCTTTTTCATCGAAAAGCTTTAACGCATCATAAAAAGATGTAAGCAGTGGATTTATTTTTAAAAATCATTTTTATTAAAAATTTTAGCAGTATAAAGACTATATTTTGACCTTCTCAAAATTTTCAAATCTCTGTAAAAGTTCAAAAATACTTCTATAATCATCTCAAAATTTGCACTACAAAATTTGGACTTGAAATCCATTTATAAGCAATCTCAATGATCACTTCAATAATCTTAAAAATAAACTCAGACATATTCATGCATTTAACTTTAAAACATTGATATATATGCGTTCTTTACATAAAATATAGTCCAAAACATATTCATGAAAATGTAAATGTTCCCAAAAACATTTACAACGTAAAAATGCCTACACAGTAACATGTGACGAAGTTGACCAGTCGTGAGGTGGAGTCCCTGCTGCTGATGCCCCTGAGTGTGCACCTGGGAGGTTTCATTTAAAAACAAAAAAGAGAGTGTGAGCTAAATGAGATCAATGAGTGCTATAATTTCTATTCAAATCATATTTAACTATTTAAACCTCCCTAAAACAAATTCATCTTAATTCGTATAATTCAATATTTAACATGAAACATTTATACTTTCAGAAATCAAGTTTCTCAAATCGCTTTTCAAATAAATAGTGACGACATTAAAAATTTCATGAATTTCTTACACGACGTAGCCTATCACTAACTTCTTTGCCATATAGTATGCTCAGGCATAAAGTCACGGGTTATTTTCACATCGTTTACCCGCGACTAGTTATCCATTAGTTATGGAGCTGATTCTACATTGCTTACCCACAACTGGTCAACCACTAGTTAAGGAGTTGGTTCTATATCGCTTACCTATACTAGGTTAACTACTATACATTGGTAATTACGGAGCTGCTTCTACATCACTTACCCGTATTAGGTTAATCATTATACACCGGTATAATAATATGTATAAAACCTATCGGTATACTATAAGTTAAAAAACCATTTCCTTTTATCAACCAATAACATCATCTTAATATAAACTCAAATCATATCGGATTTAACTTTCAAACTTCAATTTATATATTGCTAAAAATATAAAATTATACTAACAATATTCACTTATAATGCATCATTCACATAAAACTCATCATCCATATTCACTTTACAACAGAACATAAATCATTTTCATAAAATACATTTAAAATGCACTCACCGTTAAGTAACCTTATCGCCAAGCACACTCACGCATTCTGTGCCTTTCCTTTACCTACATAAGCACATTTTGTTTAGGCATTTATTTCTAAATTCGAAAATAAGACATTAACACTATAAATTCGGTTTAACTGAATTCGACATTAGTATTTAATCGTATAGCATGTATGCTAATCGTATTTCTATTTACCACTGTAAGCTAGCCTATTGTTCTTCATTTCCAATTCTAACTTCAAAAGTCACTTAAAACCATATTTTACCCATTCTAACTTATCAATTTCTTCAAAACACTATCTCACTCAATTTAATTCATCATATCATGATCATTCATGTTGAGTCACAGTTATGACCTATGTCTAAAATTCATACCTCCACTTGTTCCTTACTTTTCATAGAGCAAACGTTAAAATTAGGCTTTCAAGTTTTCTATACATTTGTTCCTCTAAGTCTCTAGTTTTCATATCATAAAAAATCATGTCATTTCAGCTTCTAAATAATGAAAAATGTACTAAATATCACAATCTATTTCAACACAGGGGTAGTATTAGCTTACCATTTTCAATCTCAAACTTCAATATCATTCATCCAGAATTAGGTCTAAGTTTATTCTAGAGATTTTTAGTAATATGTCTTAGGTTTCATCTACAATTGTAACACATCCTTCTCACTAAAAAAAAACCCACAAAAATTAGAAATTTACTTTAGGAAAATTACCACTTTCTTTCTCCAATCTTTTAGGTAAATGATGAAAACTTAGGTTTAATCAAGGTTTCTCCAAATTTGCATCAAAATCCATCAACAATGGAAGCCTTCATCTTCCTCTCTCTTTGGATGACCTTCAACCTTGCTTCTCTTCTTTCCACTTTTGTTTTTGCTCTCTCACGTTTACTCTCTCAAACACTCTCACGCAAATAAAGCTAAAAGTCTTGCTTTATTCTTTTTTATACTTAATGCTTTACACATGTCAATGTCTTAACAGTTGTCTCTAATGAATAATTATTCATTTAATAAATGATGCTTAACCCTTAAGAAATCCTTTAATTGGTCATTAGTTGTGACTCACTAATCCACTCACACCATTATACACAAAAAGACGAAAATGCCCCTTAATGAGTTTAATTCACTCACTAATTGAACTATATTTCAAAAATATTTTGCAATCGTCTTATCATCAAATTGACCATGAAATTTTCTAATTAGGGTCAATACTTATTGATTGGATGCTTTAAAAATTTTCAAATGGGTTTAAAAACATTAATACCCATTAATTTCAAAAAAGGGCATTTTAGTAATAAACTTTCAGAACTCCCGAAATCCATCATATCAAACTTATTTTTGATCCGTTTCATTATCATTTAACTCTCAAACTTATTCTAGATATTTTTCATTATTTCGAGGTTGGGTACCACAAAAATTTACCACTCATCCAAAAATACTATTCACCGAAAATAAAAATTTTTATTCAGTGAAAGGAAAGGTTTGGGGTTTTACACCTCATGAAACTGTTTTTGTAGGAATTCGAATTAGGTATGATTGAATTACCTTTTACAATTAATATTTTTAAGTTATTCAATTATTAAGATTTGATCAAAGAATTATAAAATTTATTTTTTCGCTGTGCTCATGGTTGGATTACAATTAGTTTTCTAATAATAGTAACTTCTAACTAGTAAATTTCATTCAAAATTGGTAATGAATTGGGCCAGTACAAGCCAATTGGCTCAGACATAACCTGAGACTTGATCATGCCTAGAACATGTGGCCTAAATCTGAGCCTGATCAAGCTTGAGTCATGCCTATTTTTTAATTTTATATTATTTTATTGGATTTTAAAATAAATAATTTTAATAAAAGATTTTGCTTTAAATTTCAAGTAGTTGAAACTATAGATAATATGTGGCATTAATATTACTTATTTTTAAATAATTTATAAATAATATGAATACTATCACTAATTTTTTTAGATATATTAATGAAAATTTTAAATATAAATTTCAAACATGAAATAATAATACATGGTATTAATTAGTAAATATGTTTATTAAAAATTATTTGAAAATTTATAACATACTTTGTTATCTTAAAACTCATTTTCATAAAAAAGTGAACCTATGTCATTTTATATAAAATAATGTTTTGTAACTCATTCATTTTTCTAAAGAAGTCTAATATTATAGGCTTTAATTTTAATTTTCAAATGTAGTCTTGAAAGTTCTAAATTGCTCATTTTTGTTAAATTATTTCAACTCTAACAAGGAATCCATATTTTTATTTTTATTAAATTAATATTACTAAGTATAGTGTCTTGTTTTTGCAAAAAATTAATTAAAATCTATTTGCTTAAGTTTTTGAAATTATTGTCGCTTTAACTATTATTTAAATCTAATAATAAATGGTGTTATTATTTAAATCTAATAATAAATGGTGTTTTGTCCATTCAAGACATGTAAGAATAATATCAATTAATAAGTTTGCTTAGACAACAAATATCATGGTACTATTATCAAAATCATTTTATTTTAAAATAATATAGTATCATAGTTCTATTATTATTTAAACAAAAAAGATATAAAAAGGGATTATTAATTATAACTAGAGAATGAAGTTGAGCTAATGGGTAGGGACAAGAATAGAGAGTCTTCTTTGTTAACTTGCATTAAACTTCACAAGTAAAGATTTATATCTTCGATTGTAAAACAAAAACAAAGCAATCAAATTAAAAAATAGTAAATTGAGGATTAAAGATAAAAGAAAAAAAACCACAGTAAATAAAAAGGACTAGCTAATTGTTATAATCAGGATTGTTAATAATTTGATCCATTTTATCTACGTATAGAAACATTATTATGTAAATTACATATGATTATGCAATAATTGTATTAAATGAATTTTTAGTGTATAATAATTAAAAATTAAAATATACCTTCATCATCAAATATTTTTTCAAAGAATTTTTTAGTTGAAAGACTGGTCTTTGTATTTGTATTATATATATATATATATATATATATATATATATATATATATATGTTTACCCTGAATATCTTCATCATCTAACCAACTTCAGGCACACATAAGGGCTTTTATAGTATTAGGATGAACTCAAGCACGATGAAGACTAACTATCTGATCACCAATACTAAGAGCAGACTCTGAAGTAATAGTAGATATTGGAATTGCTAAGTAATTTCATGATCAGAAAAGCACTTCCATGTTTCATCTACCATATTAATAAATCAAATTACATATTTTCAACTTTAGTTACAACAACTACATCCAAATAGTTGTCAAACCCTATCATACTATAAGAAATCTTAGTATTTTTTTCTTTGATGAATTATGCAAATTTGAGACTTATAACAGTCTTATAAACAATAAATGAAGCTGAAGCTAATACTAAACTATTGTGATCCTAAACTTTGTCCAATCTTAGTTGATAATCATTAAATAAATCACATCAAAATTGTTTAATGATATCAATATGTTCTTTAGCCTAACCACCCAACAACTTTTCATAATAACAATATAGCCCTTCCATTTTATATCTTAGGTCTAATACATAAACGATTGTCAAAGTTTGTACAACCATATTCCAATAAGAATTGAGTTTCTCCATAATCTGTTCTACCATGACCTTGATTAACTGTTTAGATTACCGTATACCACATTTGTTGGCCTTGAGTCTCGATTGTTATTTTGTGACAAGGTGCCAACATTATATATATATAATTAACATCAAGATAGAAAGAATTAAATTTCCTGGTGGGAGTAAAAACAATTAAACAAACAAACAAATAAATAAATAATAAAAAAGAAGTGCAAAAGTCACAGGTGTGACTTTAAAAAATGTAACGGCCATGACAAAAAAAATTATGGCCGTGAGAGGTAGGAATCGTGGTTCATCGCAAGCGTGCTTGTGCACGATTACGATATTTGATGAATTGTAAGCATGATCACGACATTCGCGACCACACATTCCTACTTTAATTCATCATAACTTT
Source organism: Erythroxylum flavicans (assembly GCA_027576715.1). Lineage (NCBI taxonomy): Eukaryota > Viridiplantae > Streptophyta > Magnoliopsida > Malpighiales > Erythroxylaceae > Erythroxylum > Erythroxylum flavicans. The sequence goes on from JANZXP010000006.1 coordinate 32,903,541, forward strand.
CAATCTCGAAGTCCAAAAGTTATAAACTTTATGTCTTTAGAAAGCTAAGAAAAATCTACAACTTTCATGAAGACAATTTTGTCAAATTCTACCTAAATCAATATATTTTATTCATTGAAATTTCAGAACACATTTTTACCCCCTTTTTCCTTTCTACAAACTGTAAAAACTACTACCTTTATCAAAAGACCCGACTCCAACAACATAAACCATATATACAAAACTCCCATTAAAAAAATTTACTTCATAAAAATCTATTCAAAAGCCATTGAACAACTAACAATTTTATTTCTAACAAAAAATATAGCAATTTATCAAAAGAGTAATTTGGACATGAAAAGATGAATAGACATGAATAGATGAATATTTCTTCTAACTCTTACTGTCATTTATTTCTCAAATAAAACAAAGCACGTACATGGCTCCAATTACAAACAAAAGTTGCATCAGTGGCATAATACAAAAATACAACATTGATGCTCATGCCTAACATGCTTATAAAGCTACCAAAAATGATCCAAACTAACTTAGTTACAAATGAAATATAAGATCATGGAATTAGTCGAAGTTTTGCAAGGTTCAATGTCGATCTGCTATTTCTTGCACCTGAGAAGTGAAAAATGATGGGGTGAGCTAGGAAGCTCAATGGCTAATAAGTTTATAGCCATCGATAATGTGCCACACACATATAACAAAGCATATTTATACACATATATATATTGCATTGTAGTCTTAGCAAATTACATTATCCACATCTCTAACTCTGAGAATTCACATAGTCAAGAACATATTATCACCCAAATCAGATCATATAGTCATTTAATCATAAAAATATAACACTCAATTATGCTCCATGCTTAATAAATCAAGATGCAATGCACAAACAATATGGCTCGAGAAAATCCTATCAAACAGAATGGCAAAACCGAGGTTAACACCATAAACAGAATGAGTCCATTTTTTGGAGTTCATATGTCATAAGTGGGTAGTCGGGAGAAGGCTTTAGATCAACGTGCACGTGATAAACGAAATGGTATCTCTCTTGCCCACACAAGTAGATTTTCCAAAGCTTACATATTTTATATCATATTCATACTTTCATGCTTCTTAAATTTTCTATTTTTCATTAACAGTAAAGCAGCAGCATTCTTACAAAGCATACATGATTTCAATCACAGATTATTTTTTCCACATTCACAGTGAATAAAAGCAAGCATTTAAATACACATACAAGTAAATAATTCAGCTGATCATCCCAAAAACTATAAACATATTACCCACCTCTTTACTTATAAATCCAAGCTCAAACTTGTCTTTCCTCTTACTCTTTCCTTAAATTTTCTTGATTTCCTTCAAACAAACAAACTTCCATTCAAACTAATATACAAATAACAAATCCTTAAAGTTCTAATATCCAAGAATGAGCTTGGACTTAACCCACTCTTAGTTTATCTAAACTAGAAGGACTAAGATCTAGTTAACAGTTTATGAAAATCTAAGAAAATAATTCTCTTGGTTCTCTTCTTTCTCTCTTTATTTTCAGAACACAAAAAACTATTTTCTCTACTTTTCTATCAAAACAAGAAAAGAAGATAGAGGTTACCAAAAACTCAGTTGAATCTTCTTCTTCTACTTCTTGTCTCCTTTTTCTTTCTTTCTTTCCTTTTCTTTTTTGATTCGTTTTTCTACTTCTCTTCTTCTACTTCTTTCTACATTTTTACATGACTCTCTCTCTCTTTTTCCCTAACCTCTCAAACACGTCTCTTCCTTTTTTTTGTTATTACATGACTCTCTTCCTCTTTCTCTAGTTTCTTCTAGGTTCTTCTTTTCTTTCTTCCTTACTTCTACATGTCTCTTTCTTTCTTTACTCATGCACGCACCCTTCGCTTACTTCTTCTCTTATTAATCTAAAACAAACTCTAATCTTCCAAACTTACCCTTCCATTTTTGATTTAATATCTTCTTACTCCTTAACTTAATTCTAACCTTCCATTTTTTATCTATGCAACCATATGTAATTAAAAAATTTTCATAAATAAACTTCATAAAATTTCAAATTAAAAAATTATGATTTTTTAACTCATAACTAAAAGCCAACAATTTCTCATTTAATAATTCTAACTTCTAAGAAAAGTTTGGGGTCTAACATACTCATAGTTTGCTCCAGATAGTTTATTGCCTCGAGGTTCCGATAATGTCTGGATGAGGTCACTCTAATTTCTCCTCTATGTCATGCAACACATACATTTACACACATTACAACTTTGTATAAATACATAAGTACTCATTTATGTACACATGTATGTATGGATTGTGTATAATGCATGCTCAATGACACTCCTGGGTACATTTCCTTAATACGCGTCTCATAACCAATTAACATCATCTTTCAATCATTCTTTAATACCTAATACACTTTCCTTGCTTTAATCGCCTCATCCATAATCCACTAGGCTCAGTCAAGATCTCATTCAAACCTAAATACATCATACAAAAGCATTGATAAGTCAATAATTTATATATATACATGATTTTGGGACAAAAAGCATAACTTTCACTGTGGATGTCGGATTAAGGTCATTCAAGTATTCTTTCAAAGATTTGAGTTCTACAACTTCCATGAAAACTCCGAAGAGAGATTTTGCCATCAAAAGAGTCAAAATTGCACATTTATGTAGATGTCTAGAGAATGTCCGCCCAACAAATTTATGTCCCTCCAAATAGACATAAACGGGGCTGGAACGTTGGAATTCTAGAGAATGTCCACCTAGCAAACTTATGTCCCTTCAAATGGACATGAACGGGGCTATAATGCTAGAATTCCAGAGAATGTCCACTTAGCAGACTTGAAGTACGCATAACGGACATCTACTAGCCATTTTCTAGCTTTCTAACTCCTACAAGTCACATCTAACACATCTTATGCATATCTTATCATTCCTACTACAATTCGTCTTCATTGTCTCCTCCATTCTAATTCAAAACATCCACAAAACAAATCATACAAGATTGTTATACATAACCCCATAAACTGAGCATTAACCATATCTATACATACTTAAATATTTCAGCACATATTTAACTCCATTGTCACCTTCCTTTTATCTATAAACTATCATCCTAATTCTCCTTACTTTGAGACACTATAGTATCCCTGTCACCTTCCTTTTATCTATAAACTATCATCTTAATTCTCCTTACTTCGAGACACTATAGTATCCCTTTCTTTCTCTTTTAACTCACACTACTTCATCTCTATTACAATTACTAAAATTCACGTCATCACACACCAAAACAGAACATATTCATATACACATTCATCTTTAATTTTCTGCACATATTCCGCTTCAGTTTTTCACCTTCATTTCATTCTTAACTATCACCTTAATTAATCTCATTTCAAAACACCATAGTACTCCTTTGTGTTAGCTCTAAACTCATGTTAGTTCATCCATAAAAGAATAAAAGAGATTCATGCAATATACCAAGAAAACATAACGTGTCAAGTTCAAACTCGTCTCTACAATAACTTATGAAAGGTTAATCGTCTTATATGAAAAAGCAAGACATTTATATACTCATTTCATCACTCATGATTCACACATATAATTTCATGATCAAATAATCAATCTCAAATTACTCATCATATTAGTTTCATTTAACACTACCCATGATGATTTCATGATCAAATAATCAATCTCAAATTACTCATCATATTAGTTTCATTTAACACTACCCATGATGATCAAAGCGGAACTTACTTAATAAGACTCTAGGTTCTTCAAGATCTCACTTAGCCCTAGCTTTCTTCTCTCACACGTACATCATCATACAAAGGTGGGAGGTTGGGTCTTTAGTGAGAAATGAAGGAGAGAGCAAGATGGAAGCAACAATTGATAGATGAAAGCAAGATGTAACG
>JANZXP010000006.1:32909580-32953710 GCA_027576715.1 Erythroxylum flavicans
ATTATAATTAATTAATTAAAATATTGATTAATTAATTAAAATATAATTATTAATTAATTAAAATATTGTTTGTTTTAAGTTTCAGACGTTATATGAGGTTATTTTCGTCTTTTTTTGATCTTGTCCGGACAAGAATTTTCGTATCTCAGTTTTGGAAGGAATAAAAATTTCTGTCCTTGTCCTCTAAAGACGGAACAAAAATAAGTGAAGACAGCAAGTAAATAGGATGAAGAACAAAATTTTTGTGTCCTTATCTACTGTCTTCACCTCTAAGGATACTAACCAAACGCAGGGTTAGGGTTTGGTTACTCCGCAATTGCGATTGTAAGGGTTACAGGATTTCTTCGGCGGATGGCGTTTCTTTGGGGGGAGACAATATCGCTGGCCGCGGCTGCATTTGAAAGGTTGTCTCCGTGAAATTTGTCCAGAAGCTTCAAGATTTGCATAAAAACATATATGTCCCAAATTATGCAAATTTTGCATAAAATAATAACGAATATATTTTATCTGAGAATTTAATTTTGTTTGATCATTTATTTCTTTAAATTTTTTAATTTTTTCATTAGTGTTAATAATAATATAAAGTACTTTATAATTTTTAAAATTAATGAAAAATAATAGCATTAACTTTTATCATTATTATATTTTCTATAATGTATTAAGATTCATACGAGAGTTTAATTATGCTGAATAATTAATATCTCTAAAAAATTACTTCAAAAAATTGTATATTATAATAGTAACAACAACAACAATAATAATAATAATTTTAAAAGATTTCTTAACAAGAAAAGATTTTTTTAATTTTATCAAAGTGAAATATTCAAAAATCATAAAAACATAAAATTAAATTTACATATCAATAGATTTTATAAGGCGCCTTCAAAAAATAATTTAAACACTATAATAACATATATTTTAAAAATTATTGGGTTCTATCATTGATAATATTACAATAAAAGATATATATATATATATATATAATATTAATTTTCTCAGGTAAAATGGATGAAAGTAACATACCTATACCACCGCCGGTTCTTATTGCTGCTGCCGAGTCGACAGGAGAGAAGAGAGTGAAAGACAAGAGAAGGCATAGTATTATAACATACACTTTCATTTTGGAGATAAGAAGAAGGGCTTAAGATGGAGTCGTATTTATAGGGCGGCTACAAGGGAAGTAGATATTTATGATACCGGTCAGTTAGATATTGTTTGATTAGATTTTAAATTGATGAGTTTGATTTGAACCGCATAAAATTTTGGAGATGTTTAGATTTTTTTTAAAAAAATGGATTTAATTAAATAGAAAATCAATGATTTTGGTTCAAATTATTTAAATTTTAGTAAAGATTGTGTCTTATCATTTTCTACCTCTATTATTATTTTATTTATAAATAATTAAAAATAAAGAAAAGAGAATTATTATTTAGTAACCTTTCGTATCATTATAATTAATATTATCTAAATTATTCATATAAGAGTGAAGTATAATTTAAATGATATTAGTTATAATAATTTTTGTAAAATAATAGTTATTTAATACTACTTTAAATAAATTAAAATGTATTTTTATTAGTTAAAAGATTATTATTATTAATGTTATAAAATTTTTTCTCTTTTTAATCTTCATAAAGTGGGATTCTACATTTTTATTAATGTTATAAAAAGTAAATTTACAACAAATTATGTAATTTAAATAAATTACTCTATTACATAATAATAAATTATAAATCAAATAACTATCATTTCAATCATTATAACAAATATTACTTAAAAAACTTTTTAACACTAACTAATGATTTAAGATGTGTAAATGTAATTTAAATAAATAATAATCGTGATAATTATAAACGACATCAAAATAAAAATTTAAATTTGATTATATTCAAACTAAACATAAAAGTTTTTATAACCCTAATGAATAATCACTATTTATTCATACACATAGTTAGCGTAAACATACGAGACTTCTTTATAATTTAATTTTTTAAAAATTTATAATATTTATATCCTAAATTATTTATATATGTTAGAATCGCACATTAACAATGTTTGCTTAGTTCACATGTATTGTTATATCACAAGTATTTTCAATAAAATGTTTAAATTAATTTTTTAATTTTAAATTACAAAATATCAACAAATTTAAATTTTATTAATTTTTAACTAAATTAAATCATGCGAGAATTTCTTAAATTTTATGTTATAATCAATAATTAAAAAATTAAATCGATTTGTCTGGTTTAATTATAAAAATTTTGAACGGATTAATTTTTTAATTTAATTTTTTAATTTTTTATTCTATTTATTTTAATAAATCATGTTATTGAAAATAATAATTAAAAAATCAGATTAGATTAGAACAAATGTGAATCGGTATATGCTCCCTTTCAGTTTGTGTTTATAACCTGTACAAGAAAAAACTGACCGATTAAGTAAAAAGCCGGTTTAGAGCCGTCTCATTTTAAAATGTGAGGCCCACGTTGTCCCTGAAAGAAAGAATTTGTCAGGTCATTTGAATATGTGCGCCTAAGAGGTTGTCCTTGACACTCTCTAGTTTCTGACATGTGTTAACATATCATTAATGCTTCTTTAAAAAAAAAAAAACATATCATTAATGCAAGTTGAGGGCTTAATATAAAAGTTGAAATTTTAATTGGTATTTTTTAAAAATCTTTGAAAATTTTTTAATTCTATTACACAAATTTTCTAATAAATTATATATTTTTATTTAAATCTTTATATTTCAATTAAAAATTTTGTTTTAAATTATTATTGTTAAAAATGATTTACTATTTTCATCCTTAAAAAATACTAAATTTATTTAATCTTAGTAATAAATTATATTTGCCCAATGTTAAGTTCTCTATTTATCTCATTATATTTTAATTTAAAATTTGTAAAATATTATTGTTAAAAACTAATTATTATTTTACTATGAATTTGATTAATAAATTGAATTATTAATATATATATATATAAGTAATCTTACTTAAGATAATTTAATATGTTAAAAAATGTAAATCAGAAATCAGAAGTGCACCTGCTACAACATCTGGAGAGTCCTGGGCTTCCTGCCTAGTCATGGCATAGACCCTCGCCTGGGACTGTGGTCGGCTGCCCCGACCCTCAGTCCTCCCTGCTGAGCTCCCAGCTCTCACTCTGACTCTCCCTCTGCCCCTCTGTCCAGGTCCACTAGCCCGACTCTGCTGCACTGTGGTATTACTCCCAGTGCGCCCACTGACAACTGGCTGAACCTCCTCAGTAGCAGGACAGTCCCTAATCTGATGATCCATGGAGCCGCACTTAAGGGAGATGAGGCTCGAAGCTTAATGATCCCTAACCACTTACTTCTAGTTTTCATAGGGGTATGAGCTAAAGGAGGTGTGGAAAAGATGGGATCTAGGAAGGCTTGATTTGGTAGGAGGTCTGGAAGGGGACGAGTTGGAAAAGGTGGAAATTCACCTTTGGCATTATCAACAAGAGACAACTTTGTAAGAGATCAACGCTAAAATGGGAAATAAACAGGCTGGAAAGAAGGTTTCAAAAGTAGAATAAAAAGCTTATTGGAGTTAAAGATGAGATTGGTGAGAGTGAAATGCCCCTGGCAATAATTAAAAGTAAGGTTGGATCTCCAAAGAAAGTGTAGAAGAAGAAGAAAGAGAGAAGGTATAGGAAGGAAGGTAAATAAAAGTTTCAGAGGCATACCCGAATCAAGCATAAAAGCATTGCCCAGTTCTTACGTGGGGATTTCGAGTCACCTTATATAGAGAGAGTCGGGAACATCCTTCTTTTAATTTAAGGAGCCTTTTTATTTCTAAAAAGTGATAGTTTAGATAGGACGACCCATCAGGTCTTGGAGGCTTGAGTACTACCAGCCTGTTATCCTTTTACTGTAAGGACTGGATGGTGTTTACTGCTCTGTCAAGCTAGCCTGTTGCTTTATCCTTCCTCTAGGAACCACTCCAACTAAGTTTTCACTTAGCCAGTATGGTTCAACTCCTTACTTAGAATGGACAACCCAGTTTCTGCTAATATCGAACATAACTTTCTGAGCCAAATCCTTATTCCATCACCTCATTGCCCCTTTTTAGGAAACAAATCCCGCATAACCAGGCTTAGAAAACCATTAACCAAGTTATTAGAGAAATAAATACCGTTTATGTTCATTTAAGAATGTTTAGATGATTTTAACATTCTTAAGGAAAAGTTGACTAGGGCCCCAATTATGTTTGCACTAGATTGGAATTTATCATTAAAGCTAATGTGTGATGCAAGTGATTTTGTAGTAGGTGCGATACTTGGAAAACAGAAAGACAAACACTTTCATCCAATTCACTATGATAACAAGACTTTGATGGATGCTCAAGAGAATTACACTACGATAAAGAAGGAGTTGCTAGTAGTGGCTTTTGCATTAAACAAATAGATCTTATTTAGTTTTGTGTAAAGTTGTTGTTTATACTAACCATTATGCATTGAAATACTTGTTAAATAAATTAAAAGCCAAAACTCAATTAATTAGATGGATTTTGTTAATGAAGAAATTTGATTTAGAGATTAAGGATAAAAGGGGATTGAAAATTTAGTAGCAGACCATCTATCTTACATGGAAAACCTAAATTTGGAAGAGCTAAAATTAAAAAGGTATTGAAGACTTATTCCTAAAAGAGAACCTTTACAATTAGGAGGCAAGTGAGGCCGAAGGCCCTTGGTTTGTAAATATTGGAAATTATTTAGTGGCTAAGATCTTGTAGGAAGGTTTGTCTTATCAGTAAAAAAGAAATTTGTTACTAATTTGCGGGACCATTTTTGGGAAGATTCATATTTTTTTTGTATTTATGCAAACCAAACAATGAGAAGATGTGTACCTCACTCTGAGGGATGGAAGATCTTACAACATTATCATATTGGACCTACCGGAGGGCATCATAGTAAAAATATGACAGCCCAAAAGATCCTTAAGTTAGATTTTTATTGGCCATCAGTTTTTAAAGATGCCCAAAGGTACATAGCTTTATGTGATATATGCCAACGATCAGTTAATGTCTCTCATGAAAATGAATTGTGTCAAAATTTTATTCTTGTTTGTAAAGTATTTGATATTTAGTATGTTAATTTCATGAGTCTGTTCCCTATTTTGCTTAGTAATAGATACATCAGAATAGCCGCTGATTATATTTCCAAATGGGTGGAAGTAAAATTTTTACTACAAATGATGCTAGAGTTGTCGTAAAATTCCTTAAAAGTTTATTTTCTCGTTTTGGGACACGTAAAGGCAATTATTAGTTATAGGGGTACGAATTTTTTTAATAGGCAATTTGAAAAGGTGCCTAAGAAGTATGGAATCACTCCTAAGATTGCCACACCATACCACCCTGAAACTAGTGGCCAAGTCGAAATATCTAATAGGGATTTAAAATGAATTTTGGAGAAAACTATAAAACGTTAAAGAAAAGTCTTATCAATTACGTTAGATGATATTCTATGGGCTTGTAGGATGGAATATAAGACACCAATTGACATTACACCCTATAGGCTACTCTATGGAAATGTATGCCATCTGCCTATTGAATTGGAATATAAGCCATACTAGACTATTAAACTAATGAATCTCGATCTTCAATGTGCAAGTGAAAAGTGAAAGTTCCAAATTAGTGAACTGGATGAATGGCGATTGATGGCTTATGAGAATTCTGAAATCTACAAGGAGAGACCAAACAATTACCACGATCGGATGATTAAGAAATCACAGTAATTTCAAGAGGGGGATCAAGTTCTCTTATACAATTCATGCCTAAGATTGTTTCCTAGTAAGCTTAAATCAAGATGTACTAAACCTTTCATTATGGAAAAAGTATTTCTACATGGCATAATCGAGGTAAGTCATCTATGCAAGGGAAAATTTAAAGTTAATGGCCATCGATTGAAGTTATATCTTAGAGGTGAGCTTGATAATAATATCAAAAATATTAATTTAACTAAACCACTTTGAGCATAAATGGTACATTAAGTTACAGATGTTAACCAAACGCTACTTGGGAGGTAGCTCAAGAATTAGGATTTACTTTCATTATGTTATTTTTACTTTCATATTTTGAGTTTATTTTTAGTTTTATTTTATTATTTTTATCTCCTTTTCTTTATATTTTGCAAGGTTGTTAGTTTATCATATCATATGGACAGTCCCAAAGCATGAAATCAAGAATGAGAAAAGCTTATGACTCAAGGAAGTACTACATTCCGCTTTCTTACTCTTCATATATAATTATATTGTATACATTAAGTACAATGTACAATCTAAATGTGGGGAAGGGGTTAATGACTTTCTTAGGCTTATTATAATCTTTGTTATAAATTTTATTAACTGATATCTTAATTAGTTGAAATTTGTCGATAAATACTTTATTTCATTATTGATTATCGATTTGAATTAGTATGCAAAAGGATGATAGCTAGAATAGAATTGTCTTTTATAAGTCATATTATTAGTTGTCATTAAGATAGTCAAGTTGACTGAAAATTGCATATTATTTAGACATATTTAACTATTTTTGTGTTTGCATTTAAGTCTAAAAGCAAAATTTCAAAAATTTTATGGTCTTTTAGTCTTTCATTTGTGTTATCATGCATAGTTGAACAATTCTAGAACTTACTTTTATTATGCATATTAAGATCATATTTTGTTAAATTAAAAGCATTGAAGTGATAAAGGCATGTAGATTCAACAATTGTTTAGCCTATTTGTTTGATGATTACCTTACCATATCTTATCCTTTATGAATAACCAATTTTAAGCCTTAGCCTTTTTCATTGATTATACCCACATTATAAACCTTTATCCTATTTTCTTTGAAGAATTTTAACTGTTTTAAACCCTAAAGGTTATTTACATTACTTGAATATTTGAAATTTGAAAATTAAAGGGTCTAATATTTCTTTAACTATGGTATATGATGAATGCTTAGAAATAAAAAATTATATTAAAAAGTATAGTACCAATGGATTTATAATGAAGGGACTTGTATATTGTCAACAAGTTTATTGTAATGTTTATTATAGGTGATAACATCTTGCTTTTATAAGAATTAGTAAAAGATTACACATCAGGGAAGAGAATCAGTAGTTTTTTGATGCAAATTGATTTTTTAAAAGCATTCAATACAGTCAGCTGGAACTTTGTCTATATCTGTTTTGAAGAATTGGGATTGCTTGCTAAATTTTTAAAATAGATCATGACTTGCATTCAATTCACTTCACTCAATGTGGTTATTAACAGTATACGCTCTAAACCATTAAAAAATGCAGGTGGAATAAAGCAAAGGGACTCCTTATCCCCTTACCTTTTCACCACAGTAATAGAAGGACTATCTAAATTATTAAATAAACTCACGACCTTAAATGGAAGCTTCAAATTTCACCACATGTGTGAAGGTAACAGACTAACACATTTGATCTTTACAGATGAGCTTATGCTCCTACATAGTGGAAATTCCCAGTCTATCAACATCATGCTTCATACCTTGGAAATTTTCTCAAAATAGTTGAGACTAAAGATCAACTATTGCAAAAGTAACTTGTACTTGTCATTAGATGTGAGGAATAAAACAGATTTCAATGGAACTATTAATCTAAATTTACACCTACCTTCATTCAAATATCCTGGTGCTCTTATGACCTCTTTAAAACCAAAATTCTCTGATTGAATACCTCTCCTTGAAAAGTTAAAATTTAAGGACAATGCATGGAAAAAGGATACCTCTCATATGCAATCAGAATGACTCTTATCATTTCTATGCTTAGTAGTTTGGATTTAAATTAGACAGCTCAAATTATGTTACTTAAGAAGGTCACAAAGGAGGTTGATAGAATCTTAAAAGCTTTTCTTTGATATGGAAGAACTGAGAATGCCAAAAAACTAAGGTTAAGTAGAGTAAGATCACTAAACCTAAGAAACAAGGAGGTTTGGGAACTATATCCGTCTCCACTATGTAAAAAGTGTTATTGCACAAGAGAATATGGAGATTCTATACAGATAGAAGGGCTCTTTTTAGATAAAATAGGTTTATGAATACCATCACAAAAACATAAGCTTCTGGTAGATCTCAAGCTCATCTCAATACTTTTGGATCTTCAACTAATTAGTGAACTTGAGAAGCATCTTATACCCCTACATCATACACAAAGTGGGAAATGAAGAAAATACATAGGTATGGTTTGACAATTGGTCAGATGGAAGTCCTATCATAAATATAGAGTTATCTCAACTAAGAAACAGATTACCTACAAACTCAAAATTATCAGCTCTTATTCATAATAGAGACTGACATTGAAATTTTAGAGGCTTCTCTGTATTGTTTAAACATTTACCTGATCTAAGTGAAAGAAATAGTGAAGATATTATCCTCTGGATCCTAAGCTCACAGGGAAAGTTCACAAACTCACCCTACCATAGAGTCTTTAATAGATGTTCTCCATATGTGCCCTGGTACAATCTTCTATGGAAAAACTCATTAAACCTAAAAGCCTTTATAATCATTTAGCTTGTGATTAGAAATAAGCTAAGGACTAAAAATAGATGGTTTGGTCAAAGAGATTCAACTTATGTTCTATACAGGGAGGGCGAAGAAGATAGAAACCACCTATTCTTCACTTGCAACTATTCTAAAGCAGTATAGGGAAGAATTTAACACATGTTAGACATGGTAAATCATACACACAAACGGGAGAAAACATTGAACTAGTTCATCACTCATACCAGACCTATATAGAAAAATGCTATTTTGCTTAAATTTGCATTCATAACCACCATATACACACTATAGAAAGAAAGGAAATGTAGATTATATAAGGAAATTGGTGAAGATAAGTACCAAGTTGTTAGCAAAATTTTGAATTGGATCAGAGCTGCTATAATTACAAAAAAAGTGGATCACATACTCTCACTTGGAATTAAAGGCAAACGGAACCCATGACTTGGAGGCTATTCTATTCTGGGAGTTGATCTTTTTAGTTTTAACCCCCTCAACTCTTTTGTATTGGGTTATAAGCTATGATGTAAATGCTAGTTAGCTTATACCCTATAAATTATTGTAATTTTGTAATTTTTTAACTAAAGATAATCCAAATTCATTCAATTTTTTAAAACTTTATTTTAATGTTTTCCTTTGCAAATTTCCTTCAAATTTATCACACTTTTATTGACCCAATCATTCGTTACATAAGCCTCAATATAACCTTGTAAATACCTTTTGATTTTAGTTTCTATTTTACATATAAATGATGGAGATATGATAATATTGCAAGCCAATAGTAAGAATTCTAATATGCATTGATTTGAGAGTTTAATACTTTTCACCCGAAACACTTGAGTGCATTGAGTGAAATGTTGGTGATGTTGTAAAGATTTATGCTTTTGATTTCAATAAGACTATTGATGTGATTATTATTAATATCAACATGTGAAGTTAGTTTTAGGATAACTTGATTCTACTTATATGTTAATTTGATTAATATGATATGATGGTTTAAAGTATAGATGGACAAGTTGAGATTAACAAAGGATGGATGATGTAAAGTTGATAATTTAGATTATGATTTGCTTAAGGAAAAGCCAAATCTTAAGTGTGGGGATGGTTGATAAATGCATAGATGACTATAATTATACACCCATATTTGACGTATTTTGCTTGTTACTTCATTCTCTCTACAGGCATTTATAGGTTATATTTTCTGATAGGCCCTATCATGTAATGACTAGTAGACCTACTCAGCACTCCATGGTGGCTTTCTAGTTGATATCTAAGTCGGCTGGAAAGTTCCCGTGAAGTTAAGCCTAATGCCCTTATTAAGGAAATGCTTCAATTCACAATAAGAAATGTAAACAGTGAAGTTTTGTTTTTCAGTTTATTAAAATTTTCGGTAGTACAAAGGTTGTATTTTGACATCCCAAAAATTTCAAAACCTATGTAAAAGTTAAAAACACTTTTGTTATCACATCAATTTTTCAACTTTAAATTGTGGACTTCAAATCCACTCACATGCAGTCTTAAATAGTTACATCAATAATCTTTGAAAAGCGAAACAAAGTCATGCAACCTTTATACACATCCATTCTTTAAACAAATGTACTTTCCAAAACATGTATAAAGATATGCAGTAGTAAAAAAAATTGTACAAGGAAAAATAAAAATGCCTACACAACATCACTTGACGAAGTTAACTACTAGCGAGTTGGAGTCCTTACTACTGAAGCCCATGAGTGCGCACCTGGGAGGTTTTATTTAAAAATAGAAAATAAAGGGTAAACTAAATGAGCTCAGTGAGTGTTATTGGTTTCTAGTAAAAACATTTATACAAATATTAACCTTCATAAAAGAAAAAAATTTCTTTTCTTTTTAAGTAATAACTAATGTTCTTACAAAACAAATTCTTTTCTTTTCATAAGATCAATGCATACGTAAAACAAAACATGTAAATTTTTCTGAGATCAAGTTCCACTTTTCTTGTAAAGTATATAATGATGGTAATCAATACTTTCATGAACTTTCTTTTTAAAACATAGCCTATCACTAATTTTCTTTGCCATATGGTACCCTTAAATGTCAGGCCATGGAGTTAGTTTTGCATCACTTACCCGTGCCTAGTTAACCTCTATTTATCGATTGTTATGAAGTTGGTTCTGCATCGCTTACCAATAACGATGCTAGCACTACACATAATTCAGTAGTTACGGAGCTGGTTCTGCATAGCTTACCCATAACAATACTAGCACAATATATACTCCACACATGCAGAGGGCGACTCACAGGACATGCTGACAGACATAACACCACCTATGTTAGTGACAAACACCCCCCAAACACCGCCATGCACGTTATGACATAATCTATAGATATAATCGTATATATAAGACCTAACAACGTACCATAGGATAAATCACAATACATATATAAGCGCGCCTCATTTTAATACCAATTCAAAACATATTTAAAATCCATTTCTATGCCAATTCAAAGCATGTGCACGTCTCATTAGTTTCCAAATGTATCCAAAACTCAATTTAAAGCTAAATCAAAGCATATGTAAGCCTCATGAAGATTAACTTTTAAATTCAAGTAGTAGCACTGATGAAATTATTCATAAACATACTTTTCATAAGAAGGTAAAAACTATCTTTACAAAATCAATTTAAAGGTACACTTACTGTTTATCGTTTAACGTTAACCACCCTCTCATGTTTAATGCTTTTCCTTTATTAGTCCCGAATCTACGGTGACAAGAAAACTTTATGGTCTTACTCAGTTGTGAGGGAGACCCTTGAAGGGTTCCTAAAACCTGCTAAGTACATCCATAACTTACCACTTTGTTTTACAAATTTTATAAAGAAGGGCTTAGCCAAAATCTTAACATTTAGTAAGATTAAAATTCTATTTTCTCTTCATTCAACCATTGAACAACTATTAACCAACTTCCATTATTCATATATGTTGTCTTGTTTCCATTTAAATAATGTATGTAGTATGTACCTACTGTTTTCCTTACATTGAACCATTGAACTATGTACAACATACATACTGCCATTGAACAGATATTAAGCCACATATATAGCATCTACATGCTACCAATTAATACTCATTGAATAACATTCATAAGACATGGATATACATGCTATTTTCCTATCCATTACCATGCTATTTTTCTCTTCATTTAACCATGCCTCCACTTGTTCCTTAATTTTCACATATTAAAAGTTCAAATTAGTTTATGAAGTCTTCTATACATTTGTTCCCCTATGTCTCTAGTTTCCATATCATGAAAAATCATGCCATTTCACCTTCTATCTTATGAAACACATATCAAATATCACAAGTTGCTTCGACACAGGGATAGTATCAGGTTATCATAATCAATCTCAATTTTCAATATCATTCAGCTAGAATTAGGTCTATATCTCTTCTAGATATTTTAAGTACTATATCTTAGGTTGCATTTATCGTTGGAATCACCCAATTTAGATTTATGTAGACTAAGTTATGGCCAAAACACTAGAACTATTCAAGGAAACCGAGAATCCTAATACAGAATTTCACTAAACATAGATAGGAAAACTTACCACTTTCTTCAAATCATGTTCAAACGTTCACGCAATTCATAAGGAAAATCATGTTTCCAGCTTAAGCATTCAAATGACCAGCTAAAGAGGATGGACAAGGCTGATTTAACATACTTAAAATCAAATGGTAACGTGCTGCTCATCTTTACCCTGCATGTAGTTGGCGCTAATAGAGGTGTTGTCTATGGTTGGAGGCTTAAACAACATGCTAAATTTATTTCCCAAAGGTAGTAACTTGGAAGACCTATGTGTGAAGGGAGTAGCTGCAATTATTCTTAAACAATTCTAGTCCAAAGGAGAGCTAAAGTTTCGGTGGAATGAAGGTGGAGCAGCTCCCATCATCTTTGTTTTACCTGCTACACGTTGAAGAGGGCTGTCCACATGTTGGAAGCTTAACTTCCAACAGCTTTCCATTGTTTTATCCCTCACCATCTTTATTTAATCAAGCCATTAATCCCTTGTAACATTGATTGTGGTTTTTTGATATGTGTAAGTTTTAATTGATTATCCTTGATAATTTACAAGAGCACAGGTCGTTCGCGTAGTACCTAAGGTGTCAATCCCACGAGGAGGGATAATCTAATCCTAAAATCTAAGGCCAAAACAAATCATATAAATTCAAATGTAGCGAAACCAAAACAAGAATGCAATTCAATCAAGCAAATCAATTCAAGAATCAATTATGAAAATATTAACAATTTACCAATTGCAACGCACACTCAATAATCAACCTAAAGGATTACCAATTGAGAAAAAGGAAATTTTACCTAGCTTTAAACCTAATCGATTATGAAATACTGGATTATTGGTTCTAAACGATTTTAAGGTTAATTACTCTCTCTTGAGTTATAATCATTAACCCTAATTTATAAACCCTAATCAGATTATGGAAGTTGCAATTTCTCAATTAACAACATATCCAAAACCCTAATTAGAAATGAAGTTGTCTAATAAACTATCATAAAGTATTGCAAGATCTCTTTTTGCACAAAATTTACCGATTTGATTTAATTCTCGTTCTATTAAATCACCTAACTCTCTTTAGCCTAATTTAATTATTTTTCACTTGATTCATCCTCTCAGTTTATCAGCGAATTATGCAATTGCAGAAATTAAAATCATAATAAATCCAGTAAAATGTAAACAATCAAATTTCATTAAATCAAAGATAAAACCTTGAAGGTGAGTTTAGAAGCAACATCAACATCTAAAATCCTATCATCAACTATTATTCCAATTCTATACAATAATAAAATTGGAAATAATGGTAAATATCAAATTGACGAAGGACGAGAGTCCTGATCTGGGAAGTACGTCGAGTCAACTTCTTCTTCTCTTCTCTTTTCCTTCTTCTCTTTCTCAA
Organism: Erythroxylum flavicans; assembly: GCA_027576715.1. NCBI lineage: Eukaryota > Viridiplantae > Streptophyta > Magnoliopsida > Malpighiales > Erythroxylaceae > Erythroxylum > Erythroxylum flavicans. Next base: position 32,923,062 of record JANZXP010000006.1, read on the forward strand.
TCTCTTAATGATTCTCTCTAGGGTTTCTTTGAAAGTGGCTAATGCCAGAGGTCCCTCCTCTTCTTTGTCTTATTCTTTAAATATCTTTTGTGTTCTGAGCAGCCCTAAGATTTTTATGGGGTCCAAAAGGTCCAAAAATCTTTCGAAACTTGACGTTTTTGAGTGTTTGCGTGTCTGCCTGATGCTTACAATCGTGGGCCACATCTGAGCCTTCTATCATGATTCTGGCAAGTAGGCCACAATTGTGGCCCTGTCCTGGGCTTCTGTCACGATCGCGGCATATAGGCTGACTCCAGTGCTTCTATCATGATCATGGCCTATTGTGCCACGATCGTGGGCCGTTGTTTCAACCCAAATGTCTCTGAAACTTCTTCATTCTTCGATGTTGACCATGAAACACTAACAAACACGTCAGGGTACTTCAAAAATATAATAATTAAGCTCAAAGACTTGTACTAACCCATAAAACACTTAAAATATAAATAATTAACAAACTAACATAATTATAACCTAAACACATACTAAACGACTGAATTAACCATTAAATACATATCAAACTAAGCCCTAAAACACGATGCAATTCACACTTATCAACATCCCCAAACTTAAATGTTTGCTTGTCCTTAAGCAAACAAAATAATAAACGCACAACATATAATGCAATAATGAGACAATGACTTCAACTTAATGAAATAAATTTAATTTTAAACACAATCATTCAAGTTATATCAAATCATTAACATGCAAAATTTGTGTCTCGGTGCTTTGAACTAAATATCCATAGTAATCTAGATCCAAGTGTTAATTTATTTACCCTTTTCAATTACACACGCACATTAATAATTCTTTGTTCAATCAAACTTGTAGTACTCATAAGTACATTTTCATGAAAAGTCAAGCTATTACAAGTTCAGTAGGTTTTTATTAGAAATCATTTTTTTATATATTTATTTAAACAAGGACCTAGTCTTTTACTCAGAGCCAAACATTGGTGATGAATCTTGATTCGGTTACTCGGCTAAGGCATTTTTTATTAAGCTGCTTGGTTGAAACGTCATTATAGCCTTTTGACGCGGAGGCACACATTTGTGATGTGTGTCAATCAAGTTACTCAGCTACATCATGTTCTCAACTGGCTACTAGCTCTATTCATAACTTGAAAGGACAGCAGAATAGTATTTTATTTAAATTTAACAACATAATTTTTTTGTTGCCTACCTTGTTGCTTTAGCTACTCGTTTCCATGAAAAAATACTAACAAAGCTATTTAAATCAAAAGACCTAAAATTATGAATGAGTGTGACAATTTAGAGGGTGGCAAACTCATACTAAATCCTAATTAACTTGTATATTTAGCCAAACAACTCAATTCACTAATTTTGCGAGCTAATGACTTTTCACAACCTAATAGACTAGGTTAAAAATTAAATCAATTTCAATCCATCTAAGCCATTGACATATTCACATAATTTATAAAATGCAACCTAATAGATTATCATACAATATAAAAAATTCACATTCAAAGCAAAACACATAACCCTCCCCACACTTGAACAACATATTGTCCTCAATGTGAGAAGAATACATATAAGCACAAAAGGGGGAATGAAACAATATGTGGAAGACAAAAGAACAAAATACTAACAAAATTGAAAAGAAAAGGGTTAGAACACGAAACCATCATAGTAACTAAGGTGGTGATGTGTCGGAGGCGAAGACCAAATGAACTTGATGCTGAGCTGGCTTCCCTATCTTATAATTAATTCAGAGAGAGTAAGAGAATTAGTAGGGTAATGCATTCCAAATCATTGATATTTATTTATGGAAATGAAACAACTTTAACTGCATAACAATTCAAATCTACCCTAAACATGCTAATTTATGGTCTTTAGTTTGACCTTACATCCTTGGAAACTCAGCCAGGATCAATTATGAGCAGGCTTCCACCCTTTTCATTTAATTTCAGCTTTGTAGCCTGTAAGTAAGCTATAAATTACAAAATGATCAGAAAGACAATATTGATAAAATTATGAAAACGAATTAACTTAAGTAATTTCCTTTTCACTAACAAATTGTCAATAAAATAGGAATAACAAAACATCGAATCGAACAGTTTTTCCTGTAAGAAGGTGAGTTGCTCTCTTTCTTCTGTAATCACCTTCGTCTCCTTTACTTCTTCCGCTTCACAAACAGAGACTTTCATAGCTTATTCAAACTCGATGTCTGTTGTCATCTGTTCTTCGTTCTTTTGTCCTTTAGATGATTTAAACACATTAATTATCCTGAATGAGCTATTATCCTTCAAATTCTTTAATACATCATTTATGTTGAATGTCACTTGGTCATCATTAATCAGAAGGATAAGGTTCTTTTCATGAACATCTACCCAAGATTTTTTGATGTTCACATATGGTATATCAAGAACTGGTTAATAAAAGGGAGGGTTGGCATTCTTTTTTTCAATCTCTTCCTTTCTCTTGGTCTTCAATAAGGTGGGGTTCAGTTTGCTTTTCCACTGGTCGTTCTAGCTCTCCCCCATTCTTAAGTGCGATGGCCTCATATTGCTCTCTTTGATGAAATTTCATATTACTTAGAGAGTCTTCCACACTTTTCTTACAAAATTCACGGGATAGCTATCTTACTAGAATCTCTAGGTTATGAATAGGCAAGGCATGATTTTTCGGTACTTGCTCAATTTGCTCTTGTAGTCTCTTCTGGCCCTCTTCCATATCCATGAGCTTATCCAGGATCTTGTCCAATCTAGAATCCCATGAACTGGACTCATCTTGCTGAAGTCCTAATAGGTCTTGATATCCTAAATGAGTCCCTACATTGTTGGACTAAAGAAATCAAGGTGATTCTTCCACCCCGAAGTGTACATGTTCCAATAAAAATGGTTACTTCCCTGACTATACTGCGCTTTATTGTAATTCACAAAAGTTCCTTGCTCCCTATAATATCTATCTTCCATCATTGTTTTTTTCCATTTCTTCTTGGCATCTAGCTCTTCAAATGTCTCATTTCTCATTCTAAGATGTCTTATTGTGATTCTACTTTAAGCTACAAACTGCCTTTTCTATTTTTTTCATTTTTAAAAAAAAACAAAGATAGTGAAAAAGCCTTAGACTAAATAACTAAACTAATCGTCTCCTTAACAACAACGCCAAAAACTTGATGATTTTCTGATATGTGTAAGTTTTAATTAATTAACCTCAATAATCCATAAGCGCATGTCGTTTGCGTAGTGCCTAAAGTGTCGATCCCACGAGGAGGGATAATCTAATCCTAAAATCTAAGGCCAAAACAAATCATATAAATTCAAATGTAGCGAAACCAAAACAAGAATGCAATTCAATCAAGCAAATCAATTCAAGAATCAATTAGGAAAATATTAACAATTTAGCAATTGTAATGCACACTCAATAATCAAACTAAAGGACTACCAATTGAGAAAAAGGAAATTTTACCTAGCTTTAAACCTAATCAATTATGAAATACTGGATTATTGGTTCTAAACGATCTTAAGGTTAATTACTCTCTCTTGAGTTATAATCATTAACCCTAATTTATAAACCCTAATCAAATTATGGAAGTTGCAATTTCTCAATGAACAACCTATCTAAAACTTTAATTAGATATGAAGTTGTCTAATAAACAATTGGAAACTATTGCAAGATCTTTCTTTGCACAATTTACCGATTTGATTTAATTCTCATTCTATTAAATCACCTAACTCTCGTTAACCCAATTTAATTATTTTTCACTCAATTCACCCTCTCAGTTTATTACCGAATTATGCAATTGCAGAAATTAAATAATAATAAATCCAGTAAAACATAAACAATCAAATTTTATTAAATCAAAGATAAAACCCCGAAGGTGAGTTTAAAAGCAACATCAACATCCAAAATCCTATCATCAACTATTATTCCAATTTTATACAATAATACAATTGGAAATAATAGGAAATACGAAATTCATAATCTTGGAAGTACGTCGAGTCAGCTCCTTCTCCTCTTCTCTCTTCCTTCTTCTCTTTCTCTATCTCTTGATGATTCTCTCTAGGATTTCTCTGAAAGTGGCTGATGCCAAAGCTCCCTCCTTTTCTTTATCTTATTCTTTAAATATCTTTTGTGTTCTGAGTAGCCCTAGGGTTTTTTTTGGGGTCCAAAAGGTCCAAAAAACTCTCAAAACTTGACGTTTTGAAGTGTCTACGCGTCTGCCATTTACAGGCCATGATCGTGGCCCTACATGCCATAATCGTGGGCCATGTCATTGCTTCTGTCACGATCGTGGCATAGGGCTGACTCCAGTGCTTCTGTCATGATCGTAGCCTATTATGCCATGATCATGGGTCGTTGTTTTAACCCGAATGTCTCTGAAACTTCTTCGTTCTTTGATGTTGACCATGAAACACTAACAAACATATCAAGGTACCTCAAAAATATAATAATTAAGCTTAAAGACTTGTACTAACCATAAAACACTTAAAATATAAATAATTAATAAACTAACACATTTCCAACCTAAACACATACTAAACGATTGAATTAACCCTTAAATACATATCAAACTAAGCCTTAAAACATGATGCAATTCACACTTATCAAACATCCATGAAAATACTTGTCTCCTAATAAGTTGTTTTGATTTTGTTTCACCAAAATGACATATGTCCACACCATGAATTGGTCTCTTATGTAAGGAATTTTATGTCCTTCACATTAACTCCTTCATAAATGTGACAACATAAGATTTTCATACATTTTTGTTCCAAAATAATGAGAACTTCTTCATGTAAATGACAACTACCACTTAAGGTTCATTCATATGTGCATGTATTATTTCTTGTCCAAAATAATTAAATGGCTCAGGAAAAATTTGTCCAATTTCGATGGAAATTTCATGTCTACTTAATAACATGTTACACCTGAATATATCAACGTATAAGTTGGATCGATTTACTTTAAGTATTCGTAACTATGATTGATTCTTATGTCCTTACGTTTTAGTTTAAGAATGCTTCAAATTTACTCCACAATAATTTAAATCAAGGTCAATCTTGATCTATCATAAATTCATCTGATTGAATTTATTTTTGGTCCACTTCCATACCAGTCAACTCCAATGTTTTTCAACTATCATTTGACTCTAATATTTTTCATTCAAGGTTAGGTTCCTAATTCACCTTTTACTGAAAATAAAATTTACATTCACTCGAAAACATCTTACAAGTGAAATGAAATTTTATAGACACGTTAAAAGAAAAATTTGGGGTTTTACATTTACTATAGTTTAATTAATTATTTATTATTTTTTAAATTATCGAATAGTTTCTTATTTTTAAACTTGTGTTAATAATAAAAATAATACAAATATATGGTATATAAATAATAGAAATATGTCAACTAAATGTTATAACAAATGAAATAAAAATTTTAAATTTAATTTGAACTAATTAAATTTGATTAAATAGACAATTTGCTACAATTATCTTAAAAATTTAAAATTATTTTAAAATTTTAATTTCGATCAATTTAATTGATTAAGATTAATTTTAAGAATTGATTTCTATTTTATATTAACAATATTTGATTAGTGTTTTATGATATTTTAAAAAATTGAAATATGTGAAAAGTAATATTAATATAAATAAAGAGATGTTTGTTATTTCAAATTTATATTATTGTGATTTTTGGAGACATGATTGATGTAAAATTAAAAATTAAAAATATATCATAATATATTGAGGGTCTATTTTATAATTTAAAAAATTTAAGGATGATTTTATAATTTAAAAAATTTCTTGAAACGGTACTCATTATAGACTAGTGCTAATACTATAACGTACCAAAACTAAATATAGTACTGGTTTCGAGACAATATTCATAACATTGCTAGAATTACCTCACTGAAATCAAATATCCAACTAGATAAAGCTTATTTGATCTGGCATATGCTACTCTTATATTGGCAAAAAAATATACTGAGAATCTTTTTGTCTCATCCTACTGAACTTCTTAATATACTTGGTTGCCAACTTTAACATCTTAAATGTTAAATTCAATCTAGAAGGACAATTCAAAATTAACTTCTTTGTGCACCAAATGAGTAGTTATTATGTAGTTTCTTCAAAATTTTCTACTCTTTTGAGTGTTGTACTCTAATACACTACGTTATTCCAAATTGACTCTATTAGTTCCTTTATTGCCTTTAACCCATTCTTCATAATCAAATTCACAATATGCGCAAAACAACACTTATAAAATAATCTCCCACTAATTAACAAGCTCTAATCCTGTAACTTATTCTTTAATTTTTTTTGGTCATCACATCATTTATGCTACAGTTATCAAGAACTATAGTTAAGAGCTTAATGTCGATGTTCCAATCTATAAAGCAATCCACTAACACACTTATCAACCTTTCAATTATATGCGACCGATGCAAAAAAAAATCTACTAATGACATTTATATTGATCTTAATAATAGTATCAAGATCAATATTGTCTAACATATCTTAATAATATTGATCTTAATGCAAAAAACAATATTGATCTTAATAATAGTATCAAGATCAATATTGTCTAACATATCTTTCTCGATACATAAAACAACTAAATCACTCAACCTTTCTTATGACATTGATGACCTTAAGTAGGTTTTCAATAATTTTAACTTTGAAAAACTTCTCTTAACTAATGACATTTATAGGTACAGTCAATAGAATTTGATAAGTAATTGAAACATTTGGATAACAATCCATAACCTTAATAAATTCAAGAATTTCAATATATGACATTAACTTATTTGGTAAAGTCATTTGTAACACTTTTAAATTCAATAAAAAGATCATCTAAATCCTTATCCGATACATATAAAAAGATCATCTAAATCCTTGTCCGATACATTATCTTGAGACAAAGTGGTTGTAAAATTAGGGCAAATTTCTCTTAGTTCATTATCATCCAATGACCTCAACTTCTTTGAATAAAATAACAATCCAAAAATACTTCCAAATATCATTAATTGTTTAAATTTATTTTTCAACAAATCAATTGTCATATCCACAATAATTAGAAGTGTTAAAAGAGACATGGAACTTTATATATGGCAAATAAAGATATTATATGCCAGTGACTGTACTCTTTCTTTTAAGAAAATATCAAATATTATGAAAATGCCACAATAATTATCTTTTTTTCAAATTTTTAGAGGTCGTTTGGTTCCACTTTTGTTTTTCTTTAGTGGTTTTTAGTTTTTGTTTTTTGTTCTTTTAATTAAAAAACAAAAACATGTTTGGTTAAGATTTTTAATATAAAAATGAAAAGAAAAACTTGTTTGGTTAATATTTCTAATATAAAAACACATGTTTCGTTTTATTATCCTGTTTCTATTTTTAAAAAGTATACACTTATATTAATTATTTTTAATATAATATATATTAACATATTTGTAATTTTACAGGCATCTCTAACTATTAGGATTTTTGGGAATTAAGTCATTGATTTATAAATGATTTACTTAAAATATGATTTATAGTAGAGTTCCATTATCATTGAAAACAAAATAGAAGCGGCCTATAATTTCCTTACTACATTCCTTAATTAATATAGAATAGAAAAGTGTATTTTAGCAATGTGATTTTTGCTATCATGTGACAAATTGATAAAGCTACATGACATACATTAATTGGATTAATTTAAAAGGGACTGTGTGCCTTGTTAGAGATGGAAGATGTACACTGAGAATCCCAATTTATGTTGATATACTGTGCATGTTACATTATGGAAGAAAAATACAATAATCCTAGGAAAAGAATAGGATTAAGAAATTAAAACTATAAAAATGGATGATCATTATCTCATCAGTTGTCACACTTCCATCTTGAGGTTGGCACACAACTTAGGTGGTGGCACTAGCTGCAGTGCTTATTTCCATTCTTTCCTCTTAACATCATCACCAATCCTAGAGTCAAATTGCATTATGCATTAATAAAGAAGACAATTAAGTTTCTTAAAAAGGAAATAAAAAACATGGGTTGTTACAAAGGGAACGTCAAACCTTACCAAATAATAAGAAAAACCACCATAATCACCCAGAATACATACTAATAGGCCTTGTGTTTGAATTTTACATGAGCACCAACAAAATGTCTCGTTAAAGATGGAAGATGTCCATTAAGAATCTCAGTTTATGTTGATATACTATGCATGGTACATTATGGAAGAACAATACGACAATCCTAAAAAATGAATGGGAATAATAAATCAAAACTATAGAAGTGGATGATCATTATCTCATCAATTACACATTTCCATCTTGAGGTTGGCATATAACTTAGGTAGCGGCACCAGCTGCAGTGCTTATTTCCATTCTCTTCTTTGAACAACATCACCAATCCTAGAGTCAAACTACATTTTGCATTAATAAAGAAGACAATTGAGTTTCTTTAAAAGGAAACATAAAACATAGGTTGTTACAAAGGGAACATCAATCCTTACCAAATAACAAGAAAAACCACCACAATTACCTAGAATATATAATGATAGGCCTTATATTTGAATTTTACATGAGCACTAACATAAAGATGTCAGGTTTTTATCTAATTAAATTGAGGACAAAGCAACAGTACAAAGCCCAGGAGAAAACCAATTAAGAAAGCTCCTATGTGTGCAAAGTAATTTAAATTAGTGCTTCAAGAAATGATCTTAAATAATAGAAATTATCTAAAGGAACGAAGTATGTTCTTTTCTATGTTATTAGTAGAGGCTCATATGAACATCATCATCAAGTATAATCAAAATCCAATATGAGAAAAACATGAAAAAATTGCAGACCTTTATTGTCATGCCAAAAGTATAGATTATGATATGTTAAAGAAAAGGAAAAAAACATCTTTTGTAGATTATGAATGTGAATTGATTAGTTAACAGTTTGTACGTTTGCTTTATTGCCTAACTTGTTATGACTTTTGGCAATTTTCATAATTGCTTTTAAATGAAAGAATGCAATAGCCAAAAAGTGACAACCTAAACATAATTTTCAAGTATGGATTTTGATCACTCGAGAAGTGGAAGAGATGATGTGATTGCAATTTAGGGGTGAACGAGGTTAATCATTGATAAATTCATTAATTTTAAGAGGTATTTTATTCTTTACAGCAACTTCATCAAGCTACCAAACTATTAATTAGACCTATAACTATAAGAAAAGTTGAGAAAGAAGTTTTTGCTTTACATCTTAGATGATTCGATTCCTTTTAAAACAAAAGTATTATTCTCATCATCACTAATTCTTAAAGTAAGTCGCAACTTATTATAATTACAGATGGCAATTTAAAATCTTATTTGTAGGCAAACATCCCTCTTACATTGCAAAGAATATGAAATATGCATTGGCTAGCCTAAACTACTACTAAGAGTATGAACGTATGAATAAAAAATTATATGAACATATGAATAAAAATTCCCATCCTTTTTCTTCTTTATAATAAATGTGATTCCCAAGTCCAGCCTAAACCTAGCCAGTAACGGCAGACAAAAGTGACAATACACAAATGGAAATATGTAAGTAGGTATCGGATGATGAGAAAAGAATATATACCTTAGATAAAAGTTATGAATCCTTAAGAACTTTGATCTCCTTTTTTAGTGTCTTATTTCATGCATTAGTGTGTTTAATCATGATTGCTACCAATGATCATATTTTTGAATTCTTTAATTTTATGCAATTCATTTTTCATCTTTTAGTTCTTATTCATGTATGCTTCCAATTGTTCTTAAACTTCCTTGAGTTTAAATGAAAATTTCTTCCTTTTCTTACTCATGATTTATAAACATTTAATACTTTAATTTATGTCAAATCACTATCACTGATCTATCACTATCACATAAATTAAAGTTCAATGTTACCTCATCATTTTTCATAGTTGTAAAGCATATATGAGCTATCTCTCCTTCTGAATACTCATTTTTGGATTCACTTTTGTTATTCCAAGTTGAGGCTTTAGGTACTTTCTTATTGTTTTTGTCCTTTTTCTCCTTTTATAATTTCTTTCACACTTGTCATTATCTTTGAATTAAGGATATTATGACTTTATATGGTTGAGATTTCTATATTCAAAGCAAATAATGTTAGAGTATTTACATTTTGAATCACATCCACCTTCTATAAAGTCCTTTATATCTTTCTCTTTAAAAACTTATTAAATTTTCTAGTGATAAAGGTGACATCTTTATCATCATTGTCATTTGTAGATATCTCATCTTCATTTAATTCCTTCCTTGAGACTTTTAATGCTAAGTCCCCTTTTCTTTAGAAGTTTTGTTTCTTCTTGTGTTTTTTGGAGCCTCATTTCGTACATAAGAAGAGATCCAATAAGTTCCTCTAATGGTAATGTTATTAGATATTTACCTTCTTGTATGACCGTGTATTTAGCTTTCCATGTATTCAAAAGTGAATTGAGCAACTTTCTTACTATTTTAACATTAGTGTAGGTCTTTCCAAGACTTTTAAGAGCATTAATAATATCAATCAATCTAATGTACATGATATATATACTTTCATCATGAATCATTTGAAACAATTTATCGTGGTGGGTTAATATGCTTAATTTACTCTTTTTAACTTGATTTATGCCCTCATGTGTAATTTATAGTTTATTTAAAATTTTATAACTTATTTTATACATGGAGACTAATGACTTTATTTATTTCTAATGCATAATATAGATATAATATATATATATATATAACCATAGTATTTAAGGAAATTAATCTCTTATCTTGAGGTTCTCATTCTTCCTTTAATGTTGGGATAATTTATTATCTACAATTTTTGTAGGTATAAAGTGAACATTTGAAATTATTTTTTATAGATCAACACTTTTGATCATTAAAAAATCTCATTCTAGTTTTCCAATATAGATAGTCATTTCCATCAAAGAAGGCAGCTCTACAAATGTTTTATCCCTCTTGGTTAAATAATGATGATGATACTCCTAAATATGCCCTTATGATCTTTTTTTATATGATTTTATTTGAAATGCTACCCTAATAAAGCCACTCTGATACCATTGTTAGTCTTTAATGGTACGTAAGAGGGGTTAAATTAGATGTTTACAAAATTTAACGAAATTTTCTAGCTAATGAACTTAATTTAACAATAATCAATATATATATATATAATGGCGTATTGATTCTTATATATATATAAGAATAAAGAAATTTCTTAAATAATTGATTTATAGTGATTTGATAAAAAACCTTTGCCCAAGTCCAATCCTAAGGCTCATTTTGAAATTATAACCAAAGCTTATAACTTAAAATATCTCACTTTATCATTTGATAACTCTAAAGTGGCTTACTTATAAAAATAGGATATAATTATGCTCAAATGATTTAAAAACATTTTGAAATGTTTGTAAAGACACCTAAATGCCTCTTGATGTAAGAGACAATGAGAAAACATGTATTTATAGCATTTTACGATGAATAATTTTAGAGTACTGGTCAATCGATATATCATATAATGTGCATTGGTTTACTAATAAGGATAATGGTCGACCAATATGACATATAAGTCAACTAATATATCAATCAATGTTACTATAAACTCTCAGTACATCAATTTTGATAACTTTAAATGCTCAAACTCAAAATTTTTAATGCAATTATTATTTAAATATTTCCAAAAGTTTTCCCTAAAGAGCGTTTGAAAGAATAAAAGACTTTTCTTTTAAAAACAAAAACTTTAACACCTCTTTTTGAAGGAAAAAGACTAATGCAGTGAAGTAGATGAAATATTTATACATGGTGAGCCTTTAAGGTTACCAAATTAATAAAATTAGTTGACAGTTAATGAAACAAAAGGTAAAATGACTTTGATGATCCTTGTTTTTCTTTTGTTCTTAGCTTGATCTTCTCTTTGCCGATTGTAAGCTTCAACTTTGATTTATCAACTTTATGAACTATTTTCTTGGGTTTATAACTACATCTTATTCTCATATTATTTTCTCATCAAAGTAATAAACTTATTACTAGTAATTATATTTTATTATCATAAAAATATTGTTTAAATTTTCTTTTTGATTCAATAATGACAATCTTAATGAATTAGATATATAAGAAAAGGGAGAAAATGCAGAAGTCAAGTGATTAAATTTGCCTTCAAATAAGGAACAAACTTATGGCAAATCAATTTGAGTTAACACATTGTCTAACTAAATCCAATGGAGATTTCAATTTCTAAAGGTCATATTTTGATAAGAAGTTTGTTTTCGGCCATTAGCAAGGATTCCATAAAAGTATGCAATTACACGTATTAACTTTTATAGAGAGAACATTGATGATTATATGAGTTACTTGCACAAGAAAGAGTATTATATAAAGATTTATCAATGGTCAATGAGCCAGCTAATGGGCCTAACTTGTGGCCCAAGTTTTCATACCTTTAATATTTCTCCCTTCTATTTGTAAAGAAAATGCCAAGTATGCTAAAGAGAGCAAGAAAAAGGAATGAGGATAAAGAGCTTAGTAGTCTTCACAAATTAAGTGAGAAAGGAATTGCAATGAGGTGTCAACATTATTAGGAGCTTGATCATAAAAAAAAGGTATTTATAATTATGCCTTTTTAATGTTGAGATGCTAATTTAGAGGAAAATAGGGAGATTTAGTACTTTGTTTTTAACTAGAATTGGAAGTTAAAATATTAAAAATTGTTCTTCACAACCCACAAAAAGGAGAGGAAGGATAGGGGAAACAACAACTACAACACCAAATACCAATCTAACTATCAGAGTTAGGTTTTCAAATGACTCAATTATAACAAACATACATGTGATTTATACTATCATTAAAAAAATCATGTTCACTTCTCATGCTTACCAAGAATATAAAGTATCACTGGGATAAATAAGTGAGTAGACATATTTCAAGGTAAAATTTTTTTTCTTAATTTATTATTTAATATTTAATCATTTTATGTGTGTGCATAATTTACAGCACATAAGGAATTATCATGCCCAAGAAAGCAAAATTCCCAAAACTTAATTAGAATAAGCAACAATTTTACCTTTTCATTGATATTTGGTGACCATTTATGATATTGATCAATATTTGAATTCTAAAAAAATTTAAGTCCAGTTGTTAAGGTTATTTCAATAGTCTCCATTTATCATAAAATATTTTATTGTTTCATGTTCTTTATAAATAGATTTTTATTACTAACATATGAGACAAAGATATATTGAAGTATTTGAGTATCAAAATTAGAATATTATTCCGCCTCAATTGTTTAAGCCATCCAATCTATAGATGACACTGGTTTGGATCATGCTTGATTTGAATTTTTTCTCGACTCAAATCTAGTACAAAACCCAACTTAAGCTTAGATCAAACATCCTAAGTTTGGCCTGATCAAGTTCAAACAATCCAAAACTTGATCTGTTTAAGACCAAAATAATATTATTATGTTAAAAATAAATAAAATAATGTTATTTTGGTCTATTTTTCAAGCAATTAAACATAATGACATAATTTTTCTCAATTTTAAATAGAATTATCATTATTTTTCTTAAACAAAATTTAGGTTATTCTGGCCAAATTGACCCTTTTTAACTTGAGCGCAGTCAACTTGGATTTGATTTATTGACTTTGGATCAAATTAGGCAATATTCTTGGTCCCTACTCTAATCCATTAAATATTAGTCAACCCCAACCATTCCAATCCTCTAATCCATTAACAAAATTTGAACTTAAGCCTTCCAATTCATAAAATACAATTGATAATCAGTCGAGAAGATTAAGGATGAAAGTGATGGAAATAAAATGTATACCAAATGTAAGACATAAGAATAATCGTGGATTTGTGATGAGCTCATAAACATCAAATGTATAAATTAATTAGATTACCGACCCCAATTATAATTGTTAAATTTGTAAACTTTTTATATGCACTTTCTATCGTTACAATTGAATTTTTACAAATTCTATGTCAGTATTTTGGGTTGAGACTTTATGTTGACATGTCGTATTTTGTCCTTTTAGAGTTTGAGACTTCATTTTATCATGTTATATGACAATCACATGCACATATCTTTTATGAATTCAAGTAATAGTGTTATTCATTATTTACATTCCTTGAGGCATACTTATGGTTGTAAATGTGAACTTATTATGTCCTACAATATATTGTAACTCTACAAGCATATTGTTCATAAATGCCCTTAATTTTCCAGGAAAATCATATTAAAATTATACCAAATTACATATTTATAGACATGTTTAATAATAATTTAAAATGAATGTATACACCCATAGTCTTTCTTAAACTTCTCCTTTTCCTCTACCAACTTCGTTTTTGCATCATAATTTATGGGTTAATTATAAAAAAATCTCAAACTTTTGTCAATCTTTTAATTATAGCCCAAAATTTGAAAAGTAGCAATAAAATACCCATACTTTCAATTTTTTTCCTAGCTCGATGTTAACGTTTTCATTATCTTTGTTGAAGTGGTGGTGCCACGTGTAAAGGGACATTAATTAATCAGATACATTAGTGGTGATTAAGATTCAAAACTCGGATTAATTAAACGAAATTGTTTAGTGATTTTAGTAGACGACATTGTTAATTAAACGATATTGTTTAGTGACTTTAGTAGCGACGTTGTTTTTCTTAATGACATAACCCCCTTTCTTTTTCAGTTTAAAAAGTGCTCGAGCAACATAAAAAACAACTCCTAACAAAGAAAACTCATCTCTTTTTTTCTTCATTGTCATCTTCTTCGTTCTAGTCATTTCCCTGCAGTCAAAGGTTTAATGGTAGATATTGTCGGTTGGTTTAGTTCGACCTTAAATATGACAGTTTCAAACATAGAGTTGTCTAAGGAAGTGTTAAAGGGAACAGGATCAACAGTTGGCTGACAGGCACAGGAGCAGATCGGCGGTGAAGTTTAGCAGAGATGGTCAAGACCTTATATGCTTTGATTATGGACCTTACTATATGAAGGTGAGGAAGGTATGCACTCTTGAGCTTTTTACTCCAAAGAGACTTAAGGCCTTAAGACCTATCAGAGAAGATGAGGTCACTGCTATGGTTGAATCCATTTTCAATGATTGCACCAATCTTGGTACTGTCAAATTACTAAAACAAAGGCTTTGTTCTTTCTTTGTTGGGTATGTCCCAATTACTTTATATAATTTGGTTTAAAATCTTCTTAATCTGATGATTAATTACTGTTAATTTTTTGTTATTAATTTCTATTTACTAACCATATGATGTTGATTAATAGTTTACATTTTAGTGATGTAAACTATGATATATGATGGGTATTTCATGATTTATATGGAGTCAACAAGATGAATATGTTTCTGAAACTTAATGCTTATGCAGAAAACCTTGGGAAGAGTATGTTGGTGAAGAAGTACTGGGAGTAGTAGCATTCAACAACATAACAAGGTTGACGTTTCAGAAGTTATTTATGAACTCAAAGGGAGTAATGGATGAGCAAGGTCAAGAATTCAAGGCAATTGTAACAAATAGACTAAAGCTTGTACATCATTAGCTATGGCAGAGCACATTCCATGGCTTCACTATTAGAAATATATGTGGAAGAATATAATCGCAACGTTAATTCCATATCCATAACTATTAATCTAATTGCCCAATGTATGTTTAATAACCACAAGGGGATGGTTAATAATTTACTAATGGCATTTAAGGCACATGATAGTATCCTAATAACTATATGTTGGCCTATTAAACTATAGTTCAAATCATCCTTAAAATGACACAATTAACCTATTCTATCCCTTAGGGTAGAACATGTTATAATATATAACATATGGTGAGGTTGTGTATATACATATAGTGTGTGTGGATGTGAAAAGCTCATTTTTTAGTCTTCTACCATTAGCTCTCTATTGCACAAAGTGTTCTTGTTTTTGATAGGGTGTGTTAAAGCATAGAGAGAATCCACCAAGACCATACTCAAAGCTTCAGAGGTATGTATTTTCTTTGTGTTGTTATGCTCTAAATAAAATGAGATCTTGGCCGTGTGATGTTGATGAATGCATCCTTGAATATAGCAATTGGTATAAGAGCTCGGTCATTTGATTTTAAGGCTCGGTTTTTTATTCAAAACTATATTTTTTTCAAAACAGTTTTTTATGACTTCGAAATGATGAGTTGTTGATTAAGAAAAAATTGTTGGTTGTTGTTGTTGTTGCCTTTTATCTTTGTTTTGGACAAAGAATCACGATTTTGGGTGAGGTTTTTTTTAAACTTCGTGTTTTTTTCCATGGCTGAAATAGGTTTGATGATTTCAGATTTTGGAGCACTTTGGTTGAAATGGATATGGGAAATCCATAGAGCATGAAAAAATGGAAGAAAACGCCTCAAAAATTGTCAAAAATGGAGGTCGGGTGTTGGACCTTGATTTTTCTTGGAATTTATTTTAATAAATTAGCAAGCATGAACTGAAAATTTGAATTCTTAGATTAGAAATTTTTGGAGTTAGTATATGTGTTTGCATGGATTAAAAGGAAAAAGAGAAAGAAGAAGAAAGAAAAGGGTTCAGATGAAAATTTTTAGGTATTCCCTATCTTTTCTTCTTGCTTTAGTAGAAGAAGAAACTAATGGAGGTAGGTTTTATGTGCTGAAAATGAAGAGAGAAAGAAGAGGAACAAGAGATTTATGTTTTTAGATTTTCATGAACTTTTAACTTGATCTTAGTTTTTCTAGTTAGATAAACTAAGAGTAGATTAAGTCTAAGCTTATCTTTGGATAATATAGCTTTATGGAAGTCCTATTCATGTATGTTGATTGGATTAAAATATGTTTGTTTGAAGGGAACCAAGAACTTTGAAATCAAGAGCAAGAGGAAAAACAAACTTGCTCTTGGATTTATAAGTAAATAGGTAGGTAGTATGTTTATAGTTGTTATGTTGATGAGCTAAATTACTTGCCTGTATGTGTACTTAAATGCTTGCTTTTATTCATTATCAATGTGGGAAAATTATTTTGTGACTTTATATCATGTTTGCTTTATAAGAATTCTGGTGCTTTTGTATTGATGAAAAATAGAAAATTTAAGAAGCATGAAAATATGATTATGGTATGAAATATGTAAACATTAGAAATTTGCTTATGTGGGCAAGAGAGATACCATTTCATTCATCACGTGCACGTTGACCTATAGCCTTCTCCTGGCTACCCACTTGTGGCATATGAGCTCTGAAAAATGGACTCATTTTGTTCATGGTGTAAACTTCAGTTTTGCTTTTTCGTTCTATAGGATTCTCTCAAGCCATTATATATGTGCATTTTTCTTTAAATTGCTAAACATGACAAATGATTGCGTGCTATGTTTTGATGATTGAAAATTTATCTGACTTAATTTATGTAAGAATATGGTTATCTGTGAGCTTGAACCGTAGATAATGTATATTTAAATGTGATATAAATTTATTATATGTTTGTTTGTGTGTGTGTGGTTCGTCGCTAATGGCTATAAATGTATTAGCTACTGAGCTTCCTAGCTCACCCCATTATCTTTCCACTCCTCAGGTGCAGAAATAGCATATCAACATTGAACCTTGCAAAAACTTCAGCTAACTCCAAGAATTTCTATTTTTGTAGCTAAGTTAGTTCATAAACTTTTGGTACTTTAAAAGCATATCAAATATGAGCATTCATGTTGTATTTTT
This sequence comes from Erythroxylum flavicans, assembly GCA_027576715.1. Taxonomy (NCBI): domain Eukaryota; kingdom Viridiplantae; phylum Streptophyta; class Magnoliopsida; order Malpighiales; family Erythroxylaceae; genus Erythroxylum; species Erythroxylum flavicans. Next base: position 32,940,770 of record JANZXP010000006.1, read on the forward strand.
GTATTATACAACTGTGCTGACTCTGAATATGTAATGAAAGTTATGTATAAACTTTGCAACATCTGAGAGATGTAATTCTGTCTTATGGAGAAATGAATGAAAGAAGGGTTGAAGAACTTCTTTTGTATCTGTGCAGAAATATCTTTTCTATTAATGTCAATTGTGTTGGGAATAAATTGTTAGTTGTTTAATAGTTTTTGGATAAATTCTTCTTAAGTAAATTGTTGGGTTAAGAGTCTGTTTTATTATGAGTCTCGTATGTATTGAATTGTGTTTGTTGGATTCAGGTCTTTTGTTTTTGTAAGAATGTATATTGACAAATGAGAGAAAATAAGACATTAAGGGGATAAAAGTGTGTTCTGAAACTTTCAATGAATAAACTATATTGATCTAGACAGAATTTGACAAAATTGTCTTCAAAAAAGTTGTAGCTCTTCCTCTTAGCTTTCTAACAACATAAAGTTTATAATTTTTAAATTTCAGGATTGAAAGTTATGTAAATTGAAGTAGGAGTGTGCATTCGGAATGTCGCAATTGTGCACAAGCACGATCGCGACGAACCCTATTATTCACCAAAAGTCGTGATCGTGTATAAGTACGATCTCGACACCCCTCTCTCACGCCCGTGACTTTTTCACTTCTTCTTTTTTTATTTTATTTGTTATTGTTTTTTTATTTGTTTGACTCCCAGTCTGATTTATTTTCATGTCTATTTTATTTTATTTTATGCTATTTTATTTTAATTGTTTGTGTATATGTTTTTAATCCCACAATGAGTTCTTTTTATCTTTATCTTAGTTTTATTTATTTATTTTATTTTAAAAGTCCCCTAATTTTGGCACCTTATCGCCATGAAATATGGACCGAGACCTAAGACCAACATCGGGAGAGGAAGTTACAGGCGGGTTGGACCCATGGGTCGACCCATTGACCCGGTTACAGGTCAGAGATGACGCCAGCTGAGTATTATGCACGGGTCACCTGTGGGTCGACCAGCACACTGACCCAAGTGTGGATGACTCGTGCACCCGACCTAGTATATTTATTTATTTATTATTTTTATTTTAAAACTTTTAAAAAAATTTCTACACACGCGGTCCTTTTTGAACCATTTTTTCATTTTTTGCTCCATTTTTATTTTATTTTTCCCATATGTTTATGCACAAGATTAAATAGTAATTTTTATTTGATAATTCTAATTGTTTTAATCTTATTATGGCATAAACATGATTTTGTTGACAATAGTTAATGCTTTTTTTTACCTGTCCTAGAATTTAGAATGTGAAACAATTTATGATCAGGAATTTTTAAATATTAATGTATGTTTAAAATTTTGTGTTTTTCCTCTAAAATGACGTTAAGATCGATACGGGTAATAAATTATCCTGTCGATAATTACTACTTAGTAGGATGCTTAATGTGGTGTAGAAATTTTATTGAAATATTATAAATCGCACAATTTTTCTATCCTTTCGATAGTATATTAGTGATTTGGTTATAATATTTAATAAATTGTTCTTACTTATGAATTAGTCCTATATATGTTTAAAGAACTATAGCATGAATGATATAATTAGTTTTGAGAAAAAGAGCACGAATTGCATGCTTATTTTTTAATATGCATATCATAGTTATTGCTCTTGGTTCTCATTCAGCTTTAAGCAATCTGAGAGTCTTTGTTATCTTGACGCTGAATGGAACGAACCGCAAGCAGTGGGTTGAATATCTCATGATGAATTTGACTATCATGCGAATGGACTTGGCCTTGAGAATTAATCCACTACCAAAACCCGCTGATGATGCTACTAAGAAGGAAAGGAAATCTTATGAGGAGTGGGAATACTCTAACCGATGTTGTTTGATGATTATGAGGTATCACATGGATGAATCCATTCGTGATAATATTCTCGAGGCTGATAATGCAAAGGATTTTCTTGCTACCATTAAGAAGAAGTATATGAAGTTCTCAAAGAATGAGAAGAATGAGTACTTAAACTTGCTTCATCACACCATTTATGATGGTGCAAGTAACATTAGGGCTCACATCGACAAGCTCATGGGTTGCTACCATAAGCTTAAGGCTATGGATATGGACCTTGGTGAGGATTACATGGTATGGTTTGTGATAGGGACTCTTCCTTCTATATTTGATTCGATTAGATCAAGCTATAATGCTCAGAAAGAGCAATAGACTGTTAAGGAGATGACTACTATTCTTGTCAAAGAAGAGGATGACATGAAAAAAGGAAGGGCAATAAGCATCTCTATGATAACAAACCACAACAATTCTCAAAAGAGAAAGTTCACTCTTAATAGCTCAAGTGACCAAAAGCTTTTTAAGAAGAAAGTTGTTGGTCCTAAAGGAAGTGGATAGGTGGGCACATCTTCTGTTAGTCAAAAGAACAAGTTTTTAAAAAAGAAGTGCAACTTTTTTCAGAGTTTTGGGCACAAGAAAGCTGATTTTCAAAAACTCAAAGCTCACTTAGAGAAGAAAGGTAATTGTCTTGTGATGGTTTGTTTAGAGTCACAATGTTATTGATGTACCCCTTAAATACTTGGTGGTAAAATACTAGAGCAACAATTCACGTTACGAATTCCTTTTAGAAACTGACAAGTCAAAAAAGGCTGACTAGTTCTGAGCAATATGTGTACATGGGAGATGATACCAAAGTCAAAGTTGATTTTTCTGGGATAGTTAAACTATAGTTAAATACTTGACATCTTTTGGTGTTACATGATGTCGCTTGTTTACCCTCTATTAGGAGGAATTTTGTTTCTGTATCTATATTGGATAGACTAGGTTATATTCTTCTTTTTGGAACTAAAAAACTGACTTTGTATCGTGACTCTCTTTAGGTAAGAAATGGAATTTTATGTGAAAATTTACACAAACTTGAGTTGAATGATGTTGTTACTATTGCTTCTTCCTCTTCTCTTAATACTATTGTTGGTTCCAAACGTATGAGGTTGGATTTAAGATCTTCTATGTTAGGGCACAAATATTTAGGCCATATTTTTAGAGACAGAATGGAGAGGTTGGTAAAAGATGGTGTACTTTAGGATCTTGATTTTTCAGATTTCACTGCCTGCATTGATTGTATTAAAGGAAAGTTAGCCAACAAAGTTAGAAAAAGCAAAATAGATAGGAGCTCAGAATTGTTAGAGTTGATTTATACTAATATAAGTGGACCATTTATTCCACCTACTATGGGTGTTTATAAATACTTCATCACTTTTATTGATGATTTTTCTACGTATGGTCACGTGGAGTTGATTCGTGAAAAAGCTAAATATTTGGAAGCATTTAAGATTTTCCAAATGTTGAGCTTTAAAGGGGAAGAAAATTAAGGTAGTTAATTCTGATAGAAGTGAAGAGTATTATGGGCGTTATGATGACAGTGGAAGGAATCCAGGGCCTTTTTCTAGATACTTGCAAGAATGTGGTATTGAAGCAAAATATACAATGCTAGGAATACCTTAACAGAATGGAATCGCTGAAAGAAGAAACCATACACTTCTTGATATGTTGTGGTGTATGTTGATTCATTCTAGTTTGCCTAAATTTTTATGGGGTGAGGCATTAAAGACAACTGCTTATATCTTGAATTAAGTACCTAGCAAATCAGTCCCAAAGACTCCATATGAGTTATGGTCAAGGAAAAACTAAGCTTGTGTCATTTTCATATTTAGGGATGCAAAGCAGAAGTGAGGCCCTATAATCTGCATTCTAAGAAGCTTAGTCCGAAAACTATTAGTGGCTACTTGTAGACTACACCATTGGCTCAAGGGATCCTAAATTCTATCGCCCATCTCACACGACTAGAATTATAGAATCAGATAGAGTTATCTATTTTAAAGATGAATTTGATTTAAGTCAAGGGTCAAGACAAATTGTATTCAGGGAAAAATTGCATTATAGTTCCTGTACCCGTCGCTTCCGCTCCTACTGATGACCCTATGATTAAACAAATTCTAGTAGAATCTCATGATGACCCTCATAATCAAGCATATGATGAAGTCATTGATACTGGGGATAATGAAGTTGTTGTCAGGAGATCACAAAGAACACATAGACCTGTCATTCCTGATGACTATATTGTTTATTTGCAGGAACATGGGTTCAATGTGGGAGATAATAATAAACCAGTCAGTTTTCAAAAAGCCATAAACAGTCCTCAATATACATTATGGATGAATGCAATGGAAGATAAGTTGAGTTCCATGTCACAAAATGGAGTTTAGGAGTTGGTTGAACTACCTAAAGGTTGCAAACCCATTGGGTGTAAGTGGGTTTACAAAATCAAACATGACTCAAGTGGACAAGCAGAAAGGTATAAGGCAAGACTTGTAGCTAAAGACTATAGCCAGAGAGAAGGGATTGATTTCAAAGAAACCTTCTCACTAGTTTCTACAAAAGATTCACTGCGAATCATTATGGCTATAGTTGCTCATTTTGATTTGGATCTCAATCAAATGGATGTGAGGACTGCCTTCTTGAATGGAGATCTGTACGAAGATGTTTATATGACCCAACCAATTGGTTTCGAGATAGCTAGTAAAGGAAACATGGTTTGTAAGCTCAAGAATTCTATCTATTGGTTAAAACAAGCATCAAGACAATGGTATCTTAAGTTTGATATGATTGTCATTAAAAATGGCTTTAAGGAGAATGTAATTGATCAATGTGTATATATGAAGTTCAGTAGGAGCAGTTTAATTTTTTTGCAATGTATGTTGATGACATTTTACTTGCTTCTAATGATACTAATCTATTATTTGAGACAAAACAACCATTATTTAGTCATGTTGATATGAAGGATCTTGGTGAGGCCTCTTATGTACTTGGAATTCAGATTCTTCAAGATAGAGCTAATAGAATTCTTCGATTTTCTCAAAAGACTTACATTAATTGATCTTGAAAAGATTCAATATACATTCTTGTTCTCCGAGAAAGGCACCAATAGTGAAGAGTGACAAGTTCTCAAAGGCTCAATGTCCACAAAATGATAAAGAGAGAGATAAAATGAAAGTCGTTCTTTATGTGTCACTTTAACCAGTCTGATGGATGCTCAAGTATGCACACACCCTGATATTGCTTTTATTATAGGCATGGAAGATACTTAAGTGATCCTAGTCTTAGCCATTGGAAAGCGTCTAAGAAAGTTATGAGGTATCTTCAAGGTAGCAAAGATCATATATTGACTTATCAGCGAACTGACACTCTTAATATAGTTAGGTTCAGTGACGTTGATTATGTAGGATGTGTGGATTATAAAAAGTCCACTTTAAGCTACATCTTTATGATGGCTGGAGGAGCTATATCGTGGAAAAGTGCCAAACAAACACTCATAGCATCCTCTACCATGAAGCCAGAGTATACGGCATGCTATGAGGCAGCTTGTCAAGCAATATAGTTGCGTAATTTTATTTTAGCATTGGGTATTGTAGACTCTATTTTGAGTCCGTTAAAATTGTATTGTGATAATTCCACACCTATAGCTTTCTCTAAGAACACTATAAGTACTTCTCGCTCCAAGCATATTAATATAAAATACTATTTTGTTAAAGAGAAAGTTGTTGAATCCCTCATTACTATTGAGTATATGCCTACAACTAGCATGTTAGCAGATCCACTCACAAAGGGCTTGCCTATATTTGTGTTTACTGAACACGTCTCTCACATAAGATTGTTAGGAGCCTAGCTTGATAAGATTAGTGGGAGTTTGTTCTTTTGTATTGAACATGTTAGCACTTTATACGGATTGCTTATGACTTTTATATATGAAACATGCATAATGATGTTTGCAGTCATTTTTGTTAATACTGAGATATATATGTTGATGCATTTATGTAGTTTGACGAAATAACAAGTAGAAAAGGAGACAAATGCAAAGTCTCAGTTATTGTACTACATATATGTTGTTTTAATGGTTATTGTGGTATTTGAACATCTCTAGGGCCAAATCATGTGTAGTATATATATCATGTCAATATAATATTGCATATGATTTATTTGACTGCTTTTAGATGATGGAGATTGATATGGTGGTTTGATTATATTGTCCAAGTAGGAGAATGTTAGAAATATATATGGATTAATATAATCACAACATTAATTTCATATCCATAAACATTAATCGAATTGCCCAATGTATGTTTAATAACCATAATGGGATGGTTAATAATTTCCTAATTGCATTTGAGGCACTTGGAAGTACCCTAATAACTATATGTTAGCTCATTAAACAATAGTTCATATCATCCTTAAAATGACATAATTATCCTATTCTACCCTTTAGGGTAGAAAACGTTATAATATATAACATACGGTGAGCTTGTGCATATACATATAGTGTGTGGATGTGAAAAGCTCATTTTTGGGTCTTCTACCATTAGCTCTCTATTGCACAAAGTGTTCTTGTTTTTGATAGGGTGTGCTAAATGATGTAGAGAATCCACCAAGACCATACTCAAAGCTTCAGAAGTATGTATTTTCTTTGTGTTGTTATGCTATAAACAAAATGAGATCTTGGCTGTGTGATGTTGATGAATGCATCCTTCAATATAGCATTCACTGGATGTTCCCATTAGAGGAGGAGGCATTTTCTAAGTAAGGATCTCGTTGAGACAAGCTAAATAGAGTTATTATGAAAGTGCATACACTTACTCGTAAGGACAGTGGTGGTGCTGGCAGAAGGGTGTGTCTTGGCGCACAACTTGGTGACATCCATATTAGGACACCTGCAACACCATTTCAGTTGTACACCTCTTGATGGTGTGAAGGCAAAGGAAATTGACATGTCAGAAACTCCCGGCTTGGTCACTTACATGAAGATCCCATTACAAACAGTTGCCACTCCTCGGTTTCCTTCCCACTTGTACAAACAAATTGCTACTGATTTGTAATTTTTGGTATCTTGTTTGATCATACTCATATGTTTTGGCTTTTGGAACTTCAAAACACTAATCAAAGGAATTTTTTGGGGAAAAGGGATAACCAAATAAAACACCATGTGCTTTGAAACTAAGAGCAGTCTTTGTATGTTATTTACGAACAATTACTTGGTATAATAGTTGTAATGCTTTTCCAGTTTTGTTTTCCCTGCTTTTCTAGTTTCCCTCAATAAACTTTTAAGAGTTTCAACAAAAAGTCAAAGCCAAATTAAAGTTAACGGGCCAAAGCCAATTTGATTTGATTAGATTCGAGCTTAAGTATTCAGTTTGATTAAGCTCGAACTTGATAATTTTTTAGATCCAATTAAAAAAAATGGGATACAATATCTATAAAAAAAATGTGAAATGAGATAGAATTTGGAAACAAGTCAGGCATTTTAATAAGATATGTTCAAGAAGTATGTTTCGTTCAGGAGATCACATGTATTTCCATATATGAATACTAAAGGACAAACCCTTTTCATCAATACTAGCAGAAACATTATAGTTTGACCTATACCTTTGTAGTAGCAGACTAGTAGGTTGGAGTAACAACCATTTATTTATTTATGACATACTACAACATCTAATTTAAATAGAATTTTCCTTTTATACTAAATTTCCCTTCTTTGATTCCTGTCTCACTTTCAAAAGCAGGTCAAATTTGACATAGTTATCTATGATCTACATCCAAAAATGGGCAACCATTAGAAATATCCCTTGAAGTTTTATAATGAAGAATGTATCAAGAAAAGAAATTGAACTAAAGTAGGGACACCATAAACATGTCAACGTTTTTCCTTAGCTATAAGGATCGTTAATAGTTCAAATGGGGACAGTGAGTTTAACCATTGCTAGATAAAAGGCATAACAACTTTCTTAAAATTTGGGATTGTTTGTGATACTGCTATCCATCCTAGTTATGGATAGACCTTGATTATTGTTTTTACTTAAACCACTAGCTACTTCATACCAAATGGTAGTATTTAAAGCAGTTTAGATTATCAATATATCTAAAGTTGAGAAGCAACTTCAAACTTTAAGTTTAGGAATGATAACAACAATTTTCAATTGGGGCAAAAGACATGGCATATTAAAGAAGGCACTTTTGCAAATTACATTCAGTTTTTTAGCACAACTTTAAAACATATAGTGTCCAAGTAAAGTCTGTTCACATGTGGAAACTATAAAAACTTCTATTACTTCCGAATTTCATGAGTCATTTGTTTAGAAATACATACTAATGTAAGACGAACAAAAGATAGATTTATCAAGTTGAAACTCTTATTTTAAGAAAAAAGTAAAACAAAGTGAAAGCTCTAGGAATCAGTCCCAATATATGAATCACTCTTATAGAAAATATTCCTAAAAGAATAAGCAAAGTCCTAAAGCCATACAAGAATGGGAGACTAAACCTTAGAACTAATTCCTAGACCTATCTTTTTACATTTCTTTTTAAAATAAAATTCCTGCCCTTGTTCTTAAAATCCATAAGCATATAAATTATCTTCTGACCATCCTACATTAGTTTCATTAACTCATTCTACTGTTTATTGGTAAGTAATCCTCTGTTCACCCATCCATTTTGTGAAGAATGAATAGGTTGTTCGAATTTCTTTGTGAAGAATGAATAAGTTCTTCAAATTTCTTTGTTTTACTTCATTCTACAAAATTCTAGCCCTTATTTTGAAATTCCAGCATATACATTGTCTATTTTCTATCCTACATTAGTTGGTTTAACTCATCCTGTTGTTGATGACCAAATAACAATGTTTTAAAAACCAGACCGGACATCGAACTGGTCAAAGGAAAGGTTTAAGGTTTAGAGGTTCAACCGGCAGTGAACTGCTATAAAACCGGTATATAGTAAATAAGAAGTAAAACTTATAAGAATAAGTAAAAAAAATATTTTATTGAAATAAAAAACACACCAATGTCTATTATTATATAATTAACTAATAATAAATAAATATGAGTCTAATATAAAACTTAAAATAACAATAAAAATCAAAATTGTATTTCTGAAAGAGGTTGCGTCTCATCATCGTCAAAAGCTCCAAATTCTTTAACGCTATTTAAAGATTCGTAAACTACGCTTTCATCTAAAGTATTTACATCAACTTCTTCTACTACAAATTAGTACTGTATGAAATTATTCTTAATTGTAAACTTATAATACAATATAATTTTAACTTAAATATGATCAAAATAAGATATGAACTGACCATCAGTAGATGTTCTTAATTCATTCGTTGTGACAAATGCATTTTCTTTATAAATCATCTTTTCACGTTCATTATAATCAAGATCAGGTGATGGTTCTTCTTCTTCGATTCAAAAATCAGTATGTTCAATACAATCAATACTATTTAAAGATTCGTAAACTACGATTTCATCCAAAGTATTTGCATCAACTTCTTCTATTGCATTGAAATAAATTACAAAATAGTAATGTATGAAATTATCCTCAATTGTAAACTTGTAATACAGTATAATTTTAACTTAACTAAGATCAAAATAAGATATGAACTGACCATCAGTAGATGTTCTTAATTCATTCGTTATGACAAATGCATTTTCTTCATAAATCAACTTTTCAAATTCATTATAATCAAGATCAAGCGATGATTTTTCTTCTTCGAACCAAAAATCACTATATTCAATACAATAAATATCAACTGAATTATATGTTTTCTTCTTACTAAGCACTCTGAACATATAATAGAGAAATTATAAAGTCAATAATAAAAATAAAATTATTGAAATAAAAACAAAGCTATAAAATACCTGTTCTTTATTCTCAGATTATATGTAACGTAAACGAAGTCATTAAGTCTTTGGTGTTCCAAATGATTTCGTTTCTTTGTATGAATATATTCAAAAACACTTCAATTACGTTCACAACTTGATGCAGAAGCTGTTTGACTGAATAACCTAATAGTGAGTTTTCTCAATATTGGAGCATTGTCGTCGAATAGTCTCTACCATTCATATGTATTTTAAATTAATAGTTATGATAAAAATATATATTATTAATAAGTAAATAATGAATTAAAAGTATAAAACATTAAAACTTAACTGACTGCATTTTTTTCATCATAAGTTATCTCTTTGTTGATGATCTAGCAAAACTCTTTAAACCTTCACGATACAATTTAACTTCATTTATTACTTGTGATTGCTCTTCAATAGAGAAAATACCTTTGCATTCAATCACATCAAACAAACTGCCCATAATATTAATTGTATGTGCTTCTTCACTATATAAGCAACAAGGCTTGAGAAAATAAGCTGCTAAGTCGATCCTTTGAGTAAGATGCTTATCTCATCGTTGATCAATAATATCTATGCAAGGCTTGTACAATTTCTCCTTTCCTTTAAAAAGATTTATAATTGTTTTGTTAGCTCGATACATACCATCAGATATATACCCCAAAGATGAGTTCTCATCTGAGTTAACAATCCTTAACAGCTTTATAAGCGGAGCCACAATTTTCACGATGATCAAGCAAGCATCCCAAAATTTATTAGCTAGAATAATAGCACAAACTTCTTTTTCTTTTTCACTATTTAATAATTTATGACTTGAAAAGTGTTTACTTGTCACCAAATTTTGAAGTAGTTGCTTATGTTGATAAATATTTTTCAAAGTAATAAATGTAGTTGCAAACCTGGTAGCAGCGGGATGCACAATCTCAACCCAATCTTCTTGCTTTCTTAACCATAAAAAAATATGACATGATTACACACAAAAATTGTGACCTTAGATGCACGTGAAGCAAGACTAAAAATATGATCCATATCACCAATATCTTTTAATATAAGATTTATACAATGAGCAGCATATGGAGACCAATATATGCCTATACTTTGATTGTAATTTGTACCTAGCTGATACATAATTAGCTGCATTATCTGTACCAAAATGCATAAAATTCTTTGGTCCAACCTGTTCGACAATTTCAGAGAATAATTCAGATAAAGCATTAGCACTTTTTACCATGTCAGAAGCATCAACAAACTTGATAAAAGTTGATCCAATATTACAATAAACCAAGAAATTAATCAAGGTTCTTTCTCTTTGATCAATCCACCCATCTGCCATAATAGTGCATCCTGTTGATTCCCAACTAGATTTATATGTATCCATAATTGACTGACATTCTTTTTTTAAATCTTAAAGTAAAGACACACGTAGCTCATAATAAGATGGCACTTTAAATCCTAGACCTATTGCCGTTGTAGCATCAATTGCTTCTTAAAAATATGGTAAATTTAAAACGTTTAAAGGAATACATGAATGATAGAAACATCTATCCCTTTCTCTTTTACATCTCAAAACATCATCCTTATCAACTATAAAACTTTTTAAACTGGATTAAGAACTATGAGTAGTTCCTGAAGAAAAATAAGAATCTATGTCAATGGTAGCTTTTCTTTTTCTTTTATCTAATGCTTATGATGTTTCATCATCTCTAAAAGATATATCATGAGCCTTTTATTTTCTTTTTTCTTTTTAACTTGTTGCTGTAAATATTTTCTAATCATATCATGCACATCAAGTGGTACTTTTTTGTAAGAAGCAATATTACCCTTATCACCAATAAGATGTTCTTTCATTCTAAAAATTCCTCCCCCTTTAAATATTCTACCGCAAAACATACAGTTATATTGTACATTCTCATCAGATGCTTGAGAGGAAGAAAAATAATTCTATGCTAGATCGAACTTACCACAAGTAGAGGATGATTCCATATTTTCCATTATGATTTAACCTAAAAAGCATTAAAAATAATTAGGTATACTATTGTCAGGGAAAAAATATATAACTTAAATAATTCTCATTTATCAATTGTAATAAAGAAGACCAACAACAACAAAATGGATTAAAAAGACCAACGTATATTACCTATTAAACTTTGCTCCATAGATTTACTACATAATTGAGTTGATACTGTATATTTGTTGTAATTCTAATACTTGAAATTGTAAATTTGATCAAATTCTAAAATTACAAAATCCGTTTTGAGTAGACACCAACTATTAATTCCCTTGACCACCAAAATTACACCCTAAGTTTGAGTTATTAGTTACACCAAAAATATGTAGCATACAAGATTTGAGGCATACTCTGACTCTTCAACTAATAGAAATTCTTCAGTTGGTGTTCAATATTTATGTGAATTTAACAAATGTTTTAAATTTTTTTGAAGTAACAAAAGTCATACAAGTAGGTTTTATGAACGCCTAATATACTTTTTTTGCTCTCTTTAAACCATAAGGCTAATATGAGAAGTACTTATTTGTAATATGATATTGAGAAACTATAGTATACTTGGTGACAGGAAAGTGGTAAATTAAATTGAGTTGATTTTTAGCAAAAAGATAGAGAAGATGGAATCGAAAATGAAATTGAGTTGATTTTTAGCAAAAAGATAGAGAAGATGGAATTGAGGTATAAAAGAAGGTAGAAATTGTATTTTGTACTTGTAATGATTAATAAAATCATTTAGTGTGATTTAATGTCTTAGCTTCTAATTGACTTTTTGAATATTGCATTTGAAATTTTACTATTTCAAAATTTTATGATAATACTATTTTTTGAGTGAACTAATAATAATACTAACAATTCTTGAGATAATCTTTCTTCAAATTCAAAGTCAGATACATTACAATCAAGTATAGAGTCAATAAAACAAAGAAGTGAAAGAACTGCTCATTATTATGCATCAACCTTTGTTCCCATGCTATTACATCAAGAGACAATTGATGATGTTTTAAAATAAGATTCACCTAATAGATTCAGAGAATAATAGAGAAGAAGTTAAGTAGTAGTAAGTGAGAACAAAGCGTTAATTATGGCCTAATAGTTCATCATCCATAACCACTATTCATTCATTAGACTTACTCCTACCACATTTATCAAAACAATAACAATTCATATTATCAATTTATATAATCTATTCTAGAGAACAACAAAGAAGCTGCTAATATGAGTCCTGACTCCT
>JANZXP010000006.1:32959509-32981570 GCA_027576715.1 Erythroxylum flavicans
ATCAGGAAGAGGAATGTTTAACATCTTCAGTCTACTGTGAAGATGGATCATTCTTGATATGTACTCCTTTACTCCCCTTTCTTCTGTATACCTCATGGAGAATAATTCTTTCATTAAGGTATTTATCTTAACATTAGATGAAACTGTGTACCTCTGGGACACATTACCAAGAAATTACTTCGCTATGTCTGTGTACGGAAGTCTACTTAGTAGATGGTTAGGAATGGATCTTTTAATGGTCATAGGACTTAATCTGTTAAACCAATCCCAGGCTTCATAGACTGCTTTATAAGCTTTTGAGCTCATGGATGTAGGTGGAGATAGCCTATCCTTCCGTATGGCCACATCAACCTCAGCTATGTCCATAACATTTAATACATCCTCTGTCCACTTCTTTGCATTAAAACCGGTTAGGGTTTTAATGGTGACACTGATATTGTTGATTGAAAAGGTGACTTGCAAAATGATAATGATTAGATCAACACAAATGTAAGATAACAACGATATTTAAAGCCATCAAATGGTATCTTTATTGAAAATCCAGTCACACATGTTATGAAACACCTTTGGGCTGAATACATAATATATGCAATTAGAGCTTCAAATAAAAATGATCAGAGTACAAACCATCAACTCTCATGACACTACCACCTCTAGGCGAACAGATCACTTGAGTAATAACTTTCCTCCATCTAATGCCTTTATGCACATCTCAAAATGTTATATAAGGCCAACACCTTTAGGCAGAATAACCAAACATAAAATCAGAGACATCCCCCTACATGCAAGCAGAACAATTCAAAATACTGACTTGAAAGGCCACTTTGGTGACTACATCCTCATTAGCACTCAAAAAGTCCACAAATACAAGGGATACATCTTTATGTTATCCTCATATTCTTGATAGGCATATAGTATGTGACAATATAACATCAATAAATTCAAAAACCCGAATGCACAGTCTCATTGTCACACATCAATGCTGAAGACATTCTCTGAAAGCTTTATTTGAGACTCTCGTAAAGGAAAAATCTCATTAGAGCAATTATCGTATGTCACTGGACACCGAACTGACCATACGAGACACTATAACCACATGTATCTCTCTTATGACAAGTTTGTTGCACAAAAATTCACTCAAAAATGGCTTTAGAATGTATTAATTCTTTTTTTGAGTAATTATTATAAAATCTCAAACAATGAACATGAGGTCCGAGACATGAAAACTTGAAGTATCTCCCCCATGTGATGTCCGAAGCATAAAAATTCACTTGAAATCGGATTCAGGACACCTTAATTCCTGTTTCTAGAGTTAAACCTTAATTTATTGCTAATGTAATAAATAAAAAATGGAAAATTCACTTCATAAATTTCCCGGACTTGGAAAATAACCCAAAATACCCCAGGGCACTCTTACGAGAAAGCTGAAATTTTGTGTGTTTTTTTTAAATACTTTAGCGTGTCCGTACGGCTGACGTTAGCATGATGTCAGTCATAACGTCAGCCACGCGTCCGCGCGAGGGGCGCGTGTCGGACACGTACTAGTTTAGATGCACTGGAGACGCGTCTGATGCCTATCATGCATGCACCAGACACGCGTGCAGTGCGCCGTACGCACCAGACGCATTGTCGCCTGAAGTCATTGTTTCACACCTCATCAAAAAATGACGATTAGTTTCAGGTTAGATTTTCGCACTTCCGGGCTCTTTTTAAACCTGTTTCTCAAGGCTAAACACATTTATACCAAATTCATGCAATAAAAAACAAGGAAAAACTGAGAAATAGAAGTTAACTATTCGAAAACCTTATGGAGAAAAACTGAAAAATTTTCATTTTTAACCACCCATCATGTAACCGCTCTGATGCCACATGTAACACGTAACGATACCTTAGTTACATATCCCGGATAGAATGTGAAAGGGAAATAAATGAAGAAATGTGAAAAATACCTGATTTCAGTTTCATAACTACAAACGAGCTTTTCGAAACTGAAATGAGCGTGAATCTACCGCTGTCTTCACAGGAACTGTTCATCGGAACGTGGTCAACGTCTTTCTACAGTTTTCTTAAAACGTAAGCTCTCTTAACGGGTCAGAGAATCTTTATGCTTACGAATGATATGAGCAACTGCAAGAGACCTTAACCTTTATATACAACATCTACATCGGGCTTCCTCATCACAAGACCGATATAGGTCCAGTCTATACTGATTGAGATCCATTTTCCACCTAGACTTCTACCTATTGATTTAGATCATTTATTGGGTCACTTTATTATCTTTATATGGATAAAATTACGTAACTTAACTGATAAGTTATTTGAAAAACCAAAAAATGCAATTAAATGTTATCCAACTTTATGGGAAAAGTAAAAAATTTCCAAAAAAAAGCAATATCATATCAACTAAGGAACAAAACCCAGATCCAAAACAACGAGATGTGAAAGACCTGTTCTTTGTTGTGTTCTTAGATAACGAAGCGAGTGAACTTTTCAATCTTAGTGTTGTTTTGAGAATCGTGGCAATCGCAAACCCCACCAAGCTTTATCCTTATGAGAGAATCTTCTTTATAGAGATCCAATTCAAAATACCCCAAAAGCAACACAAATAGATTTAGGTTAACTGATTTTGAAGAACGGGGTAATAGTGAGAGTAAGTTAGGTCACAGACATTTTGCAAACTAAAGAAGGAAGGGGCTTAGATTAGTTGAACATAACGACATTGTCTACTAAAGTCACTAAATGACGTTGTTTAATTAATCAATGTTTTGAATCTTAACCACTACTGATGTGTTTGATTAATTAACATCCCTTCACGTGTGGCACTGCTACGTCAGAAAAGATAACGAAAACATTAATGTCGAGTTAGAATTAACAAAAATTAAAATTTAGGACATTTTATTGCTATTTTTTAAAGTTTAGGCTATAATTGAAAAATTGACGAAGGTTTGAAAATTTTTTAATTAACCATAATTTTATTAGCAACAATATCTTTCGATATCTTAACTTTCGCATATATTTTATCTTACATTACTTTAATAATTTCATGCTTGTAAGACTTTATCCTTCAAAATCCTATTAACATTTTCCACTTTTGACATGATTTTACAAATCATCTCTTTTCTTCCTTTTTTATAATTGTATTCATGATCTATCCATTCAAAGAAATCAAAGTCATTTGTTAATTTATTACAACTTTTGAACCTTTGTCTAAGTTGCTTCATAGCCTACGATATCTATGCATTAGCACAAATTTCATGCTTAAACATTAAGTCTTTTTTAACTGCTTTACTCGCATATGAAGGTGTATGTGACACATTTGAAGTAACATTATTGCTTGACTCTATTTATTTATTAGAATCATACATGATATTATTATTAATAAGCATAATTCATATATTAGCCAAAAATTATGTTTAGCATATAGTATGGAGAACAATATGAATTATCTAAAAAAAATAACGCAAACACTAATGTCACTATACGATTAAAGTAGCCAATTACTATAACACTTTTAAATTTTAGTAAGTAATCTTTATCGAAAGGTGGACAATTAATCAACTTTCGCACATTGTTGAATTTTTCAATACCAATAGTTAAAATAAAAGAAATATCCTAAATTTTAGCAAGAGCATAAAGAATCTCCTAATCGTATATTTTAAATAAATTATGAGTTAAATGAAAAATTTTCCTGAGTAATTATTAATATTAACATTTCTAATACTTGAATATCTGGAATAATTCTTACCGAGTTGTAATAAATGCGCTAACGTGGTCAACGACCTAAGCCAGAAAACATTATCTATCAACTCTCAAGACCCAACCTTCAGGTGTAACTCCCATAATCAACAAAATCGTAACATAGTCCTCTGTAGAAAAACATACAGAAAAGTTATTTTCAGTTGTTAGGGGAAATCTCTGGTATGTTTAGATCTAATAGCTTAAAATATGTTTATACATGTAAATTGTAAGACACGGATAATTGAGGTTAATAATTAACAGGCTGCAAATACATGCTGAATTTCCGTTTCCCATGTCAATCTATTTTCTGTAATGAGTGGTCTTCTCGGGTCTTTTCAAACACCAGGAAAACCACCATTGCAACTTTGCAAGGCAAGAAAAGTTTTGAGCACTAGTCAAAAATAAAAACTCCACAATATACGTTCAAGGAACCTGGTTGGTTTAGGTCCTGATTATTACAGGTAATCTAGTTAGTTGTTTCAAGATTGCCAGCTTGCAGCGTGGCTTCCTCCAAGTCTAACCAGTCTTTTTCCAGGTTTTTGAATATCTACTAGTCAACATTGTTTAAGTGCTTGTTGCTTGGACATGACAATTCCTGACTTGACATCTTGTTCTTTTATTCCTTAAAAGTCCATCATGCTTTCTCTACATATGTAATACTTTCTTCTCATTGGTTAGGTAAAATTTAGTAGCAATATATCAAATAATAATTCACCCCGAAATTCTATTGGTATTTCACCAGATGGCATGGCATCATTTCTTATCTTCTCCCTTCCCCATTACAACATCTCTCTATTACCTAATTTTCACCCCGAAATTCTATTGGTATTTCACTAGATGGCATGGCATCATTTCTTATCTTCTCCCTTCCCCATTACAACATCTCTCTATTACCTAATTTTTTGCCTTGTAGAAGTGGTTCAACCCGTGGTGAACGGTTGTCCAAAGAGTTTCCAAGTAGATAATGTAAGGTGTTTGAAAATCGCAAATAGGCTATTTGCAGAAATGTTCTCATTTATTGTGGATCAAAAATATAATATCTAATATATTTTATCATATATTAACAGGTTATTATATAATATAAAATAAAAGAATATTTTTGGCCTTATTTGGTAAATAACTGATAAGCTATTTTTTAGTAGATTGAGAGATATTCAGTTGTTTGCAATATCAAACCACTGATAATCTTGTTTAGTAATCAACTAATTAGGTTGATGGATTGAACCCAATTTGTTGTTTTTAAACATGCTCCTATGAAGAGCGCTTTGTTCCAGTAGCTTAAATTAAGGGACAAAGACAATTGTTTCCAAAAGTTATTACAAATTACTCAAGCTATCATCTTTTATTATTGCTTTCGCTAAGAGAGGAGAGGAGAGAGAAAGAGAGAGAGATAGAGATAAAGAAGCATCAAGTGTGAATTCAATTTACTCGAAGTAAAAAAAACTCTGGTTTATTAAAAAATTAAACTAAGTTAGAAATTTTTCTCTAATAAAATTTTGTGCTTCATATCAGTATCATTATTTTTAAAAATTATTACATTTTTAAAATAAGTATCATTGGATTTGGTATTGTACAATACAAATACCGCTACCAAATTATTTTATACTAACCAAAATTTTCTATAATGTTATATTCAAAGATTAGGTTGAATAGGAAAGTTTCGAGTTACATTCATTGTACTTATTAATACTTAGATTAAATTTTGTAATTAAGAAGAATTAAATCATTAAATTAAAAATATTTTTATATTTAAATATTTTTAAAATTAAAAATGTTTCTACAAATAGTTGTTATTTCTAAAAATTATTTTAATGTTAATTTTAATAGATAAAATTATTAAAAATCTTTTTTTAGTCTTGGTTATAAGATAAGAATAATTTTATTAAGGGATTACATTTTCATATAATTAAAAATAAGTTTTATGCTCGTTAACTATTACATTTTTTTAGTTTAGTTTCCAACATTAATTTAAATAATTTTTTTATTTTGAACATAGGCAAATAGGTTTTAATTTATTTAATTTTGACTGATTAACAGATGCAAATTGAAACGTAATTATAAAATTTGGATTGAACCAATAATTTCCAATTCTAGTTCAATAGTGTAATTGTTTTACAGGAATACATTCATAATGAAAGGAAAAAGAACTTTTAAAAGGATTTCAATTGCTTGTTTTAAACATATACTAAGAAAAATCAAATAAAGTTCATTAAATTCATTTCCTAATATTAAAAATTCAATCAATTGTTGTCGATTAGCACATTGAAGCAAAGAAATTGACGTTACATACCCTGTGTAGATCTTTTTTTTATAGTATCCCATCACCACTATACCATGAAATGAATTCCCAAATTATTTTCAAACAATAAACTAATGTTTCCGCATAAAATTTAGAAACTATAGGTTCCAAGTTATTAGTATACATTAAAGTTAATTTTTGCAGACAATATTAAATATGATCAATTAAATCCACATAAGTTGATACCAAACAATATACAAAGAGTATATAACAATAAGCATACGTAAGGAACCATGCATGACTTCCTATTGAATGGAGAATTATGGATGAATGAATTAATAAATCGTTATGACAAACGATGTTTTAATACATTTAAGATCAATCAAAATATATTTTGTCAATTATACATAGTTTTGATAAACAATTATGGTTTTAGCGGGTTGGGAGGTATCAACACATGATTCTCATATTTTCCTTGATACAATCGATAATCCGAGATTCATGTTTCCAAAATTATCGATAGGTAATTTTAAAATTTATAGGATTTGTTATTCATGATTTGGACTTTTTATGATATCATTTATACTAATTATGACAAAGGCTATCCAAAAAGAGAAGGATATTTGACATCTTACCTAAAGAAAATGTATCATCAATCAAAATTTCGTGGTGCAAATTCAAGAGGATCTCAAAAAGTTTTTAATCGAGCTCATTCATCATTGAGAAGTTATATTGAGAGAACTTTCGGTGTTCTTAAGGCTCGATAGAAGATATTGGAGAAAATGCGTAAATATTCATTGATAGATCAAAATAAAATAATTTGTGCAGCTTTTTACATTGCATAACTATATTAGAAGAAGCACAATTGGTGACTCGACATTTAATATCATCGATTAAGATCCTAAATTTATACCTCTTGATGTATTTGAAGATGTTGAAATTAATTCTACACAAAAAGGCGTTGAAGAACTAAGAACTTGGGAGATAGCAACTATTTGTTATAATATTGCTTCTAGTTTAATGTCATTTAGACGCCATTCTTAGATTATTATAAACTTTTACTGTAAATAATGGTGTTGACTTCTTTTACTTTATCTAAATTCTTATGAGAATATTCATAATACTTATGTCCTTATAAATTTTACTTAAATTTATGTTATCATAAGTCATTTTACACATAAATAGCTAATACTAAATAGTTAATTTTACCAAACATCTTTAGATAAATAGCTAATGTTATATGTTGCTTAAATCAACTATATTAATCCGGTGTCAGCTAACAGCTAATAAAATTAGTTAATAACTAATGCAATTCGTTGATTGCCAAATAGGACTTTTATCTTTTCAATTTTGGAAATATTAACATGTGATTTTTACAACTTGTAGACAATTAATAATTAAATATTAAATAAAAATAAAGATAAACTAATTTTATAAAATATTTATATAAAATATTTTAATTTAATTATATATATAATATTTGTTAATAAATATTAGTAAAATTTTCATTAGATTTTATTTAAATGATAATTAAGTAAATAATATTTATTTGTGAATTAATTAATATATCTTAGTAATTAATACTAATATTATTTTAAATTTATGTAATTTAAGATATTTCAAAGTTAAAATATATTTACTAAATAGTTATTGAATTTTAAAATATTATTATTTCAAAAAGTTATAAAATTTAAATAACCAAATATAGAATAAATTAATATTATTCTATATTTATTTAAATTAATTTGGTTATAAAAACTATATGAAACAAAAAATGAAAATGAAAACCATAAAATTAAAAAATCAATTTTTATTGAATTTTAAAAAATAAAAAATCCTAATAAAGACAAATAAACTCTAAACTGTAAGATCGTTACCATGTTTAGAATAAGAATAATTACCGGGTCGGGTTGACAAACCAATAATAATAATATGAACTATAATTATCATGTATGTGCTAAATAGAAATAGTTAAGATTTAATTTTTGTGTTAGTCTTATTAATTGAACATTAGATAATAATATCCTTTTGATTCTCTTTACAAGGTAATAATCTTTATTTAAAATATCTTTAATCATTATTCTTTTTTTCAGAAGAAAATTAAAATGAAAATAATTTTCTAATTGTGTACACAATTTAAAAGTTGAATTACCATAATTAATTATAATTGTCCATATTTGGAAATAACAATCGATAGTGAACATTTGTTTACCCAAATAATACGATGGATTGGGTATCAATTCTACTAGTGGAATGAGCAAGGTATTATTGTTAGCTAAAAAGCTACTGAGGATTTGCTTTAATAAAGAGAGTGTCTAGATGAAATGGATGCACATGTTTTATTTTAAACAAGGAAGCATTTGGTCTATGGCTTAAAAAGTACTCAATCCTATACTTTTCAACACCAGATCTTTTATGCATTCTAATATCAAGCATTAGATTGAAGATGGCAAAGGCACAACATTTTGCTTTGACATCTAGCATGCTCTTGGACCACCATACAAGACTTAATATTTTTCAGCTCTAACACGGTTAATTCCTATCTACACCAAAATGCAGTTATTTGTTTGCAATAATAGCTAGCATTGGCCTTTTGGAGCAGGAAGAGGAATAAGATCAATAATTGATTGTACGTCAGACCATTCTCCTAATACGAGAAGTGAGGATAAAGTTAGATGAGACTTACGTAACTCTTGCAAATTTACTGTTAAATTTTGCTTGGTATACTGATCACTTTCCCTTTTCACAAGCTGATAAAGAGTGTTGGAACAGCTAGTCACAATCATTCATACTTTGTTTAGTAGCTGGATTAATAACTTTCATTTTCAGTGGTCTTGATTTAATTTCTAGGATCCACGCCACACTCATTCATACTTTGGTTAGTAGCTGGATTAATAACTTTCATTTTCAGTGGTTTTGATTTAATTTCTAGGATCCACGCAAGTCAAACTATCTAGAACTTGGAAATCTTACATGATACCTACTTCCTAGTTTTTTTTTAGGCACTTTTAATGGATGGAATTCGAAGTATAGAAAATTGGTGTGATTCCAAACCAAGTAATTTCTTCTATGCTTCGTTACTTCCTTGTCAAGGAAATGAGTTTGGAACAATCGAGGCATTGTCAATCAAGTTTCGAAGAAACTAAAAGAAAATCATGAAAGTAATTTAAATATACGTATTGGATGCTTGATTGGTTTGTGAAATATGAGCTGAAGTGAGGTGAGAAAGACATATCAATTGTATTAATGTTTTCAACTGATTTTTTATTTATATATAATCACCATTTTCCAATTTATGTAACAACTTGTATATCTTTATTATATTAAATTAAATTATTTGATAAATCATTAATTTAAAATATACTACAAATATGTATAGAAGTTAAAGGCTTCACGACATTCCTTCTTCTGGTGTGAAACAATTACAATGTAAAATTAAGATGACAGCAACAAACAATTTCATTAAGTTGTTATGTTTAAGTCACAAAGGATAAAGAGAAAATTGGTCAACTTGGGAATTGCAGAAGCAGCAAAGCTTGTCACAATTAAGTCCCCAGAAGCCACAATGGAGGCAAGGGCAAAGTTATAAAAGTCTCTTTTGGGGGTCTGATTATAAGACTTGGGGAAATCTTTTGGAGTGCTAATGTATGACGCGACCACCCACCACCTCTTTGCACTACCGTTGTTTTAATTCCATTTTGCCTGCTAGCCTAACAATAATCTAAAACAAAGCTTAAACCAGAAACCAATTCCAGTTTTTTGCCTTCTCATTTCCAATCCCATCCTTCCTCTTGCAGAAAACAATACCATAACCAATGATCATAGCCATGCAACATAAAGAACAGAGCAAATTCTGGTTCAAGAAACCTCCTGGCTCTAGCAACGTAGAACCAGAATTCTCTCGCCCTCTCCAATTTCTAGTGTTTGTTTGCATCGGACAGAGAGAGGAAGAGTTTTAGAACGTCGTTCAATTTGAGGAACTCCCATATATGTGCTTTGTTCTCCTTTTTACTCCATTAAAAGAGAGGGTAACACAGAAGAACGGGGAAAGGAGCAGACTTGCTGGAGATCAATGCAATTTCCATTGAATTTCTCTCAACATCTCTTATGGTTGTTTCTGATAATTGCTTCATTCTCTTTTTCTTATCTGTTGGCCTCTCCCACCTCTGAAATTCACCGTATCTGCGGCTCCTCTGACGACTCCATCAATTCCAACGCTTCTTCCGCCATCTTCTCCAACTTCATCATTGTCATGGACTCATTAATGAGAAAAGCCGCTAGTAATCAATGGGCTGACGATTCTGTTACCATCACATTGCCGGAGGTTTACGCCTTAGCGCAGTGCTTTGGTTATATCTCCAATGTCGACTGCAGACTCTGTTTTGGCGAAGGTAGAGTTAAGCTTCCTAGCTGCCTTCCTGCTTATTCTGGTCGCATCTACTTCGACGGCTGCTTTCTTCGTTACGGAACAAATGATTTCTTCCAGGAATCTGTTGATCCAAAGTATGATTCAACGAACTGTTCCGCACCAAGTGGGGATTTAGCAGACACCTCTTTGCATATGGGGTTTAAGAGCGAGGTTGCGCAGGTGATTCTGCAAGTCACTGAATTGGCTCTCAAGAACGGAACTTTTGGGACTGTGGCATCGAGAGGAGGAGCTCTTCCTGTTTATGCATTGGCTCAGTGTTGGAAGTCTCTTAACAAGGATGCTTGTAGAAAATGCTTGACATCGGCGGGTTTAAAGTTGACGCAGTGTGCTCCTGGGTCAGAAGGAAAAGCTCTGTTCACAGGTTGCTATATGAAGTATTCTACAGAAAGGTTCTTTTACAGTAACTTAGAAACAAAAGGTTAGGTTGGTTTTTATATCTCTCTTCTCTATTTCTGTACAAATGATTGCTTTTACTGGCTCAAATTGTTAGCCTTGCTGTTCTTTTCAGTTTGACATGGTTCACTGCTTTTTAATTGTACAGGAAGAGACGCAGGCATTGTAATAGCAATCGTTTTATCTGCAGTTGCATTTCTTCTTCTGTCTTCAATTGGAGCTTTTATAGGGTACAGGAGACTATCAAAAAAGAAAGAAGGTGAAATTCTATCCATCAACCAACATTTCTTATATCCACTATTTGTAATCTCCCCAACTCAAATTCACTCTTATCCTTAGCTGAGTTATTGTTTTTTCTACAGAAAACAATAGTCTCGGGCAATTTACAGGCACCTCTAGTTTGAATTTCAAGTATGAAGTGCTGGAGAAGGCAACTGACTTTTTCCACGAGTCTAGGAAATTGGGCCAAGGAGGAGCAGGTTCTGTGTTTAAAGGGACTCTCCCAGATGGAAGCACGGTGGCTGTAAAAAGATTGGTGTTCAACACGAGACAATGGGTGGATCAGTTCTTTAATGAAGTTAACTTGATCAGTGGCATTCAACATCCAAACCTTGTAAGCCTTTTGGGTTGCAGTATTGAAGGACCCGAGAGCCTTCTTGTGTATGAATATGTACCCAATAGGGGTCTCGATCAAATACTATTCAGTAAGTTATCTAGTGCAATATAAGTATGTAGTAACTATTTTGTTCTGAAATCTTCATATCTGCCTGTAAATTTTGTTTTTCAGACATTTAACGTTTTGAACTTTCACTGTTACAGTAAATAACACAATACAGGTTCTCAACTGGAAGCAGCGGTTCACTATTATTCTTGGAACAGCACAAGGGCTTGCTTATCTTCATGGAGGTTGCGGGGTGAAAATCATCCACAGAGACATAAAGACCAGCAACATCCTCCTTGATGAGAACTTGACTCCAAAAATTGCTGATTTTGGACTTGCTCGCTGTGGCCCTAGTGATAATTCCCATATCAGTACTGGCATTGCAGGAACGCTGTATGAAAACAAGTTTTTCTGTTTTTACTTGCTTGATTGTTTGGTCTAAGACCCATTAAACTGGATTATGACTGTCTTTTGCAGGGGTTATGTGGCTCCTGAGTATCTTATTAAAGGACAATTAACAGAGAAAGCGGATGTTTATGGATTCGGAGTTCTTGTCCTTGAGATAGCAACTGGTAAGAAGAACAGCGTTTACTCTCAAGGATCGAGCTCAATTTTGCATTCAGTAAGATTCTTGTTCCTTTTCCTCCTATCCATATCATTCGCAAGCTAATATCGTATAACAATTAGGTTCGTATTAGATCATTGCAAGGTTTGATGGCACCTTGGCTCTGGTCTAAACTACTAATGATCTCACACCAAATATATTTTACAATGCTAAAACTTAATTTCTATAATTTGTCATATATTACGTGGAGTGAAGAGCTTCTCTTTCTTGGTTTAGGTGTGGAAGAATTACAAGGCAAGGACCATTACTGATACCATCTTTCCTGGCTTATATGGTGAGTTTCCTCAGAAACAAGCAGCAAATGTGCTTCAAATAGGACTTCTATGCACGCAAGCTTCTGCGTCCCTAAGACCATCCATGGCTGAAGTGGTTCAAATGCTAACCGATGAAGAATGTGAACTCCCTTCACCAAAGCAACCTCCATTCTTAAATGCTAGCGTGCTTAACCTAGATGACTCTACTCAAAGCTGCATTACCAAGGTTTCTCTCACCGAAAGTTGCGTCTTAGATCAGCAAGTTGCAGATGAAGTGCTTTAAAGTGACTTACAAAATACGTCCAGCACAATCTATCACGAACCAGAAAAATTTAGTAACAGCGTGGAAATGTCTGAGATAAAATAGTGTCAACTCAATACATTGAGCAAAGCCTTGGAGGAAATCAAACACTGCAAGTCAAAGCACATATCATGTTTTGACAGGCTTCTGAAATGGGTCCGAATAGGATCCTCGGGGCATAAATGATCATGATTTAGGGGGTACTGCAGATACTTCACTATTGCTATGAGATGCTACCCTGAAATTGAATAAACTAAAGCTGTAACTAGAAAAATTTTCCAGGGATGGATACGATTCAAGCAGGAATTTCTTTACTTGTGGCGCAATCCTGCCTTGCCTTTTTTTTATGAAAAGGGAAAATAATATATTAATAAAATGAAGTTACAAACAAAAATGATCTGGGGTATACCTGTTAGATTTCAAACAACAGAATGATTATCAGTTAAGGAATAATAAGGTTGGGGACATTGGGTGGAGATCAAAAGGTTGACGGTAATTTGTCCGATGATGTGAGATTGTTGAGGATTAGGAGCTCCCAGATCCCATTAATGACTTCCCCTATTAGTGTTTCCACAGTTTTACTTTTAGCCTCCAGTTGTTTGGAGTTCCTTTCCTTCTAAATGGCCTGAGCCGTTAGACCCATGGCTAGGATGAAGAGCCCATGGTCATTATTCGAGATGGAGGAGTGATTCGTCAGCCAATGGGTGAGGTTTGGTAGCGAGTTCTCAGACGTGTTCCAGCCGCATACACTCTTTACGTAGTCCTAAATGATGGTAGCAGTGGAGCATAAGAAGAAAAGATGGTCCCAGGATTCAGCATGCATTGAGCAGAGTGGACAAACTTGATTGATGTCTAAGTAAGAGAGCTGATCAACTGTACTTAGTTTGTTCTTCATGATTAGCCAGAGAAGGAAGGAAACCTTTGGGGGGGGAAGATTTATACCAAACTATTGTGTTCCAAGGGACTTCAGGATTCCTCGATCGAAGGAGGTCAATGATGCATTTACTCGATAGCTGGTGAGTAGGTTAGTCCTTCCGAAGAAAGAGATCTTAGCTGTTAGAATTGGGCGGATAGAGTGGCTAAAGATATCAAAGAGCTTTGGGAAGTTACTAGGTGTTCCACCTAATGAAGAAGCTAAGCTTGGTGGAGATGGGGAAAGGTAGGAGACTGGGGTCGATATCTTGAAGGTGGAAGAGGGAGCCTTGACCAGACCAATTGTCAAACCAAAATGAGGCTTTTTCCCTATTTCCAACTATGCAGCATACATTACTTTGGACAGAATTCTTTAGAAGGATCAGTTAATTTAGGAAATAGGAATGAAAAGGATTGTTAGTGATTTCCCAGATAGACCTTCCCTTGAGAAAGTGCAAATGGAGCCATCGAATCCATACCGATTATTTATCCTGCAATATCCACCACAAGCGTTTAAGAATAAGAGCTTGATTGGTAAGTTTCAATGAAGAGATATTTAATCTCCCTTCAGCTTTAGGAACACATACCTCAGCCCATTCAACTTTCAAAATACCTCTGGCCCCATTGGAATGACCCCAACGGAAGTTCCTAAAGAGCCACTTGACTATTTTGATAACATTCTTGGAGAGGAAAACATGAGAGCTCTAATAGATGTGGAGGCAGTTAAAGATCGTTTTAATTAGTTGAAGCTTTCTCATAAAGGACAGAAATTTGTTAACTTAAGAGTGCAACCTTTTTTGAATTTTTTCAATAAAGAGAAGGAATTCAACAAATCATAGCCGTCTTGTGGGGATGAGAAATCCCAAGTATAGCAATAGTGGAGGCTTCATCTGCATACCAGTGGTAGAAAAAATTGTGGACTCAAGAGGTAAGGCTCCTTGGGATAGGATGAAATGGCTTTTTTGGAGATTGATATGTAGCCCAGAAATTCTGGTGAAGAGTTCCAAGGACCATGTGAAGACTCTAATAAAATCCAAGCTTGCTCTACAAAACAACAAGGATCATCAGCAAAAGAGAGATGAGTTAGACCAATCTTCTAGCAACGGGTGTGGTATCTGAATTTAAGGGTTGTTTCCACTCCATGCTTAATGATAGAGCTTAAAGTTTCCATGCATAGGATGAAGAGATAGGGGGAAAGAGGGCCCCTTTGCCTAATACTCCTAGCTGCCTTGAAATAATTTGAGGGAATCCCATTAATGAGCATAAAAAAACTAGTCATTAAAATACATTATGCCAATTAGTGGATGAAGGCCTGAGGAAAACCATGGGCTTGTAGTATGCTCTAAGGAAAATTCTAGCTAACACTGTCGAAGGCCTTTCGGAAGTTGATTTTTATTGTGAAATTAGGAGTGGAGTAGGATCGAAAGTAGCCTTTTAATAGCTCTTGAACTATTAACATGTTGTCTCCAATTTTTCTATTTCATGTAAACACACTCTGGCTGTCATTGATGAGCGAGGAAAGGATCATCTTCAGTTGCCTAGCGAGGATCTTTGAGATGATTTTGTAAAGAACATTTAAGCATGCTATCGACCTGTAATCACTGAAGCCAGCAAGATAAGAGTTTTTAGGAATTAAATACAAGAAGGCTTTATTTACCTCCTTGAGTAACAGAACATTGGAAAAAATTCCCAAACAACATCCTTGATGAAAGGGCCAGTGACAGTCTAAGATTTTGATAAAAAGGAGCATTCAGGCCACCAGGTCCAAGAGCTTTGCTACCATCTATAGCAAATACTACATCTTCAATTTCCTCATCCTCTACCAGCTTAGTTAGTGAATCGACGTTCTCTAGGGTTATCCTTGTGGTGATAAACTCAAAGAGCTCAGCAGGAGAGACATGAGCTATGCTCGATACATCTACCAGTGAAGAGAAAAACCTTATCGCCTCATGTTGGATGTCATCAAGGCTGTGAAATTGAGTTCCATCTTCATTGGTGATTGTAAGAGTACAGTTTTGGTTCTTCTGAGCAAGAATAGTATTAAAGAATAATTTGGAACACCGATCACCATCTTTAAGCTAATTGGTCATTTCTTGTTGTTGTAATAAAGAGGAGTGGTTACTAACCATAGACATGTAGTTAGAAAGTGCTTGTTTTACTTTAGCTCGTAAGAGGGGGTCTTGAGGAGATGAGGTGCAAAGATGTTAGATAGCGAGTAGATTAGCCCAAGTTGTCTGTAGAGTAAGAGAAGTGTCAGGGCCCCTAGTTGAGTTGAGAGTTTTGAGTTCCTATTTAATAGCTTTAAGCTTATGGACACAGCAAAACTTCTTGGTGCCATGTATCGGAACTCCAACCCCTGCCCTGCAAGCATCAAGAAATCCAGGATCATTAGCCAAGAAATTATTAAAACGAAAAGGAGAGGACTGATTGGTTTGTTGGAAAAGATTTCCAATCTTAATTAGAGTATGGTCTGAAAAAAGTGGTTCTTGGAAGTTAGCAAAATTGTAGGGAAACTTAGCCAACCATAAGGCATTGACAAGAGCTCTATCAAGCTTCTTTTTTATGAACTAGCGGTTGTTTTACTTGTTTGACCATGTGAATTGAGTGCCTATCTGTTTTAGATCAAAGATTCCTTGGTGATCCACACAATCCTTGAAATCTAGTGAGTAGTTCTTAAGGTTGCAGTGTCCTTCAGCTTCAAACTTTTATAGGGTGGAATTGAAGTCGCCACAGATCAAGCATAGTGTGTCCATAGTGGAGCTGACACGTTTCAGATCAGTCCATAATTCTCTTCTCTAGAAACTAAAGTTAGAGGCACAAATAAAAGACATGGTGGTGTCAACTTGATGCTAGAGGAAGTGGACACAAAGGTGGATAGCCTGTTCTATTGTGTAGAGGATGTCTATCCAAATCTCAGCCATCTTATAGCAGATAACTATCCTTCCAAAATTATGCTGAGAATGATTGGAGAGAGTAAAGACCAAACAACCTCAGTTTATGCATATTCTCAACCTTCATTTTGGTCTCCAAGAGTCCTACAATTTGAGGCTTTTCCCTAATAACAAAATTCCATAAATTTGCCTACTTTATTGGGTAATTTAAACCTTTAACATTCCAAACAATAATGGACACATCAATGAATATATTTGGAGCTAGGTTTCTTGCTTTGTTGTGAACGTCGTCTCTCCACAGTCAAAAAGTTGTCTAGAGTTTCTACATTTATATTAACCAATGCTGTGGGAGAATGAGCTGGATTTGTGTCATCTACTAATGGGGTTACACCAATAGGTGTGCTAGTGGCTTCAGCATATAGGGTGGAAGCGTAGTCTATAGACGGGGAAGCTAGTTTGGTATTAGAGTGGTACCCTCCCTGATAAAACCAGGTTTAGAGCGGTTGGGTTCAAGTGGAGAAGTTTTGGTGGGTTTAGATGTGGTATTAGTATAGGTATTTGGTGACAAGGTTTTGGTGAGTTGGTAGCTAGGAAAGGGGTCAGTTACGGGTGTCAAAGGAAGGAGGTAGCTAGGAGAGGGGTCAGTTACGGGTGTCAAAGGAAGGAGGACGGTGTGGGAGTTTGGTGAAGAAGTTTTGGTGAGTTTGTAGCTAGGTAAGGGTTTAGCTCTGGGTGTCAAAGGAGAGGGCATAGTTTAAGGAGGTGTAGATGGTGAAGGTGTGTGATTATTTGTGGGATTTGCAGAAGATGAAGGGGTTATTTTAAGAGGACTCTTAATTTAGGTAATATGGTACAACAAGGGGGAGGTATTTCGGATACTACCTTTGGAGTAGATTCTGCAGAAGAAAATTCTTGACCAGTCTCACTAATGCCCTGCATTTCATCCTCAATATTGTTAGTAACCATTAGCTCATGATAGTTTCCAGTTTGGAACTTTTGACCTGTGGGTTGCCAAACCTTCACTTGACGCTTAGGATGGGGTATCCATTGGTAGGAGACAACAATGCTATCCTCCCATAGCTTGCACCCTTCCCCAAGTCTTATAACTGGAACTTCATTTTGAAGGTATTTAGAGAGCTCAACTCTTAGATAGATATGGGCATATCCCACCCTTTTTCACTTAGCAGTAGTTTCATCAATACAAAGGGGTTTACCGATGAAGCCAGCAAGGGAACTCAAGCCCTTAGTGGTCCAGTATTCAAAAGGGACGTTGTGGAAAAGGATTCATAAGGGAATGCTCTATATTTAGAGCGATTCAAGCTTTAAGCTTGATTTCCAACGCTACAGGAATAAAGACAGATTACCCATGTGCCAAGGGCTTTCCTCTATGACTTTATGAGCTTGAGAGGCTGAGTTGAATGTGAACAATATGAGGTTTTCCTCAGTTAGGAGCACATCTGCTAGTCCCTTACTATGCCAGGTTCTATGCGCCTATTTATGAAGGATGGGAAAAGGGGGCGTTTGTTAAAGAAAAAACCAACCAAGGTGGCTTCCCAATGACGTGCTCCCTCTTCCAATATTTCAATCTTTGGGCAGATAATTGGTTTGCCTTCTATTTCCATAGGAGATAGAAAAGAAAGGCTCGAAGTTTGTTGGTCACCAATAACTTGTTTCTAGCTTTTTCAAGGGGTAGGTGATGGGGGTAGTGTGGAAGTGGGGGGTAGGGCAAGGACTCCATGAGGGTAGTAGGGATGGTGGGCTTGTGTGTAGTGGCTGATGTTGGTTAGGGAGGTGGAGGAGGAGTGGTTTTGGAGTTGGGAAGGGGGGGAAAATCATCATGGTTCGCATCAGAAATAGTCGACATGATCAGAGTGCAGAGCTAGGAAAGGAAAAAGCTAGCTTTGGTAGGTAAGAAAGTTGAAAAGTAACGGTACAGAAATGGAAAAAAAGTTGGCAGGAAAAGAAAGGGGTGTTGGTGTGACTAAAATGCCCCTGGAGTACTGCAGGGGAGGTGGAGGAGGAGACCAACAGAGTGTAAGAAGAGGACAGTGAAGGATGAAGCCCACTAGAGACTACTCGGCCATTTATGAAGGTTCATGCATGGCAGGCGGTATCAGTTGTCAAAGGCAAACAATCACTGGGTGCATTAGTGAAGGGTTTTAAAGAGATGTTAGAGTGACCACATCATAATGTGATATTTCGATCCTGCCTTGCCTTTGATGGTTCTACAATTCCCCAGGTGGTGAGATTATACCTGTGAACTCGAGGAATTAGCTAAAGTTGAAGCAAGAAGATTTATAGGTTTAAGTACGACATAAATTGAAAGAAGGGATTAACATCTTAGAGATAGAAGTTTCTTTTTCTTCTGTATAATAGTTTTTACTGTTTCTTTTTCTTCTGTATAATAGTTTTTATCTATTAGATCTATGGCATACAAAACTAAGATTTAATTTAGATATTATTTATTGTTCTCGATTATTATGAAAACATACAAATGCTAATTTTGTTCTTCTTCTGCTTATTGCGTTTCATCTTCTTCTTCCATTATTAACTAAAAAAAATTATTTAAAAATAAAGAAAGACAACTCCTTATAAGTTGCTCCTAACTTTGTTCATCTAAGACATTTAGACATTTTGAAAGTAATTTAATAAGAAGTAGAGAACTAAAGTATTCAAATATGCCCTCAGAGAAATGACCCATCAAACTATTTACATAAATGGTACGTGTAAAATTTCTTATTAGATATTTTGAGACTTTGTTAAGCATTCACCTATCTCACCTACTGTGTCATGACTTGCAAGTTATATACCACTTCATTTTTATTCATCTTTTTTTGTATGTGTAAAACTAAGCATCACCACTACTACATCAATCTCTAACATACACATACTAGCTTTTCAAGAATTACAAAATAAGCTTAAAAATGAGTGCTCTTTAATAACTCTTGGTTATGATATTAACACTAGTTGTGCATATGTCGATGCTTTTATTGTGCAATCGTTCTCCCTTTTGAGAGGGTCTTACCTTTGATATAATACGTGTGTTTGGAACAAATTAAAGCTTGGGACCAAGTTAGGAATGCCCACTGATAGATGACTAATTGATAATATTTTTACCTCATATTTGTTGTATTTTTGCTTTATAAATTATACTTTTAGTGTATATTTGATGCCTTCCAAGTGTGTTTACATAGTAAAATTGCCTTTACAGATTTAAAGGAGAAGAATTCAGAAGAAAACATGACATAAAATGAATACTCGAAGCACAAAAGGGATGCATGGATGTGCATCTGCTCGTGCATTTCTACCAGGTCGTGCAGTTTCTTGATATTAAGATAATTTGGTTATGCAAGGCTTGATACACTGTTTGTTACCCTAAATTTCAATATAAAAGATGTGTTTGAAGGCAATTAGAGGAGTTAGTTAGGGGGACTTCTAGAGATAATTCCAGATGTGGAGATCATTCTTAAGGGGCAAATTGGATCAAAAAAAGTGGCAAACATTTGAAAGATCCATCGGAATACAAAATCAAACCTCTACATTATAAGAATATTCGATAAAAGACAATAAGGAAGCTTTAAAATTATGAACCCATTTTTTTCAATTTTTTTTGTTTCAATGTATGTTTGATTTCATGTTTGATAATGTGTAACTAAACATCTTATTAGTATTTAGTTTAGATGAAACCTATGTTAATACTTTGATATGATTTGATTCTTTTATTAATGCAATTGGTTTGGTTGTTATATTATGATCCGATTACGTGTTTTATTTATGTTTTAATAGACCTGAGAATATTAGATTTTAACCTGATTTCATACAAAGAGATTAAATAATCCTATTGATGAATAGATCTACCATAATTAAAAGGAGTTGATTATAACCCCAGAGATAGGATGACATAAATCTTTCAGATTAAGGTTAAACCTTATAGAAGGATTTACAAATCGGTAAAGCAATCCTATAACTTTTAACCTGAGTAATTCAGTTGAAAACTTTAGGATTAGTTATTAGTAGACTTAAGGTTAGCTATTAGCATACTATAGGAATCTTTACGGTTCAATAAATCAATAAAACAATTGAGTAATAAAAGATCAATATGTTAAGGGTTTAGGGGGATTCGAAACCTAGATACTAATTATTGACATCCGCAATTTTCTAAGTAAAGTCTTAATTCTCTATTCAATATCATTGCCTATTTTATTTTACTTGCTTTAGTTTTATATTTTTTATTAAAAATCAAAATCGCTAGGCTAGATAACAAGAAAAAGGTAATTACTAGTATTCATTATTTTCGTGGGATTGACCCGTACTTACCAGTATTAGTTACATCTGTGCCATACACTTATGATTATCAAAATATTAACTACTCAAAAAAGTCAATCAAGTTTTTGACGCCTTTGTCAGGGATAGGGATATTAGGAAAAACTCTATTTTATTACTCAAGCCACTTTTCCTTATTTTATTTTATTTTATTGAGTTTTTGTATTTATTTCTTATTATATTTTACTGTAATTGTGGTTTATTCGTTTAATTATCTTTTGAATTTCTCTACTTGATCTTGAGTTTGTGGGTTATTGTAGGATTTAAAATTCATTCTCATGACCACAACTCATAATGGAAGAATTAAATAGACAATACTTTTATGAGAGCCAAAATATGTCTTGACAATTTTTAATATCATTATATGGGAGAGAGAGGTGTTCTTAGATGTTTTCAGAAGCTCAACTGATATTTAGGCCAAGTTGCAACATTGGTGGGAGTTATTACTACAATTATGAATGTCAAATACCAGTATATATATATATATATGGGAGAAACCAAGCATGTATAACCAACCTCATGGTGCACCGTACAAAAATAGTTATAATTTAGAGTGGAGCAACTCTTATGCCTACAGATGGAACGATTACGCTCCAGTTGAATATTTACAACACCAAGCACCTCTAGTTAATGAGCCAACTCTAGAAGATATGATGACTGATTTCATTTAAGAACCAATCATGAGGCATCAAGAAACAGACACTCATATACAAAATTTGGTGAATTGGATGCACCAGATAGTGGAGATACTATTTGACGAACTATAAGGGAGTTTGCCTAGTCCTACTGAAATAGGTCTTAAAGGACTTAGAATGGCAATCACCCTTAGGAATGGAAACAAGCTCCAAGAAGAAGAAGAAGAAAAAGAAGAAAGAGAAGAAGAAGAAAAAGGAAGCATTACGAACGAAACAATGGAATAACTTACAGAACTTAAAACTAGTCGATGCGAATTTAAAGAAAGGGTTTCTTCACCTAAATATCTTAAACATAACTCAAAATACTTTTTGAGGCTATTAATGCAATAGAGTGAAGATAATAAGACAGTTGGCTTCATGGATAAAGAGACATTCTAAGAAGAGTTTCCTGAATAAGCCTCCATATAAGAAGAGAAAGTAGAGAAGTGACAGGAGATGAGTGAAGAAGATAAGCCAAAAACTTCTGTCCAAAAAAAAGAAGAAGAGTGGACGGAGGTGGTTGAGGATGAACTGGCAGAGAAACCTTTTTATCATTCAATATGGTTCACTCTCTACTCAAGTAACCTAGTCTGAGTTCAAGCATGCATTCAATCTCATTCA
>JANZXP010000006.1:32981670-32993298 GCA_027576715.1 Erythroxylum flavicans
AAATCCTTAAATCCTAAGCCAAATTCACTTAGGCATTTTATCAAACACCTAAAGGCATAAACTTGAAAGCCTCCTTCTAATGTACTTCTTCCCATTTTTCATCATCAATTCACATTATACATACAAAATTAACATCATAGAATTCTTTTAAACCATCAATTTCAAAAGATAATCAAAATTTCACCAACTTTCACCAAAGAGAGGGCATTTCAGTTTTGGCTTAAAGAAGCTTCTCCATTATTCATTTCATTCATCTAAACCATGTCTCATGCATATTTAAGCATGGAGAACAACATATCTTAACACTAAACTCAAAATCATAATGTAGAGAGAGATGAGACAAAATTTACCTAAACTTTCCTTTAGTGATATCTTGAAATTGTTTGAGAATTTCTCAAATATAATGATAGATTTGAGTTCTTTGACCCCAAATTAACTTAGAACGCCTTGGTTTGGGTTGTAGAAGCAAAAAGATGGTGGAAATTTGATGATGACCGAAAATTCTTCTTCTTCTCCTCTCTTCTCTTTTCTTCTTCTTTCTTTCAGTTAAAACAAAGTGTTTCTAATTTCTAACGGTGAGGTACACGACCATAAGATGAAGAAGGATATAGAATGTTGGCTCTTCTTTGACCAAACATGGTGAAATTACCTTTTTGCCCTTAGCTTACCATTATACCCTCAAAACTTTTCCTAAATTTGTAATTAAGCCCAAAGTTTGAGAATGACCAAAACTTTTATTTTCATTATGGTCCTTAAACTTTTGAAAATTATAATTAAGTTCCTTAGCCTTATAAAATTACATATTGGTCCTCTAAGAATTGAAAAATTACATTTAGATCCCTTAATTTTTAACAATTATAATCACCTCTAAGGTATTAGAACATATTTAAATGGAGCACCATGGCCATATCCATCCAATGGACTCGATTTTACACACTTAGAAGCTTATATGTTAGAAATCTCCAACATTTTGCATACCGATGAACTTTAAGTTTATGTAAGGGCATATAGTATTATATATCACCGGCATAAATACCGAAAGGATTCAAATACATTTTTGAACTCATCTACAACCATGTAAACGTCAATATACAGTAGTATCTCCAAGTACAAATCAATACAAAAGGGTTCAGAAAATCCGACGTTACAAGTACCCCCCCTAAAAAGAGTTTCGTCCTTGAAACTCCTAAGTCAAGGATACAAATAAATGGGGGTACTGACGTCTCATAGCATTCTCAGGCTCCCATGTCATCTCTTCAACCTTGTTGCTCTTCCAAAGAACTTTGACCATGGGAACTTCCTTGATGTGTAACCTCTTTATCTGTCGATCCATAACTTGCATAGGTGGTTATATGCATGTTAGATGTGTAAAATTGTCCTTAGGTTATTTAGTCCATTTTGGTGTGTACAATGTGAGATCCCATATCAGTTAGAGAGGGGAACGAAGTACGCTTTATAAAGGTATGGATACCTCTCCCTCATAGGCGCATTTTCTCAAGGGTGGGAAGAGCAAAACCGTGAGGGCTTGGTTGAGCCAAGGCCCAAAAGTGGACAATATTTATGGGCGGGTGGTCTAGGGCTATTAGAATCTACTTCACTCGCCTGTCTTAATGTTGTTGCCCTCTCTATCATGTCTTTCAAGCTTTGTGTAGAGAAGTTTACGTCAAGAATTTTCTGGATTTTCCTCCAGGTTTTCACCACATACCCGTAGTTTAGCAATAAGTGTTCCATTGTTTCCATTGGAGAATTGCAGAATTTGTAATCATAAGACTCAATATGGTGCTTAATCTTATCTTTTGTTATAATTATTCTATATATCCCCACCAGAGAATAAATGCATATGTAAGGAGTATGTCAACTTCCCATTCACCCTTCTGATCAGATCTTCCTACAGATAAATTCATCATCCTTTGGAGATGAAGTTCTTTGATCTATCTGCAATCCATATGACCTCATCGTCCCTATCTTTAAGGCAATTCGGCATACTCCTCATGATAGCTTCCATTCTTCTGTTGTTGTGAAAAGGCATTTCCCATCTATTGTCTTTAATCAAATTTTCAACTCTAGCATTCAGTTGAATCACAAATTTAAGGTGTTGTAACTCTTCTACTTGGTACAAAGGTCCTATAGGGTGCCAATTGTCAAATCAAAAGAATGTAGACTTCCTATTCCCAATTATGTTAACAAATAGGTTTTGCATCCACATTCTTGTGTTTAATATCTATCTAAGGTTCAAGACATGACATTGCAAAGTTAAAGAACCATTATAGAGATATTCATTATGTGAAAAGACCAAAATGGGCACCTAAATGTCTATTAAAGGTTAAAGGAGGAATTAGAAACAAAGGATGTCAAGCTTTTAACAAGATTATTCTTCTTCCAAGCTCTCTCCTTAACCTCTCCCCCATTCACCCTAAAGCCAAAGCCTTGAAAAATATTTGCTTGAAGCTAAAAACAAAGCCTCAAAGCCAAAAATCCTTTATATTCAAAGCTTTTGTATCAAAACAATTTGCATCAATACCTCTATATCAAAGCATCTCTTTTCTTCTTTCTCAAATCCTTAAAGTATTTGTAATGCTTCAAAAAATTTGAACATTTATTTGATTTAAAGCTTTATTGTTTGATATTTTCCACTTTGCTCTTTATGTAGAGCTTGTAGTGGACTAACTTTACCAACCATTAATCTTCTTTATTTTCTTTAATATTTGATATTTTCTTTTAATCTTTGTTATCTTGAATATTACAACTTATAGTGGATGCCTCTATCATCCCTCAAAGTGAAATATTTCATATTTATTTTAATATATGATTCAATATTTACTTTGAACATTCTAACCTATAACGGTTAATTCTTTTGTCCATCAAGTTGTAATATTCAATGTTTGCTTTAATTTGCTTTATTATAATTGTTTTACTATTAATTTTAATGATTTATTCATGTTAACCTAATATTTATCAAAATAATATATAAAAAGAATAAGTAAAGACCTCTCTAAGTTAGAAGAGCAGCACATAGAGCTACAAATAATAATTAATTAGTTAATTAATAAATGAATAATAATAATAATAATAATAATAATAATAATAATAATAATAATAATAATAACAAGAAAAAGAAGAAGAAGAAGAAGAAGAACAACAACAACAACAACAACAACAATAACAACATTTAACAACAACAACAACAACAATTAACAACAACAACAACAATCCTGACAGAAAACTGGCATGTATGTCTTCCCTATATATTGAGATTTGTATTTTCACCCATTCCTTTTATTTGCTCTAGATTTATCCTTCTTATATGGCCTGTACACTTTTGGTTTTGTTTTGTTTGTGCTTTTAGCTTGATCCATCTTCTTTAATATATTTCTTTACCTTTTAAAAAATGAAATGACATATATTGTTCCCAAAACTATAAAGCATATGGAATTATTCTTATTCAACCCAAGTATCTACAACATAATTGATAAAGAAAATACACGTAAGAGGGGGTGGATTGTATGTGACTTGAATATTTTTCTAAGTTACTTTCAATTCATATAAAAACAGGGGACTGTTAAAAATTAAAATAATAGGAGCCTGTCAAACGATAAAAGCATGTTAAACTACAGAAGCCTGCTAAATGACAAATCTTGTTAAAACAATTTAAAATAGAAGGCACTAGTTAAAACTAAAAGGAACCTCTTGCAAGTTGAAAAACAAAAGGAGCTTATTATAAAAATGAAGGAGCCTCTTGCAAAAATGAAAACACAAACAGTAGACTGCGGAATTTAAAAATTAAAGAGAGAGAGAGGAATGATGCAGTCAATTTATACTAGTTCGGCTTATAACCCAAACCTACGTCCAGTCTCCAAGTATCCAACTTGAGTGTTTCATTAAAATCCTAAGTAGTAATTTGACAAGTCTTTTAAAGCTCACGAGTATATTTTTTTAAGGTTTGTCACCTTCCAAACTAGTAGTATTTAGATAGCCTTTATAAGCTCCCAACAGATGAAAATGTAATTTGCTCGATATGAGCTTCA
This sequence comes from Erythroxylum flavicans, assembly GCA_027576715.1. Lineage (NCBI taxonomy): Eukaryota > Viridiplantae > Streptophyta > Magnoliopsida > Malpighiales > Erythroxylaceae > Erythroxylum > Erythroxylum flavicans. The sequence goes on from JANZXP010000006.1 coordinate 32,985,696, forward strand.
GTGATCTCTCTTAAAAAGAATTTTCACTTTTTAAAGCACAAGAGATTAGATAAGAATATGAATTTCAAGAGTATTGATTTTGTTGATGTAATTCAAGAGTTTTATACGTTTTCAAAAAAGTAGTGGCTCTTCCTTAAGTAGATATTTTCTTCCACTAACTATTACTTAAGCTTCAAAATCATCTCTGTTGAAATCTTTTAGACGTTAAGAAGAACATTCTATCAAGACTTCCGAAGCTGATTATTAGAATTAGTATGATCCTTCTAGATGTCATAGAATCATTTCTAAAATTGTAAGTTTATAAAGAAGATTCTTGCAGAAAAGAAAGCAATTATTTCATTATTTTATTTCCTTTTAAGAATTATATTGTTGCCTATATAAGTAAATAAATCTAATTTAAATTTTGAAATATTATTCAGTTATCATCAAAATCATTAATCATAAATCTTGAGCTAATAATAATGAATCAATACAGAGAGAAAGTGTGTTCTCTAACATTATATTTTTTTGGTGTTTAATTATACACAAGTTTTTATTTTATTTTTAAAATTTTTGTTTTTATATATGTTCTTCTTCAACATTTTCACAGATATTTTTACTTATCGTTAACATTAAATTCATCATAATGAATTAGTACCATATATAAATATATATTAAAACATCATTCCTTACGTATATACTAATGTGTAAAGCACTTCAGATACACTTAAGTAGTGCTACACAATATTTTTGAAATTCAAATTTTCTCATATACTCGTGCAAATGCATATTTGGTGCAATTCTAGCAAATGCATATTTGGTGCAATTCTAAAGGGTCGTTTACCTATGGAATGAAACATCCATTTACGACAATACCACCTCGTAACTAACTGCAACTTCGATTCAAATAACATGTAGTTCCCATCAACGCTTTTAGAAGAAAGAATTGTACAAAGAAAACGGAGAAAATATTTGGGAAAGAACATTTAAATTGAAGTGAAATATGAACATATTTCTTCACACACACACACACACACAAATAAGATCGTTTCAAGCTTTCTGCATCCAACCAGGCAAAGGATAGGCAGTATGCTCTGCAAATTTGCTATCTTGTGCATGAAAGAGTTCCGTGGAGTTCATTTTCCAATACTCATCAACATTCCTTCTCTTCCCCTGATCATGAACCTCCCATGTCTCTTCTTCTATAACTCTATGTTGATCACTTCCCTTACTTTCCAAGCTCGATATGTGAACTCTTCTCCAATTGCACCACATTCTGATCATTATATAGATCAATACAAAACATATCACGGTCGAGGTTGAAACAATGGCTACTATAATACATGTAACACCAGTGTTGGAAAGCTTCCATCTGTCTTGTCCTTGTGAGTCCATGCACGATAGCATTGGTGGACCACAAAGCTTATCATTGCCCGCGAAGGAGCTAAGTGGGAATCTTGAGAAAGTGGAAGGAAGCTGGCCTTCAAGATCATTATTTGACAGGTTTAGCCTGTGGAGACTCGTCAGTTTTGCTAGTGAAGCAGGTACTTGTCCATGGAGGTGATTGAATGAGAGGTTCAATCTCTCTAACTTCAATAGATTTCCAAGAGAAGAAGGAATCTGACCAGAAAGAGAATTGTTGCTGAGATCAAGGATTACTTGCAGCTCAGTGAGCCTTCCTACCTCGGGTGGTATAGCACCGGTCAGGAAGTTCTCAGAGAGCCTCAGTTCGAAGAGTTTCTTGCAGTCCTGTATTGTGGGCGGAATGAAGCCTGAAAGATGGTTTCTTTGCAGGTCAAGGACATTCAGAGAAGTAAGATTACCTATTTCCTCTGGTATCTTTCCTGAGAGATTATTGCTATAAAGAGAAAGCTTGAGCAATTTAGTACATTTTCCAAACTCTGACGGTATGTTCCCATGAAAGTTATTGGACGAGAAATCTAGCTCTCCAAGTTCTTCCAAGTCACCTAACCAAGGAGGAATTGTACCTGAAAGTTGATTGTTGTTAAGTAGCAGATGTTGAAGTTTATTGCAACTGGCAAGTCCATGTGCTACTTCTCCTGTGAGGTTATTGAAAGATAAATCGAGAAAATTGAGATCCATCAGCTGGCCAAACTCATAAGGAATGTTTCCAGTAAGATGATTGTGCCCCAGTCGAAGGCGGGTTAGATTTTTTGACATTGCTAGACGAGCAGGGATGGCGCCGGAGAAGCTATTGTTGGTCAAGTCCAAGACAGTTAACAAATTAGAACCAAGAAAAGGATAAATACTTCCACTAAACCTGTTGTGAGAAAAATTGATGATTTTTAGCTTTTTGAGAAGAAAGAGAGTTTCAGGAAGAGGGCCTTCAAAGGAATTGTTGTAAAGGGTAACCTTGTACAGTTGCGAAAGGAATCTAAATGTTGGTGGCAACGTTCCTGTCAGCTTGTTATCTGCCAAGGCCAATATCTGAAGACTTTTGCAGTGACCAAGGCTTGGTGGGATTGGACCCGATAATTCATTCTGTCTCAGCTGAAGCACATTTAGATTCTTGAGCTTCCCAATAGTTTCAGGGATGTCTCCAGTAAAACGGTTTCCAAAGAAATCAATTGCTGTTAAGCTTGTACAATTTGTTAGCTCTCTTGGTATCAGTCCTGACATCTGGTTATCATATAGATAGATGCTGCTCAACTTCTGTAACTTACCAATTTCGAATGGAATTGGCCCCGTGATCATGTTGTCAAACAGATAAAGATTCTGCAATTTACTTATGTTTCCAATTTCAGGAGCTAAATTTCCACTAAAGCTGTTATTGTTGAGCAGAAGATCTGTGAGATTCTCCAGTTGTTCAAGGCTAGATGGAAGCTCCCCTTCAAAGTTGTTATCAGAAAGGTCTAGTTGTTGAAGTGAGTTGCAATTCAGTATCTCCAGAGGGAATTTTCCGGATAGATGGTTTCGAGCTATGAAAAGCTGTTGCAGATAAGAACTCTTGAGGCAGAAGTTACTTGGAATGCTACCTGTCAAAGCATTGTCAGACAAAACCAAAGTCTGGAGATTCTTTAATTGGGAATTTAAGAGGCTTATTGCTCCGGAGATCTTATTTAATGATAAATCCAGCATTTCAAGCTCAATTAAACGATTAAGCTCCCAAGGGATTTCACCACTTAATCTATTCCCAAGTAGATTCAAGTGCTTCAAGTTGGAGAGGTGACTTAATTCAACAGGAATCGAGCCTGAAAGGCTATTGTTAGCCAAGTTGATTATCTTCAATGATCTAAGATGTTCAATTGAAGCAGGTATAGCTCCTTCCAACCTGTTGTTTGATGCTGCAAAATTTTCAAGTTTTGCACAACCCTGAATTGCTTCTGGCAGAAGGCCATTAAGATAATTCTGCTGCAAGTCTAGAGACGTTAGGTACTTCAAATTTCCAAATGAAGGTGGTATACTTCCATTAAATTGGCAGTACGCAAGACCCAGTACTCTCAGCCCAGTCAAGTTACCAATGCTTGGTGTAATTTCACCTGATAACATGTTGTTTCCAATTCTAAGAACTTGCAAATTCTTCAAAAGGCCTATCTCTTCAGGAATCTTACCAGAGAGATAGTTTGAAAACAAGAGGAGTGTTCTCAAATTTTGAAGCATTCCCAAGTTAGGAGGGATTGATCCACTGAGAAAATTTGAAGACAAATCGAGCATTTGAAGCGATACAAGATACCAAAGCTCACGAGAAATGAGTCCTGACAGTCCTGAGCCTGACAGATTCAGTCCAACAACATGTCTTTGATCATCTGAACATGCAAGTCCATACCAGCTGCATATATGAGCACTTGGAGACCAGTTATCAAGAACACCATTAGGATCAACTAGCTCTGATTTGATTCTCAAAAGCAAAGAGGAGTCTGTTGACTTATCTCGACCAATTAGAGCAGCCGTAAGAACGACATGAAGGACCACGATGACCGACAGCAAATGAGATAATCGAGTGCCACCCATTTCAAGATTTATCACAGAGATGTATCCCAAATGATAATATCAGATACTTGTTTCAATACATTGTATTTTAATTGCAGAGCTCAATAAAAAAGGAAGAGAAAGCAAGAGAGTATCAATAGAACGGAACCAGGGAAGGTTTAGGCAAGAGAATGATAGATGGATCAAAGGAATTCAGGCGAAAGCAGTATGATGGAGACGAAGGTGTAAACCGCTGAATGAAAACTTACAAGCTTATATAGTTATCAGTTGAAGAAGGTCTGTCTAGTCATTTGAAGAGAAAGTTAAAACAGTAATACATGAAAAGTAATTAAGCTTTTCAACCTAATATTATATTTGATAAATCTCAGATTCTTCACCTTTTCCAAATAAAGGTTTGCTAAAGGTTACGTCTTTCTTTTAACTTCCACTATCAACACAACGATGCAATACTCAAGATATATGTTTTCAGTAGCTTGTGAGACGGGGAACTTTATTTAGATAAGGTAGAGTGATGGGTATTGTTGAATAAAGAGCGAAAGGTTGAGAATACGTCGATACCCCCTTGTACCTAGGAATAAAAGGTAAATACTTGTGATCTGTACAGTATTATGGTTTCTACATGAGTTGTTTTATCATAAGATGAGGACTGTATCATTCTGACGTTGGTCGGCTATACATGTTGTGCTCTTAGTCTTGCAAATATTCCATCACCATCGTCCCAAAAGATTAAGTTCAAGAGGACTTTTCAAGAGATGAGTCATTTAGCATCCACCAGTGTCAACTTTAATTGGTATAGAGCCATTATCTTATTCAAAATCATGTGAATGTTTGGTATAGTCAACAAGGAGGATAGGAAGAAAAGGCAAGAAACAGAAAAACGAAGGAAAACTAATGGAGTTTTGTGAGTTTTTCTCCTTTACCATATCCTTCTTGGCTGTTATTCTTCTGAACCTACAAGTTGTATAAAGCATGCGTGAGTTCTTGAGTGCATTGGTGAGTAGTGGTTAGATAGATGTCAAAAGATATTCAGAACTTTCTTGACAGGAAAATGTACTCCATCCTTTTATTACTGTTTGCACCAAGAGTTCATCATCCTTCAACCTAAACCACCTAATACAGAATAAAATACTGAAAGAAAACAAGAATACCAAAACAACCACAAAGAATTTCACAGTAAAAACCAACTTGTTATTGTTATTAAAAACCCATGATAGAGCCAAAACCATGTGAAGTTTGGTATCATCATATCAAGAACTTCCTGATCAATCATATTAGATCATATTAATTATCAATAATGTTTAATGGATTCCTATGGAAAGAAGAACCAAACATGTTAGGACAAAAAAGTTTAGGGTCATGGGAAATTGTGTTTGTCTTGACATTCAGTGTTAGCTTTTTTATCATCTTTTCGCCTTTGCTTAGCTTTTCAGGAACTTAGCAAAGACAAGATCTTCAGAAATTCTCGCCACCTGGACCATTTTCCACCCATCATCCACCTTAAATTACTTTAAATTTTCAATAACATTTTTATAAATTTAAATTTAAGGTCATTTCATTTTACTTCTATTTTCCTGTTTTTAGTTTTATTTTTCTTTCAAATAAAAAAGTTGTTTGAATGTTAATGTCTAATAATTATATATTATATAAAACTTAAAGATATTTATAAATAAATAAATTAAATAAATTTTATTTTAGTCTTTAATAATTAAATTAATTATGAAAAATTGAATTAACTTATTAAATTAAATTATTCATAATAATCATTAATTAATATAAAATAATCAAATATAATATTGAATTAAATTATTATTAATAATTAATATTAAATAATTAAATAATATATAATTACTTGACAGAAAATTATATTATGAAAAAATAAAAAATTACTTTTTTGGTTTTCATAATTTGTGAAAATTGAAAAAAAAACTAAAACCAAAAATAGAAGTCATAGACTCAAACAAACAATATTTTTACTAAATTCAAAAATAAAAACTAAAAATATAAATAGAAACAATAAGTTGATTTTGCACTTCACAAATTTAAACAAAATTTTAATATCGCCTAAATCATACTATTACAATATAAGAAAATTTTATAAGACATCATTATGTAAAATATTAAATTAAAGTAAATTAGTTTTATAAATATATTATTTAAAATGACTATTTAGTATAGTTTCTTTACTCTAATTTGTCCTCTTCTAATCTTTATTAAAATTTTAAATAAATTATTTTAATAAGTCTAATAAAACAATAAATTTGACTAATCTTTCTCCTTATCTTATTTATAATTTTGGTTCTTAAAAATAATGAATCTTTAATTAAAATATTTCTACAATGAAAAACATAATAATAAAAAGTAGGCAATTAAAAATAAAAATAAAGTAGAACGATTGAGAAAATAAAGATTATTATAATAAAAAATTTTAAATAGATTATTCCAATCTTTCAAATCTTCTGTTAAATAGATTATTCGAATCTTTCAAATCTTTAAATTAAAAAACTATGATCGATACTTTTTAAATATGTGCAGGATAAATTATAAAATATACATAATAATGAACTATTGGCTTTCAACAGGCCAATGATGATTCATTCTTTCTGTAGGAACGAGCAAACGTTGGCCAAAGTGCTTGTATCTATCTATGCTTGCCACTCTTTCTCCTCGGCGTACCAATTCAGTGCGTTCCGAACAATTCCGAAACATTCTCATTCGAACATATCTGCATGCTCAAAGATATGTCTGCACAGCACCTTACGTAATTGAATTAGAATTTTGGCATATTTTAAATTGACATTCAAGCTGTTATGTCAACGACACAAGTCATTTGGTAGAAAAGGAAAAGGAAACAAGAAGACTGAAAACGTGGAGCATATCCTTAGCTAGTTTCTACCTGCTCTGAGTACTCATTAGAAAATAAAGTAATAATAGGAACATTATGAACGTAATTCAAGGTAAGAGACAATTCTCATTTCTTAAACCAGACGCTATTGGAAGACAGTGTGATACAACAAGAAGATTGAGCCAAAAGAGAAGGCGCATGATTGAACAACGATGTAATCAAAGTGCAATAACGTTATGAAGTTTAAATGAGAAAAAGGGTTCTAAAAATTCTCCATTCGGAAATGTATATAAGATAAGCAATCAGGCTGACCATATATTGATCGTATTTGTCCACTCAAGGATTGGTCTCATATTCCTAGCCAAGGCCAAGTTTTTGACTTTTACGACAAAAAACAGGAAAAAGATGGGCAACAGTTCTCTCAGGCTATCTTTTGATGGCAACAACATGGTCCTGAAACCCCCTAACCATCAAGATGGTCAACATCAGTTTACTAGTGGCTTTTCTTATTCACCAAAAACACCGCAAATATAATAAGTAAACAGATAAAAAGAGTTTTTTAATTGGGTGGATTATTATAAAGTAAAATATTATTACAAAAATTATGGAAAAAATATGTGATCGATGATTAGTAAGTATTGGTCATTAATATCATAAAAATAGAAAATATTATTTTATAAACTAAAGAAGGCAAACAAGATATCTATAAGCTCGCTAAGACACGTGCCAGAAAGAGTAAAGATATCAACACAGATAGGCATATAAAAGGAGAAGACGGGAGAACACTTTTGGGAGATCAAGACATTAAAGACAGGTGGGAAGTCTACTTCA
>JANZXP010000006.1:33005903-33031125 GCA_027576715.1 Erythroxylum flavicans
TTTATTATGCTCATACATATAAAACCAAACTCTTTTGTTTTATTAATAATAAATATTTTCATTACAAAAAGTAACTAGAAGAAAATTAAGTTCTAGGGCACTATATTTACATAACTCCAACAAAATACTGTATATAAGTTGTACTTGTTGAAGTCTGATAAAATGTTACGTAATATTCAACATTAGATGATATATGATTTGCTTGTAAATTGGATTATGAATTGTCTTTGTGATTTGTTATGAGTGAGCACATCAATGATGGTTCACTCACTGATTTTGCAAACTCATCAAAATTACAACATTGATTTTTAGGTATAAGGAAGACCTAGCTTCTAAGGCAATCTAGTAGAAGTTTATTACTGTCAATTTCTGGGATCAAGAATGCCTCAAAGGTCTAGTCAGTTGATATCTGAGGAGTATAGTAGATTGTGTTTATTCATTTTTCTCATTTCATATAGAAAATTGTGTAAAAGAACAGTAAACTCTCAGATGTTTTTGGTAATGTAAATATATGGATTATGAAGTGTAATGCTATAATGTAAGTTATGTTACTTGAAATGGGAAAAGTTGATCTTTTGAATACTTGTGTTATGTATGATGCCATAATAAATTGATGTGATTATTTTAACGTGCCATTTTCATAGGGTATGTTCTTGAATGTCTTCTGGATGTTTGGCAATATGCTCTATGGTAGTGGTGTGTTACATTGAATAAGCTCGATTAGAGAATGGTCAAAAATTAGAGAGTTTCCAAAATGAGGGTCTTTAAGGAGAACTATATGCCAAAGATCTATTTGGATAGGAAGATGAAGGAGTTTCTAGATCTGAAACAAGGAAGCCTTAATGTAGCCGAGTATGAGGTGCGGTTTAATGAGTTAATGGGGTATGCTACTGCTTTGATTCTGACTGAGGAAGATAAGTGTAGGCAATTTGAGGATAAAGTAAATATGGAGATTAGAATGAGGTTAGCTATCACTAATTTGAGTAGTTTTACTGAGCTGAGAGCTGATTCAATCTAAATTGAACAGTTATTGAAAGATGGATAAGGAAAGTATAGCCAGAAGTTTAGAATGAAGGGACATGGTGAGTTTCAAGTTGATTTTAGTAGGAGATTCAGTAAATGCCAAAATATATCATTTTATTCACATACTAGATCAAGACAGTCAGGGTTTAGACCGAGAGGCAGTTTTGTTCAAGTATCAGGAGGGCAGACACAACAGATGCCTAGTTGTGAGCATTGTGGAAAGAAACAAGGCGGAGCATGTTGGAAGATATCGGGAGCTTGCTTTCATTGTGACTCTTTTGAGCACCAGATTAGACACTATCCCTCAACTTTGGGAACATAGTATGGAGTGAGAGTAATTGAGACGACTATCCAACAAAGTAGAGCTAGTAGAGCAGGACAAAGAGGATAAGGTAAAGGCAGAACAAGTTCAGTAGGTCCTAGTGTAAGGACCGAGGTGTGGAGTGACCAACCATAGTCCGAGGCTAGGGTCTATGCTATTACAAGACAGGAGGTTTAGCACTCCCCAGATGTTATTTTAGGTGTGTTACATGTCTTTAATTTTGAGGCATTTTCATTATTAGATACAAGATCTACACATTCATTTATCACACCATATCTGGCATCTAAACTACATTATTAGAGAGAGAGGTGGAAATGTGGCTTAGAAGTGAGTACACCGGTGGGTACTACAGTGATTGGAAAAGTGTGTAAAGGGTGTATGATTTGGGTTGATCAGGCTGATAGTATTGCAGTTGAAAGAGATAGACCTTATTTTAGGTATCGACTGTCTTACTGCACATAAGGTTGTGATGAACTGCTACACTAAGGAGGTGATTATTAAATCTCCCACTCAGCTGAGAGTAATATTTCAAGGTGTTAGTCAAGCAATGCCAGCCAAATTAATTTCCTCAATGAGTACTTTTAGGATGATTAAAAGTGAATGTGAGGCTTATATAGCCTATATGACTGATACCTGAATTGAGCCGACAATACATGATATTTCTGTTGTTAGGGATTTACTGGATGTGTTTCCCACTGAATTACTGAGTTTAACCCCAGATAGGGAGATAAAGTTCATAATTGACCTTGTTCCAAGTATTGCTCCTATATCTATTCCTTTGTATAGGATCACACCTGTGGAGCTTAAGGAACTTAAGACTCAGTTGCAGGAGTTGTTGGATAAGGGCTTTATTAGGCCTAGTGTGTCACATTAGGGAGCTCCAGTTTTATTTGTGAAGAAGAAAGATGGAACCTTGAGATTATACATTGATTATAGAAAATTGAATTGGGTGACAGTGAAGAATAAGTACCCTTTACCTAGAATAGAAAATTTACTTGATCAATTATAAGGAGCTTAGGTGTTTAATAAACTAGATTTGAGGTCAGGGTATTATCAGTTGAAGATAGCAAAAACTGATGTACCAAGGAGTGCATTGAGGACCAGATATGGGCACTTTGAGTTTTTGGTGTTGCCTTTTGGGTTGAAAAATACCTCGACAACCTTTATGGAATTGATGAATAAAGTATTACAACCTTAGCTAGATCATTTTTTGATTGTATTCATAGATGAAATTTTGGTATACTTAAAGAGTAGAGAGGAACATTATGGGCATTTGAGGTTAGTCTTACGAATAATGAGAGAGAAGCAATTGTATGTCAAGTTCAGTAAGTGTGAATTCTAGCTTAATCAAGTGGTATTCTTGGGACATATAGTATCTGGACAGGGCATACAGGTAGACCCGAAGAAAGTTGAGGCAGTGATGAAATGGGAAGTCCCGAGAAATGTGTCTGAGATTCAGAGTTTTTTTAGACTAGCAGTTTACTACATGAGGTTTATCGAGGGGTTTTCTTTGATCTTAGCCCCTTTGACAAAACTTCTGAGGAAGAATGTACCTTTCAGATGGAGTGATGAATGCCAAAGGAGTTTTGAGGAATTAAAACACTGATTAACTACAGTATTGGTGTTACCTATTCCATCTAGATTTGGAGGATATGTAGTATATATTGTTGCTTCACACTAGGGGTTAGGATGTGTTTTGATACAGTACAGTAGAGTGATTGCTTATTGATAGGTGTGCATTAGGATATGTTTTTATAGGTAATTGGCATGTGTTTTCTAACATAATTGTTGATTATTATTCTAGTAGGATTCATTTTGTATGTTTTCATTAAGTTTGATTTCCAATGTTGTTCTTATGTGTTTGATGCTAATTGAGGGTAAGAATTGATTATTTTTTTGTAAAAAAGAAGAGGGAGCAACTTGGAGGTTGAACAAAAGATCAAAGAAGAGAAGACAAGAAGAAAGCATTTGTGACAAATTCCCACATTCGTGGGAATCATGTAAATTCCCACGGATGTGGGAATCATAAAAGAAATGAGGAGTGTGTCTGTGTGTAATTCCCATGAGCAACATTTGTGACAAATTCCCACATTTGTGGAAATCATGTAAATTCCCACGAACGTGGGAATCATAAAAAAATGAGGAGTGTGTCTATGTGTAATTCCCACGCTCGTGGGAATCATGCAAATTCCCAAGGACGTGGGAATTGTAATCTAAGGCAATCTGCGATGCTTCATTAAACCTAGGATTTTTTGATTATAAAAACATCATTAAGCGTCCATCTTTAGAAGAGTTGACACCCACCTATAGAAACACCATCCTTAAGTGAAGAACACATGTTTGTAGCATTGAGGAAGGATTGGAGACAAGGATCATCATCAAGATTGGGCAAAATAGCACATCAACATCAAAATTACAGATTTTGGCGAATAAGAGAAGGAGTCTTTCTATTTAATTTTATGTCATTCTAATATCTTCTATTCGTTGTAAAAATGGTTTATTTGATTGTTGATGATGTTATGGAGACCACGTTAGGCTGATTTCATTTTAGGGATTGCTTTTGAATTATTTTGTCAAAACTCCTATTTTGTTGAATTGAATACAATTGTCTTTGTTGATTGTTGTTCTTAATTGTCATCTTACAACAAATCGAGAGAGTGAGTGAGATGAAATTCATGTAGGATTATACAATGAGAGTTGGCGACCTATAGACTAGGAATCATCATGTTAATAGAATAGTTAGAAGAGAGATCTCGATTAGTCAATTGATCACCTATAGGATAGTTAATAACTAGTTGAATTGGTAGTCATTGGGTAGGTTGAGAGATTGTTCAATCGATTCCCGTTAATTCAATTAGGGGCAAATAGTTACACCTTGAGAGAAGGTAATTAGTATATTTAAAAATTTAGGGTGAGACACAATTCATTCAATAAAATAGGAGGGAGACAAAATAAAGAAAAAGTAATCTTTAGCATTTAGATTCTTGAATTCAGATTTTCTGCAATTACAGTATTGTCCATTATTTACATTAGTCTTTTAATTTTAATTTAATTTTCCAGATTATTTTCATTTCATAATTTAGTTTCTTAAACAATGTTATGTCTAAATTAAGCGGTGTCTAAGCATCAATCCCTATGGGATCGTTATCCAGTATTTTTACTACAAGTCACGACCCATTCACTTGCAGTTTTCGAGCGTAAAACAAGTAGATAGGTTTTAATATCAACAAGGCTCAGGCCAACTCGAGGTCTAACTATTCTAAGAAAAATTAAATTGTTTTACTTAGAAGAGTTTGGCCTTGGGTAAGCTTAGGTTAGGCAACCCAAACTTGACCCCAATTAAAAAAAGACATTGTTTTATAATTTTAATTTTAAAAAATTGGCGGGATTGGCCCATAGGCTAACCCATTGCCATCCATAGTTGACACTTGTGGTTCACAAGTAACCATGTGCTATGGGTTACAAAATGTTTTTCATTATTGAAATAACTAATAAGTTCCACATTGAAAATGAATAAATGAAACAAAATAGTTTATATATGTCGCAACCTTAGATTGTGACCGACACTAAAGGAATAATAAACTTAAGGTTTACTGGACCCTTAGTAAGCCTAAAATGTCGTCAAATTCCTATATCCATCATAAAGATGAGATTTCAAAATGATAAAACTCATGTTAACAATAATTAAACAGCTCCAACAATGCATAATACTCAATGTGCTACAATGTTAAGATAGTTAATACAAGGGAAATCTAGTATATACAAGACTACTGCAGCTCTAGAGTCAAAGGTCACCAACAAACATACGTTGAATCGCTAGAAAGGAACAAGACCGACAAAGTACCCTGTTAAAAAAGATCTAAAAAAGAGATCGTAAAAAATATTTGAGGGAGTCAGACCTCGCTAAGTGAATTAATACTATGGTTATATTATGCACTCCTAAAGATTTCAAATGATATACACACACATATATATATATATATATATATATGTATATATTTATAAGGTATTACATCCATAAATGCAATTTCATAACATAATGATTTTTTTCATAATCATGCATGCATTTCCCATATCAATATCACGTCACATAATCATCACAATCATAAATAACAATAATAGTGGAAGACTGAAGAATGACCTTATAACATTCCCTTTAGCCATAGACTATAGCCATAGGGGCTCTCTTATTCCACATGGGTCACTGAGTCCAATTTAGTGGACTACAGTTTGATAGTCATACTCAACCGAACCACCACAGCCTCACTACGATATGATCGTTGTTCGAGAGCAAGCTTGATCGAATCGCCACAATCATGCTACCTCTCATGTACCATATATTGGTTGGCTTCCGATAGCAAGTTTGATCGAACCACCCCAACTACGTCATATCTCAATCAATGGATCCAATACTAACCCAAATCTATACCCAACCAATTAACTCACTATGCGCACAACCTAGTGACACCCACTAGGCAACTCATACCACAACATTAGGTTCAACCTTAACATTAGTCATAGTACCGAAGTGAATCTGAGATTATGGGCCAGCAGGGCCATGGATCAGGAGGTAGGTTTAGGGATAGATTCCAAACTAGGTGTAGGTCTAGTACTAGAAATTTTGGATATGTTTGGACCTCTCAATAGTTAGGAGGAGGAAAGGCTCGAGTATTCACCCTTACGTTACAAGATGCTTAGACCTCTAATACAGTTGTAGTAGGTATTGCATTAGTTTGTTATGTTGATGCTAGAGTTTTATTTGACACAGGTGCTACTCGTTTGTATATATCCCTTGTGTTTGCATCAAGGATTGGTTAGTAAGCAACTAGATTAGTAACTCCTTTATTAGTAGCCACACCTCTGGGTGAATCCTTGAATACAGATATTATTTTCCCTTCTTGTTTGATTTCGATCGAGGGTAGAGAATTAGTGGCTAATTTAGTATTATTAGATGTGATTTTGAGTATGGATTGGTCGTCACAACACTTTGCAACCTTGGATCATCAGGAGAAATTTGTAATTTCTAGGATTCTTGATGATGTTGAATTTTGGTTTAGAGGTGATAAAGGGGAAGTTCCTAAAAAACTTCATATTTTCGAACACTACAAAAAAGATGTTTAGACCAGGTTATCAAGGGTTTTTGGCCTTAGTAAGGGATACTTTAACAGAGAAAGGTTCAATTGATCATATCTCAATTGTATGTGAATTTCCTGACGTGTTTCCTGAAAAGTTGCCATGTTTGCCACCAGAAAGGGAGATTGAATTATGTATTAGTGTAGTGTTAGGTTACAACTCCTATCACAATTCCACCTTATCAGATGGCCTCCACAGAGTTAAAGGAGCTTCAGGAGACACGAATTGTTAGATAGGGGATTTATCAAGCCTAGTACTTCTCTATGGGGTGCACCAGTATTATTTATAAAGAAGAAGGATAGTAGCCTTTGACTCTGTATTGATTACAAGGAATTAAATAAAATGACGATAAAGAATAAGTATCCACTTCTAAGAATCGATGATTTGTTTGACTAGACTTCAAGGGGCCAGATTTTTCTCTAAAATTGATTATCATTAATTGAGGATTAAAAGAGAATGTATTCCAAAAACTACTTTTCATTCTAGGTACGATCATTATAAATTTTTGGTGATGTCCTTTGGATTGACTAATGCTCCTGCAGCCTTTATGGATTTGATGAATAGGGTGTTATTGTATTCATTGATGACATTTAGTTATATTCTAATAGTGAAGAAGAACATGCAGTACATCTGCGAATGGTTTTGCAAACTTTAATGGAGCATCAGTTGTATGCTAAATTTTCTAAAGTGTGAATTTTGGTTAGATCATGCAGCCTTCTTGGGACACGTGGTATCTAAAGATGGCATCCAAGTGGATCCTAAAAAGATTGAAGCTATCATGGAATGGTGAAGATTGATTATTGTTACTAAGGTTTGGAGTTTCTTAGGCTTAGCGAGCTATTATCGAAGATATGTCCAAGATTTCTCTCGAATAGTTACGCCTCTGACTAAGTTAACTCAAAAGAAGGCTAAATTTGTTTAGCTAGAGGTGTGTGAGGATAGTTTCCAGCAGCTTAAGGACAGGTTAACATCAACTCCAATTTTGACCTTATCTTTAGGGTTAGATGGATTTATAGTGTATTGTGATGCTTCTAGGGTTAGTTTGGGTTATGTGTTTATGTAGCACGGACGATTTGTGGCTTATGCTTCCTGAAAACTAAAGAAGCATGAGCACAACTATCCTACTCATGACTAAGAAATGGCAGTTGTGGTGTTTGCGCTTAAGATTTGGAGACGTTATTTATATGGTGCGACTTACGGGATCCATACTGATCATAAAAGTTTGAAATAAATTTTTCAACAAAGGGATCTAAACTTAAGGGAATGAAGATAGATGGAGCTTTTGAAAGATCATGATTGTTCCATTTTGTGTCAACTAAGTAAAGCTAATGTAGTAACTAATGCTCTAAGCAAAAAATCATCCAGTAGTCTTTCTCACATCAAATCTGTAAGAAGAACCTTAATTAAAGAGTTGAATGAGTTAGTAGACCAAGGATTGTAATGGAAGATATCAATATTAGGATATTTGCTAGCACAATTCAAGGTTCGATTGATGCTTTTGTATAGAGTCAATGTTGCTCAGTCCAAAGACCCTCAGTTATGTAAGATAGTTGAAGAGATTTATGACAATCAAGCTAAGGATTGTTGTGGATGGTGATGGTATTCTGAGGATGGGTACTAGAGTATGTGTACTGGATGTTGTTGACCTAAGAAAAGAAATTATAGAGGAGGTACACTTTATAACTTATAGTGTTCATTCAGGCTTTGCCAAGATGAATAATAATCTCAAAGGGACGTATTGGTGGAGTGCAATGAAAAAGGATATTGCAGAATTTGTGTCTAGGTGCCTTACATGTCAACAAGTAAAGCTTGAGCACCAAAGCCCTTCTGAATTATTACAACAACTCCCTATTCCTGAGTGGAAATGAGATATGATTACTATTGATTTTGTGACTAGATTGCACCGTACTAATACAAGATATAATGCTATACGAGTGATTATGGATAGATTAACAAAGTCTGCACACTCCTTACCTATCAAGAAGACTTATTCTACTAATAAGTTGGCTAAGCTTTATGTCAATAAAATTGTGTGTTTGCACGGGGTTCCACAATCCATAATCTCTAATTGGGATTCCAAATTTACATCAATTTTTTGGTGAGAGTTACAAAAAGCCTCGGGTATAAGATTGGACTTCAACATTGCTTTTCATCCTCAAATAAATGGTCAGTCTGAGAGAACTATTCAAACTTTAAAAGATATGCTTAGGATGTGCATTACTGATTTTGGTGGTTATTGGGATTTGCAGTTTCCATTGATTGAATTTCCTTATAACAATAGTTACCGTGCTAGTATTGAAATTGCTCCTTAGGAATTTTTGTACGGAGAAAATGCAGATCACCCCTATGTTGGAAAATTGGTAAATGACAATTGATAGGACTTGAGTTAGTACAAATCACTTTTAAAAAGATCCCTATTATTTAGCAAAGATTGAAAACAACTTTTAGGGCTACAAGCCCAAATTGGAGCCTAACAAGTTTTAGTTTGATCAATTTATGACTAAAACTTGTAACTTGCTCAAGGTCTAAACTTTCGCAAATCTGCTCAATTTCAGGCTTTTTTGGACTGAAATTAGGGCGTGTCATACACGCGCTGTTACATTCAAACTAGTTAGTCTTTAGATGCCACATTAAAAACAGATGAACAGGTCAGGCCATGAGGATTTTTAGAAAAAAAATTTAATTCCATTTAAATTTTTACTATTCAACCCTAAATAAACATTTAATCCCCCAAATTTTCACCCTGTTTCTCTCAATTGTGCGATCACTCCAATCCCTGCATGCATCATCACTTCACGCATAATCACAGTTCCGCCTTCCAGTAGTGTGAGCTTCTAAGTAGTGTGAGTTTTCTCTTTTAAAGTTGGAGGTGAAAAGGTGGTTGAGGTTTTAGAGATTCGAAACATACATGTGTCCCTTTTTCCACAGGTGTTGTAAGGTAGTGATGTACGAGTATTTTGATTGAAGCCCCAAGTAGGTAATAACTCAGGCTCCCTTCTAATTTTTGTATATAATTTTAGTGTTTGAATCTTCACTTTATTCCTTTCCCTTTTTTCCCTTTTTATGGAAAGTTTTGTTAACAATGTAATTTAGGTAAATTAATTTTTCTTCTTTAAATGGGTTTGATTATAGGGCTGAATAGCATGTAGAATAGAATTGTTTTCATGTACAATTCTATTATACATTGTATGTAGGATATGATCAAGTCTTCTCTTCCCTATCTACTTCATATTATATGTAGGATATGATTTTTGTCACTAAATTTAGCTCCCTTGATGATTATCTATGTTTTGTTTATCTCTATCCGCTAGGTTTAAGATAAAGTATGATATTTATGGAAGAGATGTAGATTCTTAGTAGAATACAAATTCAGTTTTGTAGACATCATTTAGCTATCGGTGGGTGCACAATCAACATTACAGTATTGTAATTTACCTATTAGCTGAAAAGGTAGATTAAAGGATTAAACTACATTTTCAAAGACATCAGCTGGGAATATTTGAGAATGAGCTCAATTAGTAGTTCTTTAAGGTACTGAGGTTGATTAAAGGATTAAATTTGTTTTTTTCTTGGTTGTAATTTTTTGTTTAGTGAAAATTTTTAAAATTTTCATCTTTGGCAGTAGAGGAACGCATTCTAGGTGTGATTTTGGTCATACAAGCTAATTTCTTCAACTTACCCAGTTGAATGGGACTATAATGAAGAGGCTAAATATTGTTACTGCAACTTAAAAGCACCTAGAGGGACTTCATGGACTGATGAAAATTTAGGAAGAAGGTTCTATGACTGTCGACTTTTTTTGATAATTTTGGTACATGTTTATGTTGTTTTATATAAATATGTTCATATTTTTCATTATCGAATTGTTGTTTTTTCTTTAATGGTAGAGTGAAAATATTTGTGGATTTCATGAATGACATGATCAAATATTTTCTCCAAGAGCAAGACAAATTATTTTAGAGCTGAAAAACAGAGAGAAGATGTTATACCATTAAAGTAATTTATTGAAGGTTGAAGTGGCAGAGTTAAGATGGATTGCAGTAGATGTTTTGCAAGCTAAAATGATTGCAAAAAATTTGAAGTTGAAGAATGAGTTAGATGCCATGAGGAGTAGTAATGAAACACATTCAACAAAGTGTTGGAAATTTGTAGCTTGTTTACGATTATGTTTAGCAGCTTTTCTTATGTTTGTTAGCCTAAATAATGAGGGCACTTTAGGCAATAGTTGTATGTTTAAAGCCTTACATGGAAATGGTTTTATGGACTAAAATAGTGTATAAATGTAATTGAGCTTCCTTGATATTGGAAAGTGCAAAATTTTGATGTTTCAACATCTAGAACCATATTACGATTGTGACATTAAGAAATTATATGTTGTAAAATTATGGAGTTAATTATTCACTTGGTTACTCTTTGTATTAACAATGTACATCTTGTGTTAATGCAGTTGAGCTTAGTGAAATTTTTTATGGCATACATAAACAAATGCAGTTTCATAATCTAGCATTCATAAACTTTAACAAAAAGGAAAAAACCTTAAAAGAAAAGCAATTCACACTAAAATTGGCAGTTGAGAAGAATGAGAAAAAGTTTTCTGTGTATTACTTAGAATAATGTTACAGGTATTTATACTGAGCACATAGGTTTAAAACTAGGAAAATAATCCCTATAATCATGCTAAATCCCTATAACTATAATATTTACATTAACTACATAATCCCTATAATTATGTAACTGATATATTCTGTAACATTCCCCCTCAAGCTGGAGCACAGATATTGATCATGCCCAGCTTCTTACAAATATAATTAACCCGATTCCCCAGTAATGCTTTGGTGAACAAATCAACCAATTGGCTCCCTGTTCTAACATGTTGAGTTGAGATTGATCCATCTTCTAGCTTTTCCCGGGTAAAATGACAATCAACTTCTATATGCTTGGTTCTCTCATGAAACACAGGATTATTTGTAATATAGATTACTGCTTCATTGTCACACCATAAGTTTATTGGTTTAGATTGAACAAACCCAATCTCACCAAGTAAATGACATAACCATATCAGTTCACATGTAGTCTGTGCCATGGTCCTATATTCAGATTTTGCACTTGATCGGGATACAACACTCTGTTTCTTGCTCTTCCAAGAAACAAGTTTGCCTATAACAAAAACGCAGTAAACTGTGGTAGAGCACCTATCTGAAAGATCTCCTACATAGTCAGCGTCTGTGAATCCTTCTATATTGTGGTGACCATTATTTCGATATAAGATGCCACGTCTTGGTGCACCTTTTAGATATCTCAATTATGAATAACAGCATCCCAATGTGAGGTTCTAGGAGATGACATGAATTGACTTACAATACTTACTGGAAAGGCAATATTAGGACGAGTGATAGTAAGATAGTTCAATTTTTCCATAATTTTCCTATATTTTTCAGGATTCATAAGTAAGTCTCCATCTTCAACTTTTAAGTTCACATTTGGTATCATAGGTGCATCACATGTCTTTGCCTTAATAAAGCTAGCATCATCTAATAAATCCGGACAATATTTCCTTTGAGATAGATAGACAGATCCCTTTATGACTGCGAGAAACTTCAATTCCTAAGAAGTATTTCAATGGTCCTAAATCCTTTGTCTAAAAACGAGTCCTAAGGAATGCTTTCAACCATTTGATTCCTAATTCATCACTTCTAGTGATCACTATATCATCCATATATACAACCAATAAAATTGCACCCAGAACTAGATGATGCAAAGACCACTAAGTGATCATATGCAATTCTTCGCAAGCCAAACTCAATCATTACAGTACTAAATCTTCCAAACCAAGCACGAGGTGATTGCTTCAAGCCATACAGTGACTTCCGTAGTTTGCACACTTTCCCTGACTCCCCCTGAGCAACAAATCCAAGTGGTTGCTCCATGTAAACCTCTTCAGATAAATCCCCATCTAGGAAAGCATTCTTCACATCAAGTTGGTGAAGTGCCCAATTGTAAGTGGCAGCTAAGGAGATAAACAGGCGGATAGAAGAAAGTTTTGCAACTAGAGAGAAAGTCTCTGAACAATCCACCCCATATGTTTGAGCATATCCTTTAACAACCAACAGAGCTTTTAATCGAGCAACAAAACCATCAGGATTCATTTTAACAGTGAACACCCACTTACAGCCAATAGCCCATTTCTCTTAAGGAAGGGACACAAGGTCCCAAGTATGATTCTGCTCTAAGGCCATCATTTCTTCCTTCATTGCAGCTTGCCAACCATCATGAGCCAGTGCTTCAACAAGGGACATTGGGATAGCAACAGAGTCTAAGGAAGCTATAAAAGACATTGAGGAGGGAGATAAAGCATAATAAGTTCAAAAGAAGAAATAGGGTAGGTGCATGCACATTTACCTTTACAAAGCAATAGGAAGATAAAAGCTAGCATCAGGTAGTGGTGAGGAATCTGGAGACGAAGCAGAATGGGTCAGGTCCATGTCTTGGTCGATGGGAGGTGCCTCAATAGATTGCTGCACATGTCGAGAATAAACGTAACGAATAATAAGTCGAGATGAAGGAGATACTACCTATTTACTGACAGTATAAATAAGAAAATCATCCCTTTAATCGCTAATATGCGAAGAAGGCACAAAAGAACCAAAGAAGGGGGTATTCTTGAAAAAGGTAACATCAGTAGAGACCAAGTAATGACCCAATGAAGGAGAGTAATAACGATATCCTTTTTAAGCACGAGAATATCCCAAAAAGACACACTTGAGCGATTTGGGATCCAATTTCGAGACCCAAGGTCTTTTATCTTGAACAAAGCAAGTACACCCAAAAATTTGGGGAGCAAGAGGGAACAATGTATATGAGGGAAAGAGAAGGGAATATGGAATCTGACCATCAAGAACAGAAGAAGGCATTCAATTGATTAGGAAACAAGCAGTAGAAAGTGCATCGACCCAGAAAACTTTTGGGACCTACATATGGAACATTAATGCCTGGGCAATTTCTAACAAGTGATGGTTCTTTCGCTCTGCTACACCATTTTGTTGAGGGGTAATAATACATGATGACTGATGAATAATATCATGCTGAGAGAGATAAGATTGAAAAGTATGAGAAACATATTCTTTAGCATTATCACGTCTCAAACTGCAAATGGATTTGTTAAATTGAGTCTTAATTTCAGCATGAAAGGCACAAAATATAGTAAACAATTCTGATCGAGATTTCGTAAGATAAAACCAAGTAACCCAAGAATAATCGTCAATAAAAGTCACAAAATAACGAAAACTAGATTTAGATGGAATAGGACAAGGTCCCCATACATCAGTATGCACCAAGTAAAAGGAAGACGCATCTTGTTTATTTAGTCTAGGAGAATAAGAACCCCTATGAT
Organism: Erythroxylum flavicans; assembly: GCA_027576715.1. Taxonomy (NCBI): domain Eukaryota; kingdom Viridiplantae; phylum Streptophyta; class Magnoliopsida; order Malpighiales; family Erythroxylaceae; genus Erythroxylum; species Erythroxylum flavicans. Next base: position 33,019,772 of record JANZXP010000006.1, read on the forward strand.
GTTTAGAAAATTGACAAGCTTCACACTCCAAGGCATATTCTTGTTTCAAACTGGGACATAACTTTCGTAAAACTATGATAGACAGATGACCAAAACGATAATGAAGTTGTAAAAGGGAAGAAGAGCTTTTGCAAGCAATCGATCTAGGTACTGTCTCAGAACTTGAATCAAGAACATACAAGCCATTCACCAGACGCCCCTTACCAATAATCTGCTTCATCCCAAGATCTTGAAAAAAATAATTGGGATAGAAAACAACACATCATTTGAGACTTTTGTTGAATTAGCTGATAGATAATAGGTTGAAAGGGAAGTGTGATAAACATAAAATAGAGGATAATAGGAGAGAATTTGTTGGGTTTGTTATCCCACGCCCAATTACAGAAGTGGTAGATCCATTGGATATAGTAACACAAGGTAAATCAATAATAGATTCGAAATAATAGAGAATACCTGTGTTGCTAGTCATATGATCAGTAGCCCCTGAGTCAATAACCCAACTGTGAGATGAAGTGGAGAGACAGGCAGTAGGGTTGCCTGTATTAGCCAAAGTTGATGTCGCAGGAGATGGATGTTACGACTCATGAGTGATCGAAATTTCTTGATAAGCATTGGTTAAATGGGTATACTCATCTATTGATATCGTGATAAAAGGAAAGGGTGACTGAGGAAGGGGTAGGATGCCATCCTGAGTAGCCACATTTAATTTTTTTGTTATTATTCTTACCCGAGTATTTGGGAGGCTTACTATGTAATTTCCAACAATTCTTCTTGATATGTCCTTCGACTCTGAAATAATTACAGGTGCGAGGGGTGCCACTGTTCTCGACAGCAGAACTACTATTGTTCCCATTGTTACCACCACGATTATTATTTGAAACATTGCTCATTAATGCCACTAAGTCATTGGTCACCATATCAAAAGACACATCTCAAACAGGCATATACTTCCATAAAGGAAGGAAGTGTCTCACTAGTTAACAATTGTTTGCACGCCACATCATATTCAAAATCCAACCCTGTTAAGAAACATTGTACCACAATCTGCTCCTCTTGTTCTTGCATTTACTTTATATCTGCCACAATTGAAAACATGGCTCGCTTTTCTTCAAAGGCTTGTTTTACTTCAAAATAGTACTAAAACAGGGAGTGACTTCTTTGTTCCACTCGATAAATCTTTAACAGTAGTTCATGAACATGAGACAGATCTTGTTTGCAAGCACACAAAAATTCCAAATATTCCCATAGTTCTTTGACACTATCACAATGATTCATAACATCATCAACAGTTGGGTCTAGAGTATTATGGATTTGATTAAACAATTTATAATCCTCCATTAAGCATTTCTTTCGAGCAACAACATCAATCTTAAGAGGCAAATTACTAGTTAAATGATCTTCTAAATCTAAACTAGTCACAAATCTGTGAATAGTTCTTTTCCACTGTGCATAATTTTTCCTTCCAATCAATTTCCTATTAGTAATTCTAGATGCACCTGACGTAATTTTAGTAATTGTCTTCTTATCTCCACCCATATCACTACTCTCATCCATTTTCCAATTGACAATATTAAGCAGATAAAGGAGGAAAGAAACAGCAGAAACAAAAAAGGGATACCTTGGACTGTTTAGAACAAGATGGTTCTCCACTATGTAAATACCTATACGTAAATTCGAAACATTCAGCAACACCACATAAATATTCCAGCAGCCACACCAAACCAACACAGGAAAAGGAAGCTACTAAAATTAGAAGCACTCAAAAATAGAAGGAAGTTGCGGTTGTCTTCTACACCAACATAGACCAACAATACCCTAAAATTGACATGATATCCAGATAAACTAGTGCAGAAGACAGTGGCTCACGTTCCCTCAGGTATCGGGGAGAGGGGACGGCGTTTGAGGCTGGGTGGCATGTATGGGTCATGAGCTCAAGATCAGACGACCGAATTTTAGGGGATGGTCGATCGGCACCAGTAGTGTCTTATGAAGGAGGAGCTGAGAAAATATTTCTCCAAAAAATGTACCACCCACACTGTTGGTATACTACGTCACAATAGGGCAGAAAACAATTTATAGAAAACTACAGAAGAGACCCAGAAACACGACTAGGCTCTGATACCATGAGAAGAATAAGAAGAAGTTTTCTGTATATTACTTAGAATAATATTACAGGTATTTATACTAAATACATAGGTTTAAACTAGGAAAATAATCCCTATAGTCATACTAAATCCCTATAACTCTGATATTTACATTAACTACATAATCCTTATAATTACATAACTGATAAATTCTGTAACAATGAAGATGAATCATTTTTCACCTTTTTTGATTCTTGAGTTGGAAGTTCTTCTTTCTTTTCTCCATCATCGTGCTTTTCTTCCTCCATTGGTAAAGAAATTTCAAATTGAATTTCCTTACCACTTCTCAAAGTCATTACACTCATATTCTCCTTAGGATTCACCACCATTTGGGAAGGTAATTTGCTCAATGCTTGAGCTTCTAATTTAATTATCGAGGTGGCTAATTGAGTGATTTGATTTCCCAAGTTTTAAAGGTTTACCCTTGTTTCCTGTTGAAATTGTTGAATATGATTAGCAAGAGCCTTAATAATTTCATCTAAAGACATACATGAATTTGAAGATTTAGGTTGAGCATATGTAGCAGCTTGAGGTTATTTAAAAGTGTGAGGTTGATATCATTGTTGGCCTCCTTGATTTTCATAGCTCAAGTTTGGATGATCCCTTCATCCTTAATTGTAATAATTGGAATAAGGGTCATACTTTCGTTGAGGTTGACCAGGAAAGCCCCCTTTACGCTAGCTTCTTGAAAAGAGTCTTGTTACAATATAGGGCACATATTCGTAGGATGTCTAGAGAATGAGCATATCCTTTACCTTCTTGCCGATTGTAATTAACCTATAGCCATTTGACGAACTAGAACAGTTAAATCAGAAATTTTATACTCGAGGTGTGTGTTACTTATCTCATTCACACGCTTGATAGCTCCATCCATCCTTGTCCTAAACTGTTAAGAATTTTTGGCCATAATGGATATCAACTGTCTAGTTGTCTCAGGTGTTTTATTTACCAGAGCTCCTCCACTAGCTGCATCAACCATACTTCAATCCATTGGCAATAGTCCTTCATAAAACTATCAAATCAGAAGTTGACCAAGAATTTGATGATGTAGACAACTAACACATAACTCCTTAAACCTTTCCTAATATTCATATAATATTTCTCCTGTAATTTGTCTTATCCTAAATATCTCCTTTCTGATATTCGTTGTTCTTGATGGAGGAAAGAACTTCTCCAGAAACATTCTTTCTAACTCGTTCCATGTTGTTACTGAGCTAGGTAGAAGATAATATAACCAATCCTTTTCCTTATCTTTCAAAGAGAACAGAAAGGCCCTGAGATTAATTTGTTCTCTATCACCCTTGTGGCTTCATTTCGGAGCAAACAACATGAAATTCTTTTAGGTGTTTATGCAAATCTTTTCCCGCAAGACTACAAAAATTAGGCAATAAGTGAATCAAACCAAATTTTAATTCAAAATCTACCTTAACATCTGGAAATTGAATGCATAAAGGTTGTTGATTCAAATTTGATGTTGCTAACTCCCTCAACATTCTAGGGTTGAGATTTGCCATCTTTTCATCCTCTTCTTGAAAATTAGAGTTTTCACTAATTATTAGATCTACTTCAACTTTCACGTCTAAAGGTGAACGACTGCTTTCTTGCTTAGTCTCTTTTCTCAAACAACACGTTGTCTTCTCAATTTCTGGATTGTATTGCAATTTAGCAATTTGAGAAGCACGAATCATACAAGACAAGAGGTCAACAATAACTGTAAAAATAAAATTGCAAAGAAACTAAGAAACTTGAAATAGTTCGTGGCAACGTTACCAAATTTTTGGTCGAGTTGCCGAAGCCTCAAAGTAATTCCGATTCTCTAAACTTTTGTAGTAGTCATAGAACCAGGTCAAATCCTTAGAGAACTAAACACTAGTTTTTAATTTCAAGTAATAAAAGTAAATGGGGGTTGATTAAATAATTAATTAACTAAAATTAATACGAAAATAAATTAAATCAACTAAGTTTAAAAATAAGAAAGTCAAGATTATCAAACACTAATTTAAGGTAAAGATCTCATTAAAAAGAGCATTTTTCACGATTCAAACAATTAGTCCGAAACATATTACGATAGCCATAATAAGTCTCAAATTTTCTTAAATTAATTGGTTCAAACGTAGCATCAAAACAAAAACTTATCATCTATTGACTGGGTGTGATAGTATTCCATATCAAATAAATGATAGCAATAAGCTCTGTGAAAAAGACTAAACCCTAAATTAAATAATCGAGATAGCTAGTTTTTTTGTTTATCATAAGTTAAATATGAAAATTCACAAATAGCCTATTTGCTACTTTTACAAATCCTTCATGATAATTACGGATCACTAAATTCCTAGATAGCAATAGAATAATCAATATTAAATTAAATTGTCAGATCATGAAATATGAGAACTCAAAACAAGAAATACTTGAATTAAAACGTGAATAAAAGTTTGAAACACAAAATCTCACAAGGTTACAACTAGAATATTGAATCCCCTTGAATTAGAACGATGAGTTTAGCCACACATGGCTTTCGCTCCAATAACAAAAATAGAACAAAGATAAAGAATTGCTAAAAATGTAAAAAGAGAGAATATTTTTCTATTGTGAGGAATGTCCCTTTTATAGGATGTTCTAATCTAATCATAATCTAACTCTAACTTGTAAAGATGTCTATCTAAGATGAATTCAAATTCCTACGTGATAAGGATAAGAAGAAGTTTCCCAGTTAAACTCCAACTCTTGAAGTGATCAACCTTATCAACTACATCAATCTCTTCAGTTTATCTAAAATTTGTGATTATCATCAATAAAGTCCCAATTTAATGCAATCTCCACGTTTCATCTCCTAAAACAAACAAACATTAATTTCTGTATTTAAGCATCAAAATAAATCTAAAACAAAGGAGATAATATCAAATAATATGGCAAGATAATATCTTATCATTGTTCTCTAATGTCACAAATATTTTTTATCAATAAAAATGGGAGATTGTTGGACCAAGGGAACTTTCAATTGATGTTTTGATGATAACAAAATATAAGTACTACTAATGTGATTATTATTTTAATGAAAAGCAATATTAGAATAAAATAAAATCATAAACTCAAGAAGATAGTGCGTGAAATTAATAAAGAAAAGTAGAAGTTTGTAGTAAATGAAATAAAGATTGAAACAAGAATAAAAGGAGATTAAGGCTCATCAAGACCATTTAACAAATTGTATTATTATTTGTAAGCTCACTTTGTTAATTTGATCGAAAAAGCTCAGTGTATAAAATCATTTCATCTTTCTTCATTGTATGAGTCTTTACATTCATCAAGAGGTGTTAAAGCTTTTGATTTTAATATAAAAGCCTCTTAATCTTTCAAATAATTTTTGGGGAACATTTTAGAATTGTTTTAATCATATTTGGATTAAATAAATTAGTTTTGAGCATTTGAAGTTGTTAAATCATATTTTTAGGGTGATAGATTGACTTATACAGGTTAACGGTCAACCAATAAAGGTTAAAGTTGTTAAATTTAATATACTGGGAGTTTATAGCAATATTGGTTGATGTACTAATCAACCAATATATATACTAGTCGATCAGTGCATTGTATATAGCCATTGTAACAGCTAGTTCTTAACTTCAGCGGCTATTTTAGATACCGAAACACTATAACTAGGTGTTTTCTCATTGGTTTTAGCATCAAAAAGATTTTGAGTGTTGTATTCACATTTCAAAAAGTTTTTAATCATTTGAGCATTATTGTGTCACATTTGTGTGAGTAAGCCATTTTGAAGTTATCAAGTGAATAAGTGAGATATTTTTGTTGTAATACTTTGGTGGGTTGTTGAATATTATAATTAGGGGTGATTTTAAATGGTGTTGGGATTTCTCTTCACCTTGGAAGAAGATTGTAACAAGGATTCCTCTTTACCAAGAAAGATTGTACAAAGGTCATTCTTCACCTTGAAAGAAGAATTATAGTGGAATTCTAAAAAGAGTCTTAGAAGTGGACATAGGCAAGGGTTGTTTGTTGAACCACTATAAATCAATTTATAGTCTCTCTTCCCTATCCTTTTTAATTTATTGGTCAATTGTTTGATTATTTTATATTAATTTTTTGATCCGTATTTATATTGACTATTATTAATTGAGTACATTGTTTTGAAAATTTTGTTGAAATTTATAAACACCCAATCCACCCCCTCTTAGTTTCCATTGGGGACTAAAACAAGGTATGTTTTTTATTAACTTTATTGTTTATATGAAATATTCATAATAATGGTTTTTCTATTTACTGTTTACACAAAGTTAAAAGAAATGATAAAAATCAGGGACTTTGGCTTAGGCGTCAAAGAGGAAATTAGATTTTATGTCTAATCTCTCACTATGAATCAAAATCACGTTGGATGCTTAGATGTTATAATTGAATTTTCTCTCTAATTTGGATCTTATTCAACTTAATTCCTTTATGCCTAAATGAAAAATAGGGATTCTTGCTACCTAAATTGCCAAATTGAATTTAAGAGATCCTATCAAGATTAATATAAGGTTCTTACTCGTTGCCTCTCTAAGTTATGAATATTTCCAGCGTGTGGATCGTAAAATACTCAAATCTTTATCTTAGATATATCTTATATTCACATATTACAATCACCAAATAGGGTTTCGTATGTTCCTTGCTAGCCAAATTATAACAAGGTTTAGAGTAGATTCCACATGCTATCTATATCGGTACTAATTTTAGGTACTATTCTTTTTGTTAACATCATTTCTCTCATCCAATTATCTTTAGCTGAGTATATGTATATCATAATGTCTATATAGTTCCTCTCCTTCTATATAGCATAGATTAGGATGTCGAATGCTATCTTTAAAACAATATGATCCATCTTCTTGTTTCATCAAGTTTTATAAGTTCATTTTATAATGTTGCTCCAATGCTTGATAATGTATAAAACATTGCAAAGGGAAAATTTTGGCTTTGGATCCTAGGGAGTCATTATAGTTGAAAAGGAGATTATCCAATGTCTCATTTTCTTGGTTGGATAGTAAGCATTTGAAATTAGTTTGGGAATGTTGAGGGAGTCTATCCTTTATCTAGAGGTTCTTTATAACTAGTCATAAATAAAATCAACTTTAAGAATGTTGTTTTTATGTTAGACTAATATATACCTAGAGATTGATTGATTTTTACCTATATTAATCTTTAGAGAGGTGAAAATTTTTAGGTTGTGGTTTATCCATTCTAAAAAGTCTTCTATATCCTTGTTAGGATTATACAAGGCATATAATCCTTAGCAAAAGAGAAACCCCTTAATTTATGAGTTGGAGGACATCCATCCTCCTCTATATATATGTAACCCTAGCCTTCTTTGAAATAATTGTTCTTAGGTGCCAGAAATTTTGAAGTTTGTGTAGTGGAAAAAAAATGTGTCAATTATTAAACCAAAATCAGGATTATTTTTGATTACTTATTTTATCTTGAAATTGTTCTGAACTTGATCCCTTATATCCAAAATTTATTTCAAGGTCCAAGAGGTATTGGTCTTTAGCCTAATTTTTCACGTGTTTTCTCTCCCTTAAAAAATAATTTTGTATCCTTTTAACTCATAAAGATTTCTTTCAATCAATAACTTCCACAATCTTTTAGCTAATAGAAGTCTTATTGATTGCATGGATTAAAGTAATTCCTAGGCCTCTTTCAGCTTTATATATAAATAAATTAGACCATTTTATCTTTTTCCTAATTAATTTGTTATCATTTCTAGTCCAAAATTTTTTTCATATGTTCTTCTATTGATTTGGTAAGTGCAATAAGTAAAATCTATTTTTTACAAGTTAATAGTACCAAAGTCCTTTTAAATTTCTATTTTCAAATCACAAATTTTAATTTCCTTCTTCTTATTGCAATTCTTAAAAAGTTCTTATTCAACTAAAATATTATCTCCAATATTTCTTCCCTAAATGAGGGCTCCCTAGAAATAGTTGATAAAATTTTTCACAATCACTTTCTGTCTAAAGGAAAGCATCTTTAAGATTGTTTTATATACGTTATTATAACTTGAGATAGGTTTCTAATCTACAAGGATTCTTAGGTTTGGAACTATAAGAATCAAACATATATGGGTTTTATTTATTTCCTGCACTAATGTGCCCTTATTAAAAAAAACTCTAGGATAGCATCAATAAAAGTGGTACTTGTTAAGTTTTATGTTTCTTGAAATAATTTGGCATGAAATCCATCATGGTCAGAAGTTTTATTTGGTCGTAAGCTAACTAAAGATTCCTTGATTTCTGTATTGTAAAAGGTTTAGAGAGCATGGATGCTTGTTCCTTGGAAATGGGGTGAGGAAACATCTATTCGATGTCATACAACGAGAAATCAACATTGTTAGTAGTACTTATAGTATTTTTAAAGTAGAAAAGGCTAATTTATTCAGCCTATAAGGGTTTATTATGGTTATTCTTTTGGATCTATAAATAAGGTGAGTTTATTAATATTCCTTCTACCTATAAGTGAAATAATATAAGAATTTATGTTCCTCTCCTTGAGCTAATGATTCTTTGATGTCTGTCTTATGAGTGAATTATAAATTTCCATAATTGAGTGTAGCTAATAAAAACATATTTTTCCTTTTATATTAGAGCTTCATTTTAAAGTTCAGTTGTTCATGTATTTGGTTGAGATGAATAAGGATTGATTCTTAATTAGTAGAGTGTTGCTATATCAAGCTCTATTGATTATCTTGAGCTCTTTTTTTATTACTTTTAAGCTCTGTATGCATTTGAAAGCTTCACAACCCTTAACTATAATGTTTAATCCTCTGATAATTGCTATTTAAAATCTTGGAACTCCATGAAGGTATTTGTTAAATTTGAATGGTGCTTTCCTCTTAAGGGAAAGATTATATATATTAATTTTAATTGGAGAATAATGTAAGCATAGAGTATTATTAAATCATGTCCAACTATTGGAAAAAGAAGAAAACTATCATAGGTTAATCAAGGTTATATCCAATTTCTTTATTAGGAAGCAATTGTTTGTTTGGTTTTATTACTCTAAGTAAAATAATGTCTAGTAAATATGAAGTTAGTGAGGCCAAGGTGAGCATAGTTGTTTATGAAATCTTCATTATAGGGATTTAATCTTGTTCTTTGACTTTTTGTTGCCTGAGCTAATAATAACAACAACAACAACATCCCAATAAAAGTCTCGTTAAGATGTGAGATCTGAGAAAGTCCAAAAGTATGCCTCTAACTGGTAGAAAAGTTATTTTTGATAGACCCACAAAAAAATAATAAATATAAATATATAAAAATAAAGAGTAATAAAAGATACATATAAAATAATAAAGGTAATAATAAAAATAAACATAAACATAAAAATAGACATAAAAGGTAATACTAATATAAATATAAATATAAGTAAATATAAATAAATACTCACAAATAAATATATAAAAAAATTGACATCATAAATAATATAATAAAGATAGAACAAGGTAAAGAATAAAATTAAAAAACGTAAAGGATAATAAAAATAAATATGTGCAAAAAATATAAAAATAATACAATAAATATAAAACAAGGTAAAGAATAAAAATAAAAGATAAAATAAATAAACAAACAAAAAAGAAGACAAATAAAATAAACAACTCATTATAAAAAAATATTTAGACTAGGTAAGGAAATGTTTAGGCTAAATAATTAAGAGGAAAGTACTACCTATTAATTATTTAGGCTAAATACACGATATAAGACTCGAAGAAAAGGGTTTAGAAGACCTATAGGAAAGAAAAAGACATCTCTATGTGAGTTCCTTTACCCATATTCTAGTACGATAAAGTTTTTTACTAAGGGCCACATCCTTTGTAAATTCCAACAATGTCGTATCATTCTTGATCAACCTCTCCCAGTTCTTCTTAGGTCTTCTTCTTTTCCTCTTATAGTTTACAAGTACAATCTTCTAGCATCTTCTCACTGAAACATCAAGATATCTCCTCTTAATATGTTTGAATCACCTAAGCCTTGTCTCTCTTAATTTTCTATCAATATTAGCCATCTTTAATTTGTCTCTTATCATTACATTCTTGACCTTATCTTTTCTGGTAAGGTTTCACATCCAACGAAGCATCCTTATCTCCGCCACCATTAACTTATGACTATACACTCATTTTATTGGTCAACACTTCACTTTATAGAGCATGGTCAACCTAATTACTAAATGATAGAATTTACCTTTAAGCTTAAGTGGTATCTTCTTATCGCATAAAATTCCTGATGTAATCCTCCATTTAAGTCACCCTAATCTTATGTGGTGAATTGTGTCTTCATCGATCTCTCTATTGCCTTGGGTGATAGATCCTAGATACTTAAAAAACTTTTTCTTTGGTATAACTTTTGAACCAATCTTTACCTCAATATCAGAAGCCACACCATAGCCCGAAAAGTTACACTATAAGTACTTGTCTTAGTCTTACTCAATTTAAAACCCTTTCAACTTTAACATATCTCTCTAAAGTTCTACCTTGGCATTTACACCCTTTTTTGTCTCATCGATTAAAATAATGTCATCAACAAACAACATACACCAAGCCATATCCCTTTGGATATTCTTAGTGAGCTCACCCATCACTACTACAAACAAAAAGCAGCTCAACAAGAAGCCTTGGTGTAGTTCGATATTGATAGAAGAATGCTTTGTATCTCCTCCTATCATTCTTACTCTAGTCTTTACACCTTCATTCATATCTCAGATATCTCATATATAGGTCGTAAGAACTCGCTTAACTTCTAAACATATCTATATAATTTCCTTAGGTATCCTATCATAAGCCTTCTCTAAGTCAATAAAAATCATGTGTAAGTTATGTTATTTTTCTCTGTAATATTCTATTTGTAATGTTGGACTCTTTGAGCCCTTTTTATATTGGTATATACTTAGAGATACTACTATATATTGATATATACATGGTTGCATATGAGTTAAAAAATGTATTTGAATCCTTTCGGTATATATGCCAGTTATATATAATGTTATATTCTCTTACATAAACTTAGAGTTTATCGGTATACGAAATCTTGGAGATTTCTAACATATGAGCTTCTAAATGTGCAAAACTAAGTCCATTGGATGGATAGGACCATGTTAGTTAAGTTAAATGTGTTCTAATGCCTTAGAGGTGATTAGACATTATTTATAGACTTATTGGACACTTAGAAAGCTTAATTG
>JANZXP010000006.1:33031225-33052293 GCA_027576715.1 Erythroxylum flavicans
GATGATGATGATGATGATGATGATAATAATAATAATAATAATAATAATAATAATAATAATAATAATAATAATAATAAGATAAATAATGCCATAACACATTCACAATTATAATTATAATTATTATAATAATAACTATATTTGCTTATCATGATCATTAATCATAACAACAATTTCAATAATAAATCATAATTATAATTATAATTATTGTTATTACAAAAATGATAATAATAACATTATTAATTCTATTGGAGTTATAAATAAATTTCAAATACATATTGATACAATTGTAGAATAACCAATGAATTATAATAACACCAATTATAATAATTAATATTAATTCTATCAATAATAATTGTTTGTACAAAAATTATAATAACAAAATAATTAATGTTATTAGAGTTACAAATACAGTTCATATAAATTTTGATACAATTATGAAATAACCAATGCAAAACATCTTTCTAATATATTATACTGAAAGGGCATTTTTGTCATTACACACTGTTCTTTGTTCTGTCCACTGCAACCAAACACATTCCTGTCCTGAGGATGGAGACAATTTTCTCTGTTCTGTCCATCGCAACCAAACACCTCACTGTCTCCAATTTTTGTTCTGTTCCGTCTTCAGATCTCTGTCTCGTCCCGTCTCTGCATGTTACAGACACTAACCAAACAGACTGTAAGGGAAACATATAAAAAGGATATGTCAAAGTCATTAAAAAGAAATCCTAGATCAGAGGTGGTACAAGTTGAAATAAAAAAACTTAAAATAGATGTTAAGGAGGTTATAAATTCTAGTACGAGAGATAAAATAATGATAGGAATAGAACATCAACATAGGATAGCCACGAATAGAGCGACGTGGACCATCATGTCACTAACTATATACTTAGGAATGCTCAATTGATAAGATGTTATCTTGATATATTAATTGAAATTACCTTATTTGTTTTGGATTTATTTTGGTGCTTAAATAGGAAAATTAATGTTTGTTTTGATTTAAGAGATGAAAAATAGAGATTGCATTAAATCGGGACTTTATTAGTGATAATCACAAATGTATGATAAAGTGAAAAGATTATTGCAATGGATAAGGAGAGATAAAGCCTAATGCCAGATTTACTTGAAGAGTTAAAGTTTAAGTAAGAGACTTCTTTCTATCCATATCATGAAGGGATCACGATTTGTTTTAGATAGGCATCTTTGTAAGATAGGATTTGTAACGCTGGACTTTTTGTATTAGTTTGTACTTGGAGATACTAATGTATATTGACATATACATGGATTGTATATGAGTTCAAAAATGTATTTAAACTCTTTCGGTATATATGCCAGTGATATATAATGTTATATTCCCTTACATGAACTTATAGTTTATCGGTATGCGAAATCTTGGAGATTTCTAACATATAAGCTTCTAAATATGTAAAACCGTGTCCATTGGAGGGATATGGTCATGTTGGTTGAGTTAAATGTGTTCTAATACCTTATAGGTGATTAGACATGATTTATAGACTTATTGGACACTTAGATAGCTTAATTTGAAAAGTTGATGTACCTAAGGGCTTATGTGCAAATGGTTAAAAGTTAAGGGTTTTAAATGTAATTTTTCAATTCTTGGGAGACCAAAAGGTAATTTTATAAAGTTAAGGGGCTTAAAATTTTATAAATTTAAGCGGCTTAATTATAATGTTCAAAAGTCCAAAGACTAAAATGAAAATAAAAGTTTTGGTCATTCTCAAATTTTGGGCTTAATTGCAAATTTAGGAAAAGTTGGAGGATATAAAAGTAATTTCATATAAATTAAGGGCATAAAGGTAATTTTAACATGTATGGTCAAAGATGAGTCAATAATTTAGATCTTTCTTCATGTGTGGCCGTGCACCTCTTTATTAAACATTAGAAACACCTTGTTTTAATTAAAAGAAAGGAGAAGAGAGGAGGAGAAGAGAAGGTTCGACCATCACCTATCTTTCACCATTTTTTTTTATTCTTTAACCCAAACCAAGGTGTTCTAAGGTAATTTAGGGCCAAGGAACTCAAATCTATCATTAGATTTGATAAATTCTCAAAGGATTTGAAGATATCACCAAAGGAAAGTTTAATTAAAATTTGTCTCATCTCTTTCTACATTATGATTTTGAGATTGGTGTTAAGATATCTTGTTCTCCATGCTTGACTATGCATGAAACATGGTTCATATGAATGAAATGAGTCATGGAGAAGTTTCCTTAAGTCAAAACTAAAATGCCTTTTTCTTCGGTTGTAAAATTTTGAATATCTTTCGAAATTGATGGTTTAAATGAATTCTATGGTGTTAATTGTGTATGTATAATATGAATTGATGATGAAAAATGACGAAGATTTACATTGGAAAGAGGCTTTCAAGTTCGTGACGTTAGGTGTTTGATCAAATGTCTAAGTGAACTTGGCATAGGATTTAGGAATTGTAATGGTGTGCATTGAAAAGATGCTTTCATGTTTACTTAGAGTAAAATTGAATTTTTGCTTAGATTGATGAGTAGTGGCCTAATGTTCTTAGATTAAAATGTGCTTAATTATGTTTTGAAATGTGTAAGTATTGGATCAAAGGCACTAAATGCCTTGGAAAATGCAAAGAAAAGCTTATGTGAATAATAAGGGAAGCAACCATGTGAGAAGCTTAATGATCGAATCTTATAGCTTAAAGATTGTGATATTGTGTTTTATACACTTATGCGGTGGTGTATAAATATAAGACAAATGTTTGAGTAGTAAATACAATGTATATTTGTATGTATAAAGCCTCGGGAGCTATGGATCAAGGAGCACGTACCGGGGATTGTTAAAGTCAAAAGAGTGCATACCTTCTTTTGAGGTGAGTTAGGGAAAACATATCTCTAAAATAGGACTAGGATAACCCAAGACATGCATAATGACTTGTATGTGAATTTTGAACATAGTTAATGCATAGTAGAATTGAATCTCAAATAGATGTTAGTATACTTATATATTTTCTGAAACTACATTTTTGAACAACTTTGCACTTAGAGTTCAAAAGATGACTTTTACTATATGAAATAATATTTTGGAACTTACATATGCATAATCGAGTCATGTATGTGTTCTCTTTTGGCTTACAGTCATGGCAAGGTTTCATTTTATCGGTTGGACTAATCAATAAAGGCACAGTATCTTACTTGATTTTAGTATAAATATTTGTATATGATTTTTCTGTGATTGGTGAGGTAATGAGTGGTCATTCGTGTGCTAGGCACAACAGATTAAGCGACCCCCGTACCATTAATGTTGTTACATAAAAGTCGAGTCCTTATAACGATACTTTTCTACGGGACTTGTGGGTGATTGCACACCTAAAGGTCTGGTCACCGACGAGGTCATCATCTACGGTCATGCGCTCTTGTCAACCATAGTCTGAACTCACCACAGATGAAAGTCGAACCAACACCAGGAATTGATGGTTGTGTACGTTAGTTTGGCCGACTAGTGGTGACACACATAACTATTTTAGCATATTCTGAGATTTGGCTTCCTAACAAGATTTGATTTTACATATGATGCTTTTCTGCTCTTGTATACTGGAACTGGAACCTATGTTCACTGAATGAGTGATCAATAGGCTAGGCCAATATAATTCCTAACTAGTATGGGATAAGCAACAGATTAGGCCTATGTGTTTCTATGTCATATATGTTCACTTCATAGGTGGTTACATGTATGTTAGATGCGTAAAACTGTCCTTAGGTTATTTAGACCATCTTGGTGTGTACCAGGTTATGTTTGCGATGTATGTTTTTCTTGTTCACTGAATACATAGTGTACTCACCCCCTCCGCTTTCCAACCATGTAGGTTAATTTGGTGAGCTTGAAGCTTTGAGTGGATCGTACGGTCTTTTGACATTTTTGGGGCATTACCACAAGTTGGTAGCCTCTGTTTTGCACTTTTGTTGTATAGGGCTCATTATTACATTGATATGCTTTATAATTTTGTAAATTAACTCTCGACTATCTTATGGTTTGTAAATGATCTTGTGTATGAACCTTTTGCATTATCGTTGAGATTGCTCTTGAGTGGACTTAAAAGTCCAGTAGTTATGGTAGAGTTTTAACGTGAATATAGAAGTGCGTTTAAAACTGATTTACAGGCGTTTTAATTTAGCTTTAGGATTTTCAAAATATAACCGTTGTGTTGTCCGAATGTTTTAAAGATATTCAGTTAGCCTTGCACAGTCGGGTTAAGGGTATTATGAGTATCCTTAGCCCGGGAATTTGGTAGTTATCATATGCCCGATGTAGTTCCAGGACGTGACACTATTAATTGTCTAAAGAGATAAGAACTTCTGTCTTAGACCTTCCTAGCATGAAACCAAACTGATTCTTTAAGATAAGTGTATCATTTCTCACTCTCTTCTCAATCACCTTCTACCATAACTTCTTAGTATGACTAAGTCATTTATGTCTCTATAATTATTACTTGAGCTAAGAGTGTACAGTTGAAATCCCCTAGTATCGACCAAAGATTAAAATGTCACTCTATAATGCTTTTCATTCTATCTTTAAAGGCTTTCCTTTGAGATTCCATATTCACTATGTAGAATTGCTTTAGTAAAGTAGGATTTAAAATCAAAAGCATCAACAATTTTATAATTATAGTAGGAAAGCACAACCCTTTCTAATATCTTACGGCTTTCATTTATTGAGAAGCTATAACCCTTTTGAGTATTTTTAAGGCTATTATTTTGGTCTGTAAGATAGTAACAAATATAGGCTACTTTAAAAGCAAATAGTCATGAAGAGTCTTCATCCCTTTATATTTTGAGTTGATATTAACATAGACAAGAAGAAGATGAGTTACTTGTAGCATTCTTCTTTTGCTTTCTCTTTGGTTTTATTTTTGTACTTGTCCTATTATCATTTGTTGGATGAGTATTAATTAAGATGGGAAACTTTCCCACTTCCGAGAGAGAATTGGTGGAGTTAGAAGTCTCCTTAACATCTTTTGTATTTTAAATTTTTTCAAATCCTAGGATTTGAAATGTTGAAGGGTAACATCATTACAAAAATGTTTATGTTTATTTTCTTCTAGTTTAGAAATTGAGAGCTCCTTCTTAGACTTAGTAGTATCTTTTGAGTTGCTCACAAGATCACTCAGTTTTTCTATTATTCCTCTTTCATTTCCTTTATATTTTCTAGAGGAATAGTTACCTATTGAGGTATCACCTCTTTATCATTTAGAATTAAGGGTCTATTTATTCTTATTAGTTCATTGTATTCGCCTATTACAAAAGTTTTACCTATGGCCTTCCAAACCTTAGGTGACCTTAACTTTAAGGTTTTCATTGACATGTTAATAAGACTGAACATCCTTTACTAGTTTCTCATCTTTGTTAAGTTTCATTGTTTTCAAACAATTTTGATGGTGATAATTTCTATATAAATTCTTACGAAGCCAATTCTCTTAACTCGATTGTATTTTCATTAGGATGAAGAGGTTTGCCTAGAGAACTTGTTAGGTAACTAGCCATATAGTAAATCAGTATTCTAGAAGAATAATATAGAAGTTGGTCCATATTGGCATCATCCTTATTTTAGTCATATCCATATATAACCTCTATTTTAAGGCATTAGTAGTCCGCAAAAGATGTGTCGAGGACCAGTTTCAAGCATCTTAGAAGCACTCATTTTATGGCAAAATTTAAATATGAATATATTATTTCTATTCGTCAAGGTAACTTTTAATCCCATTTTCTTTCAGGTATTGTTTATTCAAAGTTGAACCTAAAAGAATGAAGATCTTTTCTACGTAAAAAAACTATATATATATATATATATATGTCAAAAGAAGATGCTCATTTAAAGATACCAGCTTGTAGTATCTCCACAGGAGTGAAAACTATTTTATTACCATCAGAAGGAGGTATGTGTTAATTTTTCTGATAGGGTGGAATCACCAATCACTTGATGCCAAGTTTGTATCCTTGAATGAGATGAAGGCCATACCTAAGGAGTAGAAGGAAATACTATTGATGCATAAGCATTATCACCACCTAGAAACTTAACTAAAGAAAGAGGAGGAATATTTAAAAGATCTAGAAAAGTTGGAGCAGATAAGAGCGGGATTAGAATTGGACACAAAAAGAAAAGAAGATGAAGAAAATAATTATTTGCCAAGAAAAGCAGAGTTTAGTAGAGAGAAACTTGATAATGTTGAACCGGAAGTTGGATATGAAAGAGTCATATCCTGAATATGGGATCTAGAGTGATGCAGAGAAGATCTATAGAAGAATCTTGCAGTTATGGGAGGTACGGTAACTGAAAGAAAGGGATTCCAGGTTTATTTCCAAAACTAAAAGTAAAGCTATCAATTTAGGAGAAAAGATTCCCAAAGAATTATTCGAATAAAAAAAAACTTGAGATAAATTTATTTAGAAGATTGAGAGGGGAAAAAAAAGTCATAATTGATAACCAGAGGATTAACCAAGGAGATGATGAAGATTGAAATGGAGATGTCAATTGATTCACCAAGTTGAGCAGGTGACCATAATGCTTTTATCTCCAGGACAGCTCATTCAAGATAAAAGAAACAGTTATAGAATACAACGGATAAGAAACTAATCGAAAGGAAAAGATACAAGTCTTGGATTGAGATGCTAAGATAACCAGATAATGATAACCTTCATAAACGAATAATAAATATCGTGAAAATGATTTAAACACAACATTTTCCTAGCTCGGATTAGATGAAAAGATGAGGAGTACAAATCATGTCTTAGTCTGTACTACCAGCTTGATGTCCGGAAATACAGTAAGAGTTGTTAAAGCGAAATGATAAAGAAAAAGATGATAAAAAAATAGGAAACTGCAATATTTAAATAGCAGGATTTGAGTAACGAACTTTCAACAACAAATCTGCTTCTCTGATACTTCAGCATCTTGATCAGAATAACCCTGCCACAATTTTATGCTTTGGACAAGATCAATTCTCTGTGTTCGTTAAACAGATTTGTCTCAAGCTCGAATGGGTTGAAAGGAAAAGGTGCCATGTTTTACCCCGGCAAGTGCAATTATAATTGAGCTCTCATGTCTCAGTCAGCAATTATTGTCAACATGGAAAACCTTCATCAGAAAGCTTGAGAGTGACCAAATGCAAATGACACCTAGGATCTGAAGGACACTCAGGAGTGTGTTCAGGGAATTACTTATTTCCAAGTTGTGTGTGGTCATTTCAGCTCCCTTGACTGTGAATGACAGGGCCGTTACCAGTTGTGCTGCTCTGTTCAATTGGTGCAATCTATAAACCTGTACACCAGGAGCAACATATTTCACTTTTAGATAATCAAACTTGCCTAGATATAAGCTTAAATACTTTCGAAAAAAGCAACATAAGTGCAATTAAACATAAAAACTAAGAGAAGGGCCAAACATTATGTCAGTTAGGACCTCCCATCTCTAAACGCATTGTAAAAGAGTATAAAACAATATCTGTATGATTTCCTTCCCTTTTAGAGAAATTGATCAAAGAATAGGGCAGAGTTGCACTTACTTGAAAAATGACTGGGATTACAGGCCATGAGGGTGACTTGCAATATCTTGCATAGCGCTCAAAAGCAAACTGAACCACAATCCCAACCAGGTATGGAGCAAGAGTGGCAGAAGCCGCAGGACCAGTCCATGGCCAGACCAATCCCATTGTCACCATCGGTATTAGAAGACTAAGTAGCAGGGAAGCAACAGAAGATATCCGCTGGCCTAACTGCAGAGTTGTGGTTCCGTGCAATACATCATGCTTGAGCTCCAATGGCCTCCTTAACTGGTCTATTAGCAGAAGAAAAACAGCAACACCGCAATAGAAAAGAGCTTCCGTGAAGAATAGTATGAGGAAATCTGCATATGCGAAAATGCTGTTTACTGGAAGGAAAGAAGAAACCCCAACAACAAAAACAAACTAGTTCTGCATTAAATCAGAATAAAGATAATTTCACAAAAATGTCAAAACAATTTGATATGCATCACCCCCCCAAATTAAAAACCTGATCAACCGGTTAGATGCAAACAATACTTGGCACTCTTGTGAGCCAAACTTGCATCAATTCTTTGAACATCTCTATCAATGTTCAATCTTTTTCGTCGGCCAACTAACAGCAATTCCCTAAGCAGTGTTTAACTCAAATATCAGCTAATAATACATCCATTACTTTCAGAAGTCCAAGGCTGCTAAATTCTGTTTCAAATCCCATTACCTTTATCAACCAATAAGGAACCATTTTCTAGTTGCTCAATTTAAACCCCGGTAGTGGCCAATAAATGACTGCCTCCATCTCTTGTTTATATCCATGCTCTATTATTTTCCCAGTTGTTAGTGACTTTCTCTCAACAGTTTCACCCTATTTTAGGTCATCAAAATCTTCACTCTACTCTCCTTACTTTGAAACCAGTAATCTAAAAAGTGCCATAGTCTGATGATTCTTATAGATACAAAAATGAAATAGATCATTATAAGCTAAAAACCAAACTAATTCTCCCAGAAAACCCACTGTTCTGTTTCCCTGTAGATCCTCTTTGATATTTTAAGATCAATAAGCTAATAGGAAAACTTTGAAAAGACATTTAAAACAAAAATCATTGAGGAAGTGTCATTGCCTGTCAGCAAAGAATCCTCGAAAACTGTGGAGAGTATCTTTCGCAGATACAGGGAGGGGAAAATGAAGGAAGCCACAAGGACAGCTGGGCCCAAAAACCATGAAAGGTTGTTCTGCTTCCTTTCAATACTTGATATATTGACCTCATCATCCATTTTATATGGACAGTTGTAAAACGAGATAAAGCCTGGTTTTCCATTGGCTCCCTGAATGCTGTCCTGTGAATCGCTAGTAGAAGAGAGAGCTTCAGCATAGGGATCTAGATCTTCCAGCTCCAATGCATTTGGTTCAGCCTCAGTCAATTGTGGTTGTTCTTCTGTAGTTGCAAACAACACAGTTTCCCTAACTGGAAACTTTCCCCTTAGTTTTATCGGGCTGTCTATGCAATGGTACAAGCTTTCTGTAGCTGCAAACAACACACTTTCCCTAACTGGAAACTTTCCCCTTAGTTTTGTGCGGCTGTCTATGCAATGGTACAAGCTAACTAATCACCATTAACCAGTACATTATTAGAAATAAAAATTTATCAGCAATTTTACTTCACATTTAAGCAGAGTAAACCTATTTACTATAGCATAACTGACCTATATTATAACTATTTATGTCATCTGGTAAAGTGCTTGGGTTACAGATCAATAATGCACTTGAACAAAGATTCAGAGTTTTCAAAATTATCAAAACACTATGAATTTACCTTTGGCATTTCCAAGCTTATGAGAACAGCGATGCAGTTCATCACATTGTTTTCCTGATAAGGACAGCTGGAAAGCAAAAGAAAAGTTGTAGAAGTCAGAAAATTTTCCATGCAGCTTCTTAAACAGATAACCAGGAAAAGGAAAGTATAGCAAAGAAAACCAAGAAGTCACATAGTCAATCAAATTCACAAAACAGGTTCAATCGTTCAAGCACTAGTCTACTACATTGTTAGGTGTTGTTAGGTGTCTCTAAATTAGAAAAAGAAAAGCATTGGGCCGGGTGAGCTTTAGAAAGCCAGTACATTAATGTGCAACTAGGCCATTAATCAATTTCTGGGTATTGTAATGCAGGCCGTCAAGAGTTGAATTTTCATTTCCAGCTCTTCTTCCTATCAACCCACCAAGAAAAAAGAAACAAAAAGAGGTTATAACTTCAACCAAGTTAATGTATAAAAGAAAAAATTTTCTCACACACACATAGGAGAAAGAGTTTGAACAACGCTTCCACTTATCAGCCTAACCCCCAAAAAAAAAAAAAAGGAATAAAGGCGAAAAGAAATGAAAGAAAAAGAAGTCAATACTTCAAGATCGTTAATATACAAAGTAAAAAGAAAATCAACGCACACGTATGTAAGCTTTGATCTTTCAAAGTTGTAACTGGAATACATAAATTAATTAATCTGCATGTTCTTCTTTGTATATGCATCTACTGCAATAATCATCCCTTCATAAACCACAACAGCATTTCCTAATTCTGTTTTGGTTACAAAAGATTGATTTTAGAATATTTTAGCCTTCACAGAATGCATCAAGATATCAGTGATTTATCAGCAATTTATGTGGAGTTACGATTCAAAATTAACCCAGGAACAACAGCTTCCCGTCCCATTTAACAAAATGTGTTTACTGCAATACATGTAACGCCAAAGCATTGAACTACCTCCTAAGCAGACGCTATTAAAACCCCAGCAAATTTGCCATGACCTAATGGGCTTCTACGGGCAGATATCTGCATCCATACCATTTAAGCATCATTGGAAGTACAGAGCAGAATCTAAAACAACCATTTCAGACATGGATACGCCATAAACAGAAATTTCGTACGCCAAACTGTAGCAACCATTTACAACGAATAGTAGCCATAACACAAATCAATACTCAAGTCACCAAGAAGAAAGCAGAAAGCAAAAGGAAAATCATTTTGCAGTGATCATCCTTGCACATACAAGTCTCAGTGAAGCAGTAGAAAGAATTGAGCTATTGTCCAGAAGGATTAAAAAAATAGAGGTACCTGGAAGCTTCTTCTTTGTCTTCTGCGAGGGGAAGAAAGTGGATTCGCCACACAACAAACTGAAGATAGATCAACTTTAAGAGCCATACAGATTAGCCTATTTTGTATTATCTATTCTATTCAAAGGTTATGACAATGACAAGTCTGTGCCAGACTTTGTAGGTTCATATTGACTGATTATAACGCATACCCAATTCATACGGAGGTACGGTATAGCTATTCATATGAGCTTTCTAGGATGAAAATACAGAAAGACACGACCTTGAGGGATTTTGGGACAGAAGTTGGATGGGCGTGGTAGGAAAAGCAGCTTTCATGCTTCCTACGCTTTTGGGTTTAAAGCAAAGTTGCAATTCTGGGCAAATCCTATCATTCCTTATATCTCAGCCTCGTACTGCCGGACCTGCCGTACAGATTTTTCGCTTTTGTTCGTATTCGAAAATTTATAATGTCGTAAAAATTTTAGCTTTCCTGTAACTCTCTTCACTTCATTTCCACTTCAACATGCATTGGCTGTTTGATCCTGCGTACTTGATTTGGTTACAAATACAGTAATATCTCCTTGTTTCTTTTTGGAGTGGAATCATTGGTTGAATTCCGAGGTTAAGTACGGGCATCAAAATCTCCTAAAAGCTCAACTCAATCCGAAGTTGTACAAAACCCTAAAGGCACTCTTCTGGCTGCCGTGACTAAATCATGGAAATAATGAAGTAGCATCATTGTAGATGTAACAGGTTGTCTTGCGGTAGGTAGCATGGCATTGTCCTACGCCTTAACTTCTGATTAATACACAGGATATGCTTGACTTCTCTTGAGTTGGTAGAAATATCTTTTAACTAATTTTTTTCCCTTTAATCTGCTACATTGAAATAAACAAAAGTGAGAGAATCATATTCTCGGACTCAAACTTCAGGGAGTAATAACCTGAAGCCCTCCAAAGGTTGTATTCTATACCAAAATTTAGAACATCCTCGTCTCCATAAATAGCTGTTTGCATGAGAAGGGAAGAACATACAAATTCCATTAATTACTCAATGATTAAGTTGAAACAATTCCACTCGGTAGTGGAGCAACCAAAACATGCTAATACAATGAAATACGGAGGTAGGAATCTGGCACAAGAATGCCCTAAAGATCACTTAAATGAGCAATCTGCCTCCACAGTAATCCTTGACTTGCCTGAAGCAACGACCCCAATCTAAAACTGGGGTTCAAGCTGGCTCCTCAAGCTCTTCAAAACAAGAAATTCTTTAACCGGTGGCCTCACCCAAAAATTTAAAATTTTTCAAGTTAAATCAGATTAGCCCTCTTTAAAAACCTGATTGTCCTACAATAATAGGGCCATATAGATTCCACAAAATCTAGATATTTCTCCATAAGCCACTCTTCCAACACTTTAAGATTTTTCCTTGAGAACTCTTTGTAGTCCAAGTTTTTAACTTTAATCACAGGTTGCAGCACACGAGCTTTCACATCATCCTTCAACTTTCCCTGCTTAACATAGCTAGCGGCCACCAGGTAGTAAGTAGGCAAATTCTTAATTAGTTTAACTGTCTGCCGAAAGGTGAAAACATAGAGTGCCCATAAACCCCAGATCATCTTGATGTAGAGAGCAACAACAAGAGGCCCCAATATCCACAAAGGAGTCAACTCCTTGGACACCTCAGCCCCACAAAACACATTGATCACCAAGTATAAAGGAATGCTGCATTTACAACAAAATGTAAGTAAAGTGGCAAAAATTTGATAGAAAAATGAACTATGAGCTGTTTTAAGTTATGCATGTAATGATCAAGATGATGATTCGAAATGTTAAATACAGTAATCAAATATGGCATGTTGCAGAAGAATGCTCTGCTGCTTAGTTGATGAGGAACAATCAAAACTAGTTCCCAGTTATAACATTGATAAAGCCTCAGAACACGTTAGTTAAGAGAGCTGCAAAGCAAAAACCTAGTTTCTTTTTCTTTTATTTTATCTCTCCATTTTTTATTTTTTATTTTTTGGGATCTCGAAGGAAACTATCAAGTCAATATTGAGATACTAAAACAGGAGGTAGCATTCTCTATACCCCAAACTCACCCTGCCCAAGTGGTAAGTTGAATCCAAGAACTTCATCTTGGAAAGGTGACAACCACTGAGCTAGCCTATCAGCCTCTACTCTTGATTTTTTTTTTTCACTTCCTAATAACAACAAATGTTTCAACAAAAATTATCCTTACTACCATTGTTTGAATTGTATATTTCATGTCTCATTTTTTACTGTCCCTTCTGAAGTGGAAAAGGTGCCACAAGGATACAATATGTATAAGCAACCTGCAGATTGAGAGAGAGCAAGAAAGACAAGAGAAGAGCCAAGCAAAAACCATCATACTCACAAAACTAGTAATGGTATCTTGATTGTTGCATCCAGCCCTGTAATGTTGCACCAAACATTCTTCAGAATTCCTCCCCTTTCTTTGTTTTGAATATTGCTTTGAGGTTCTTGTAATTCTTCACTTGCGGACTGCCGTTTCAAAATTCCATCCTCTTCCTCACATGGTGGTTGTGTGCACAACATATTCAACCATTTCTTAAACAATCTATGAATAGCAGGAGATCCATTGATTCCTTCGCCTTTAGATGTATGGGAAACTGGCACACTATGAACTTTGGGAGATTCCATTATGGTCTCCCCATTGTCTGTCGGCACATAAGAAAGTTTTACAGTGTTCTTTGAAAATTTGGATCCATTTGTTCTCTTTCTTGATTCATCATTTTGCGCACTACCTTTAAAAGCCCAAAATTTTGAAACCTTCAATTTGGATCCATGAATATAAGCCCCTGCACTGAAAAATAATTCAACTCAATTTGTATGCTTAGCACTTGTATTAGGAAATGTTGATTGCCTCCAATAGAGGTGTATAGATTTTAGTGATCTCTTCCAATAGAGATGAAAGGAATTCCCAATTTCAGATGAATTTACAGTAAGAAAGCTCCTAAGCATGATATCAATTAGCCAGCTTTATGATCACTTGTTATTAGTAACTGCATTAGGAAATCAGAGAAAGTGAATTCCAAATTAAGGGAAATAAGCAAGCATTCCTCACCTTAAATGAAGATTACGCTTAACTAATAAACGCCTATCAGTTCGTCCAATCACTTGAAGTGTCGTTAAATGTTGCTTTAATTTTATTCCTCTGCTCCATGAAGATGGCCTCAATGGAAATGTTGTACAAGGACCCTAAAAGAAATGAGAGGAAGAGGCTAGCTATTTACATTGGGAATCTAACGATGGTATAGAACCTCTACAACTGAAGAAGGTAACAATATAAAAGTATGATTGATTGTCAAACTTTGGAAATTTCAAAATATGTAAGAGATTTTAAAGACCTAAGTTTGCAATTCTTGGGGATCTTCCTCAATCAAGACTTTAGACATAAAAGTGTACTACAAATAAGGAAAAAAAAATAAATTTCTGATTATTTTAATAGTCGACATAAAAGAATTATGCAGACAAAATTAAACCAAATGCCACTAAAGCATTGAATGACCATTCTTCACCCAACTACTAGAGTTCATCGATTTATTAAAAGGCCCCTATAGAAGTAAATAATCATTAAAATCATGTAGGGGCTGACTGAATATGATTAGGGAACTGTTGAATGGAGAACAATTGGATTAAGAAAATTAAGATTTGTAGGTGACAATCCGCATATTACTATGGATTTCACTTGGTACACCGATTGACAAACAAAAGCCAAATTTTCCAATTTTACCTGCAATTGATGGGTCACTAACGTCATCTTCTCCACTTGGACTCCCCACTCATTTACTCAGTATCCATTAATTCAACAAAAAGCTGCAAGATACAAATGAATATCAAGATAACTGAAAAAGGGTTCTCAAATTCAAGATAAAGATACAAGATTTTCAAGATGTTAGTCCATCTACACACATTTTCTGCATTTGCGCATGACCTTCCAAAAACAACCCAATAATGTCTACAGTGGCATCTGATTGGAACGAAATAGGTAAAATCCACGGATTAACATAAGCCAACTAAAATAAACACTAAGGAAATTGATCAAAAAAGAAAGACATAGAAAATCAACAAAAATGCATCTTCATTACTCATATTGAACTACGTAACCTAAAATATAAACAGAAAGAATAAACGACCAAGAACTTGAATTCCTTTCTGTTTGGTACTTCCATCCATTTCTCAAGCAGCCACAGGGCGGCCAACCTAAGATAGGAAAACCTCTCCAGAGTTCACATAAGAGTTGTATTGCAAAAACCTTGCAGACTTTCTTCTTTTGCAATTAACTGTTCTCCCATAGTTTGTTTCAGTAACCAGATAGAGAATCCGATTTCAAACATCCATAAAAGGAAAAGAGAAAGAGAAACGCTAACTATAACCAAAACCCAGAACGAGGTGCAAGTCAAATTAGGTGACTGGAGCTGAAAAATGAGGAAAAGATAGAATCTTTACTGACCCATCGACTTCAACTCTCCAAATGAGCAGTCTTTGTCTGGATATGACTGCTTGATGAGAGGAAGAAGAAAAAACTCGTATTTGAGCTTCCAAATTCGATTGCTGTGCATAAAATGGATAAAGGGGATAGATAAGTAGATAAACTGAGGAGGGAGAAGGGAAAAAAAAAAAAAATATATATATATATATATATAAACAGTCATTCTATTAATTACTAGACCACTCCAAACTCCACGCCTCAACAAAATTTATAATGGATGTTTTTGTTATTATGTATATATATCTAATATCGAATGAATATAGATAACAAAACTACCCATTGTACTTAAGAAAAATTTGAAAAAATGTCTTGTAGTTTAAAATGTTGAAAAAAATTCTTTTGTTTCACTTTCACCTAAAAAATCTTTTATAATTGACTGTTATTAAAAAATTAACGTGACAATATTAAGCCAAATAGGCCAATTAAAACATGTCGTTGTGGCAATGTTAAGTCACATGTACCAATTATTTGACCTAAAAACTATACTTATCTTAATTGATCCAACCTGACCTGTTTAACTATTATTTCCAACTCATCCATCTATTTTCCCCAAATCAATTGTCCCTAATCCCTAAACTTAACAGACGAACCATATTAAAATTCAAATGAGCTCGGTATCTCCAATAGATATGGGACAGTTATCAATGAGCCCGATATCTACAACAAATATGAGACAGTTAAAAAGGCACTCGGTCACAACAACGTAATAATCAAAAGTGAGTCATATGTGCATTGCATATACATTTTGATATGTATGTTTTGAATGATTGAAACGATTTACTGAATTGTTCTAAATGAGAATTGTGAAACAAGTGAACAAAGTTGTATTTGATGCAATATGATGATTAGTGAAATGACGTTCATCATGTGATGTTATAAATTGTCTGTGAAATTTCGAATGTGAACTATTTGTATGTTTGATATGGGTGAGCGCATCAATGATGGTTCGCTCACTGAGTTCACAAAACTCATCAAAATTGTAACGTAGATTTTCAGGTACGAGAAAGGAGACTTAGCTTATAAGACAAATTAGAAGAAACCTAGTACTGCCTTTCTGTCGGTCAACTGAGACTGTGAAGTTTAGATCAAGTGTTTTTTTTATAGATCTCATGTCATGTAGAACATGTTGTAAAGCGTAGTAAACACTCAATTGTTTTTAGATATTGTAAATATGTATGAATCATGTAGTGAAAAGCTACATTGTACATTATGTTTTCATTTATGAAATGAGAAATGGATCTTTTGGATATATTATCTTATATTTATGATGCCATATGAGTGAATATGATTGCTCTAGCGTGCTGCTTTCATG
Source organism: Erythroxylum flavicans (assembly GCA_027576715.1). NCBI lineage: Eukaryota > Viridiplantae > Streptophyta > Magnoliopsida > Malpighiales > Erythroxylaceae > Erythroxylum > Erythroxylum flavicans. The sequence goes on from JANZXP010000006.1 coordinate 33,047,680, forward strand.
GATTGTATGCCCAAACATCCACCAGTTATCGGAACTATACTCCCTGGTAGTGGTGTGCTATATGGTAGGGAACTGACACAAATCCTTGCCAGAAATTGAAAAAATCTAACTTACGTTAGTAGCTTCAAATTTTTCTTTACTATACATCAAGTTCATATAATCTTTTAGTCTGCCACCATCGTGTTTGATTGTAGCACAAACATATTAATAAGGAATTCCTTTTAAATCCCACCTCCTATATGTGCAAGTCCTGTTGCCTAAATCAACAACATGTTAGTCAAAATTCATATGCTCCACTTCAAACAATCTCCCACCATTAAAGTATGACATTCAGTTACTGGAAAGTTGTTTAAACTTCTCCACGGTTTTCTAGATCTCAAAATTCATATGCTCCATTTCAAACAATCTCCCACCACTAAAGTATGACATCCAGTTACTAGAAAGTTGTTTAAACTTCTCCACGGTTTCCTGGATCATAGGACTAACAGATCCATTAAGTTTCTCCATCCCCTCCTTTTTCTTATTAAATCTCTACTTCATTACTTTTCTAATCATCTCAAGCATTGTGATGATTAGTTTGTTCCTAGCATCCTTGATGTAAGCATTAAAGCTTTCACAACGATTGTTCAACAACACGTCACATTTAAACTCTATACGATGAGTATGCCTGCGCCACCTGTATGTTGGTATCTTGTCCAACCAATCAAAAATCAATTTGTCAATACCTTATAATTGCTTTATGTACCTGTTCAATGAAAAATAAAGTCCAACGTGACTTAAATAACCATATACATTGAAGTCCAAATACTATCCAAAATTAAACATTCATATACCTTTCAAATTCATTGAAGGTATATGCTTTAGCCTGACTCCACACTATATTCCTTATAACTTTTATAATCTTAAATTTAGAATGAAGGTTAGCATAAAGATTTGTTACACAATATTTATATTCAACATCAACCATGTCAACATTGAACACATGTTCAAAACTTTGTTTCCATTAATCAATAAGGTATATTAACTATAAATGAACGTTTATAACATTAAAAGAAAAACTAATAACACAATTTTACCTTTTGTCGATCATAAATGAAACATTCAAGAAACCATTTCCATGATACTTGATTCTTAATTCTAACCATAGCCCTCACGATTAAAAATATATTGTTATTTACATCCAATCCAAGGGTCGAAAGTAATTACCCTCCATGCTTGCCCTTTAAGTGACAACCATCGGCACATTTCACCAGCCTAAAACCAACCAAGAAATCCTTTCTACAAGCATCTAAGCATATATAAACGAAATCAAAAGTATCTTATGGATACTTAATTATAAAAGTACTACCTGGACTTTACTTTAATATAGTTAACACACATCTCCTCAAATCCTGAAATTGCTTGCCCTTTTTACCCACCAAAAGTTCTAATACGAAGTTCTTTACTCTATATGGCTTTTTATCTATAATCTCAACATTAAAGTCCCTTAAAAGTGTTGCCTTAAGCCTTATAACATCTCACATAAGACATTCTCTAAAATATGAAAGATATTTCTTTGTAATATATAACATATTACACTTTTATTTTGGTATTATCTACTACGCACATAATTGGATTAAAATGTTTTAATTTGAAACGTTGTACCATGCTATGTTAAATAAGCATGTATCCTTCACCCATAATCCTTCTTACATACAACAATTAGTTTATAACTCTCATTTTTGACATGTACATAATCAAAACCATTCTCAGTAGTATATTGCACTAGAGTTTGCCTAAACGCTTTCTTAGAATGAAATAACCGGCCAACCTTTAAAGCAATTAGCCTCAGCATAGAATTATACTCATTATATTCTTGGAACACAAACCCTTGTCTCCCTTTTTCATCTAAACTAGCATCCACACTCCTAAGTTTATCAGAATCTTCATATGCTGAATCTGTATTTATGTCTGGTGTGCTATTTATTGGGACTTCTTCTACATCACTATAAACATCCTTTTTCATAGCCTCTTGATTATCTCCCTCATCAAATATATCATTAGAATTAGCTAAACTAGAATCATCAAAGCCATTAACTTCTCCTTGCTCACCCTCATATCTGGATCATCAAATTCACTAACTTCTCCTTCCTTACCTTATTTGTGTCAAGCTATTTTCCCTTCCTAGAAGTATGTTGATCAACCTTATTGACCTCACAATCAACTTATTCACCATCTTCTAAATACCTTTTTTATCTCTCAATAAGAGATAAATAACATTATCCAAAAAAACCTCCACAATCTCGTAGCCATTTTTATAATTACATTAATCTTAATGATTATGTCATCATCACTTCTTCTTTAATGTCATCCTCAAAAGGCCATCGAGGAAATTTATAACTAAAACCTCCAAACTCTCCATAGGCCAAGTCCTTTGTTGTGTATATGAATGGCAACCAATGATTAAGTTACTCAATCGGTTCAACCGGTTCAACCATAAAAACCTTAAACTGTCTAACTTTTCAGTTCAGTTTTTAACTATTCAGATCGATTTACTTTAATAACTCTTATTGTTAAAATCAATCAATTTATTAATTAATCGGTCAATTTTCATAAATTAATAAATTTTGATAAACTAAAATAAATCGATTAAAATATCTTATTTAAAATAAACTTCAAATTCTTTGCTTGATAAAGATAATTTCTTTAAATCATATTTCAAAATTCTTTAATTTTATTCAATATTTAGTCAGTTTTATGATGGTATAATACTGGTTGAACCATTCAAACTTTAAATCTCTTGTCCTACTGGTTTAACTTCTGATCTGGTTTTTAAAACATTGATTGCAACATGGTCAAATGATCTGACTTATTTGTTTGGATTTCTTCCACATCATTATAAATAGCCTTTTGAACAACCTCTTCATCTTCTCCCGCATCAAAAATATCATTAGAATTAGCTGAACTAGAATCATCAAAGTCACTAACTTCTCCTCACTCACCCTCATATATTGAATCATCAAATTCACTAACTTCTCCTTTTGTACCTTATTTATGTCAGGCTATTTTTCCTACCTAGAACTATGTTGATCAACCTCAATGACCTCACAATTAACCTGTTCACCATCTTATAAACATCTTTTTTATCTCTCAACATAAGATACATAACAATATCTAGAAAAACATCCACAATCTCGTAGCCTTTTTTTAATTACATTAATCTTGACAATTATGTCATCCTCACTTCTTAATTCTTTAATGTCATTCTCAAAAGATTCGTGAGGAAATTTAAAACTAAAAACTCTAAACTGTCCAAAACCTAAGTCTCTTACTGTGTATATGAATAGCAACATGGTCAGTTGATCCGACTCCACTCTAAAACTATACATTTCTCCCCTTTCATAGTGCATACATAAATTTGAAGGTCCCACCTTGCCAAAAATGAAACTCGATCCTAAAGTCTGCCACATAAGAAAGAAAAACAAACAAATAAAAATAAGTTGTGAAATATTTAATTAAAAAATTTTCGTTAATTCAAGGAAATATAAGCTATATACCTTTCATAATGTTTTCAACTCCAGCTCTTTCAGGATTCATTTCCCTAATGTTTAAGTTCACACCAAAACTTACAAGCATCAATATTATGAAATAATGAAAGAACTTATATACAAAAACATATTTTATGAAGCTTGAAATAACAAAAGAATCTACATACATAAACATATTTTATGAACCTTCAAATAATGGAAGAGCCTACTTACACATACATTCTAAGCATATAAATGAAAGTAAGCTTAATTTTACCAAAATTTTGTTCTCTCCCTCTTTTAATTATATCTTTATATGACTATTTATCCAAGCTAAGTACTTCCAAGAAATAATAAATACTTTTACTGCCTAACATTCCACCGATATTTAGCCTGTGTAATATTCATGACATATTATGTTATTATAATTTTCATCTTTGTTGGTTATACAACATATGCTATATTAAGTTCATTTTCTAATTGTTATACTATATTAAGCTCTTATTGTACTTTAGTATAAGTACGAACATTCAAATCATATTATAATATGAAACAGTGAAAGACAATTGGATAATGCAAGACACGTCCAACCTAACAAGAAAGAGTAAATAAACAGGTCAGTTTGTAAACATTTAGGCCCTGTTTGGCAATCAATTGATTACATTTAGTTATTAGCTGATTCTATCAGCTGTTAGTTGAGCTGATTGCATTTAGTTGTTACCTGATTCTATCAGCTATTAGCTAATAGATGATTTGATCAGGGATTTGCATTAGCTATTTGTTAGAGATGTTTGGTAAAATAAGTTGTTTAGTATTAGCTGTTATATGTAAAATGACTTATGAGGACATGAATTTAAAAAAAATTATAAGGGTATGAATATTATATATTTTAGTATTTCAATTAGTATTCTTATTTTTAAGAAAAAGAGATTCTCCGTGATATTGAAGGGCGGATCTTAATTGAATATTATATATTTTAGTATTTCAATGAATATTCTTATAAGAATTTAGATTTAGATATTTAATTCTACAAAATTAAGTTTATAACTCTAATAAAAAACATAGAACATATAATAATAATAATAATAATAATAATAATAATAATAAT
>JANZXP010000006.1:33052393-33072305 GCA_027576715.1 Erythroxylum flavicans
ATTGGCAACATTATGGGAATTAAACTCACCAACTTTAGACAAGGCTACCTCTGCAACTCTATCCATGTCGGACAGGTAAAGCAGCTCCCTTCCTATTTTGGACATGATATATTTGAGATACCTTGTGCTCAACATTCAGGCAATGCTCTCATTGCAATCCCCACTAGCATTGACATTTCTTTTTGTCTTGTGAATGCCAACCTGCGACTTCTCTTCATTGAAACCTTTTCCATATTCCTAACAATTCAATGAATGGCAGTGGCTATATTTAAAGGAGACAGAGAAGAAGGGCTCAACCCTTTCCCAACAACCATGATCATCTCAACTGTAACCTCTAGAACTTCCTCTGCTGTTTGTGCTTCCATTATGGTTTTATTTAAATTAAACTCTTTCTTACAACCAGAAGGTCCTGAGAACTGGGACAACCTTTGCACAAACTCTTCCATATTCTTTTCCCTCTTTCTTCAAATATACCACTTGCCATCGCACTAATCTTCCTTCTAAGATCATCAGCTTCATTATCAAGAAAGTTTAGTGCATCTTCTAATCCAACATCCTCCTCCACATCAATTTCCAAATCTTCAGCCAAGTCTTTAGTTTCCTTTTACCTCTTATCTTTACTCACTAAAATTTTCTTGTTCAACTTCTTTTTCAGTTTCTTCTTCTTAATATTAATCATACTTCCATATTTTGACTTAATCCCCTAGCTTCAATAGACTTCAGGGCACTCTTCCTAGCCCTCAAGCACCAATCCATTCCATCAGTCCCTTCAAGTGCTTATAATCGTTGCTGCTTTTTCTTCTTATTGGGTGTTTCAGATCCTAGTGAGTTAAGCTGACCAAGAAACTCCAATTCCCATTCTTTTATTTCTTTAGGATCAGCATTACTAATATTATCAGTAACAACAATTCTTTTAGTGGCAACAACACCATCTTTACCCAAACTATAACACTCGGTTCCTCTATAAGCTACATCAACTTTCTTTTGAAGCAAACCAATTCTCAAATTCAAGAACATGCCAATATTAACTATTTTAGGATTGAAAGCGAATGGCTTTAGCAAGCTTTGTTAAGGCAAAATGTGCAATAAGCTTCCCATGCTTTGAGTAAACAACGAACTAATGAAAAGCCAATAAACAACACACAAAAAAGAGGTGGGTTGTCACGAAGAGAAACCAGCTAATTTATTTCTTGAGAAAACAAGACATACCCGTTACAATACTCCACTAGGAGAGACAAGAAGCTACTTCCTATGTGAGAGCCAAGAGATGTGAGAGATGAAAGGAAAGAGCCAAGGAAAGGAAGAAGATTATAGAGAAAATGAGAAAGGAGACGGTTAAGAGTAAAGAATAAATGACAGAAAAATCAACATAAAGTTAAAAACTTTTCAGCTAATTAGCTAAATGCTCTTATGAAGGAGCTTCTAAAAAATCAGCTGGTTGGGTTGAATCAGCCAACACAACCAGCTCATAACCAAACAAGTTTAATAGCTTTTTTATAAGGTCAACCAGCTGATTTAGGTCAATCAGCTAAAAAATAACTTATCAGTTGTTTACTAAATGAACCCTTAGTGTCTCATTAATGATTAATCTAGTTTCACACTTGGGACTAAATTATATCAAATTATGCCTACAGGCTCGATGTTAAAACTGGAGAAAGAATATAATTCAAAGGATTTAGTTAACACGATATACCTGCCAAAAATTTCACACACAAATAGGTACAAATCTAAAATGTGAATCTTTTGCTTCTTTTCATCTAATTCTTTTTGTAACTTTTGGCTTTAAGTTTTTCATTATTAACATAACATATAAAAATTTGGTGTTCTGAATTGTAGTAAAGCAACATTAACTTTAAAAAAAATTTAACTAACTCATTTAAGACATTTTGAAACATAGCATTAATGCTCTTAACATCTTAAAAAAGCCTTTTGTAGAACATAATCATATCTAAGAATCTAGCTACAACTCCTTAAGCATATATACAAGTATGTCATAGGAGATAACACCACAAGTCACTGATATAATATATATATATATAAGTGAAAGATGAACATAAATTTACATTGACATAAGGTGAAGGAGAGCTATTTCATTATATAGACAAAAAGAAACAATTAACACATAAAACAACAAGATATATTTCATAATATACAAAAAAAAGAAACAATTAAGAAAACAAGACATGCGAATAAAAGTCGAATAATATTCAAAATGCAATTTCACAATTTAAGAACTACTCAGCCTATTAACAGAAATATGGGAAAAAAAACTCTAGATTGTAAGAACATCTACGAAGAAGTGTGAAAACATTCACCATACTAAATATCACTAAGAAGACATGAGGGATGATTGAAGCTTCCAGTGCCCAACACAATTTATCTTGGCCATAATAAACAAGAACATATTGAACTGCTAGATGATCTCAATATGAACATAATAATTTCAATTTCTTGAGCTTTTTGCAGCTTCTCTATAACCACCCAAATCCTAAAACATCCCCTCGAATCCTAAATAAACAAAGATTCTCCAACCCTAATTCTACATCGAACTCATCAACTAAAAGCAAACCCTATTCACTATTGGCATTCGATTCATCTTTAACTTTATTGCTATTATTCATATAAATAGAGAACTCCTTCAAACATTAAAAAGACATATCCCAGTTAAAAAAGAGAAGCCTCGAAAGAGAGATAGTAAGAGAAGTGAGAAGAGTACACTAATTTGACAAAAAAGGCAGAAATCCCCAATGCACAAATCACATGAAGAAATTATTAATTGTTCACTTAATTGTAGCCTCTAATTAATTCAAATGTGATGTTACCATTTTATCAAGGTTTTGCATACCATAAAAGGGAAAATGGTGGTTGATAGAAGTTGGAAGTCATCGCATGAAAGGAATCACAAAAGAAAAGGGACCAAGAATTACCCCTAGTCCATTTCCTGCATCCTTACTATCTGCCGTCTCTACTACTGCCTGTTGTCTCCACCAACACCTTCGTACTTGCCACTTGCACCACTGCTACTTCCACCTACGTCGCTTGCTACTGCCTGAAATCGTCTGAGTTTAAATATGACTTGTTTGTTTAGTTTAAGAATTTGAGGGAATTGATTTGAAGAAAACAGGCAGGTGAACTGAAAATATTAGTTAGACAAATCTGGTTGATCGGATAAGACAAATTAAATTTTTGGGTCAAATAATTAACATATGGCCTAACATTACCATGTCAGTATTCTTTGATTGATCCACGTATCTTCATATTGCCACATTACCACTTTCATTAATTTTTTTAACAGAAATCATGTAAAAGATTTTCCTTAAAAATATATATTTTTCAAATTTTAAATAGAATTTTTCCAAAATTTTCCCCAAGTACATAGATATTTTTATCTTTTACCCCATAAATAAATATTGAATAACCGATTATTCTCAGACCAAAAGAACTTATTGGATTTATGGCCACAACAAAAGTACGTTTTGTAATTAACTAAAAAGTCATTAATTGATTACTTCCTCTTTATTAGGAATAGTAATCATAGCCAAATTATCAAAAACAAACAATTATTGAATAAACGAATATTCTCAAACCAAAAGAATTTATTAGATTTATCGGCATCACAACAAAAGTAGGTACTTTAATTAACTAATAAGTAATTAATTAATTAAAATACAGAAGCGGTTGGGGAAGGTACGGAATGGGAAAACGGGCCTGTTCTAAACCAGATCAAGCTGGCGGGCTGGAAACGCTTCTCTTCCTGCTCTTTCCTTTTCGTGATTAAGTTGATAAAATCTACAAAGTTTCCAATGTTCTAAACCAACATTAACATACTAACAACAGAGTTTTTTTTTTTTTCATTTTCAGGTTTAAGAAATTTCGTTTTATTTCTAAAATTTAAAATTTTATATAAGAGAAGGAAGAGTTAAAAAATCCATATATTTTCGGGGCTATGAAGGCAGTAACAGCATCACACGCAGGGGCAGATCTTAAGAGGAGAAACGGGAGAGCTCCTTCATTTGAGATCACCGCTGCACTGCGCAGAGGATATCAGCAAACACAAGCTGTAACCAAATTACACTGTTAGGTCAGCCGGTATTTAGAAAAAGAAAAACGAAAGCAGCATTCATCTTAACTCCAATCACTCAAAACTTCTTCCTTTTCCTCCTTGTCAGCCTTACAGTTTGCTTTCTTCTCGAGCCCTGCTAAATACACAAAATAACTACCCGAACTAGAATACCTGCATGCTTGAGGGATTAAGCCACATACATATGCAAGTGGCACAGTTCCTGAGAAAACAAAAACTCACAGATCTCATATACTGGCTTTTCAGTCATATCGACCATGTAGCCGGACACCATTAGTCTTCCGGCCTTGAAAGTTACCCCCACCACGCCTTGAATGACTCTGGCTCCTCTGCCCAAACCTTGGACCAGAATCAGAAGAGCCATCTTTGGGAGGTTCCAACTCACTGGCTTTGGTAGTGTTGTGTGGCCCAACTGGCTGATACTCATAATGTCTTTGCCTTTCCCAGTTCACATTATGTTGCTTGTTATCTTTCCGGGAAACAGTCCATTCCCCACGGGATTCTTGGCCAAAACGACTGTTCTGGTTTTCATCTTTGCAGAAGCCTAAAGAGGTGTACTGACCAGTTCGACCATCCACCTTTGAAGGAGATTCAGCTGGGCTACCAGGATGTCCTTTATGTGTGCCCACTGTCTTTGCCTCTCGAGGCCCAACACTTGATCCGTCTTTCAAGTTTCTCTTTTCAGACACAATTTGTTCATCCCTGACTACAGGCACCATATCAGCTTCGTGTGGGAGTGACACCACACCCTGGCTTCCAGAATTCTTTTTATTGGCAGCAACAGGTTCGACACCATCCTGACCACCATTTAACCCGCTTCCTCTTTGATTAGTGGCCAAACAGTGATGTGATTTAGGTTGCCAGTGAGAGGTTAACCGTTCCGCAGCATCTCTTTTTTCTTTTGAAGGACCAGATGTATCTTCTCGAACCATATCAGAGGATGAAGATTGGACACGAACTTTCTCAATGTCCCCACTATTAATTCTCCTCTCCCGTGAATCATGATTGTGTCCTGCACTTCTGTGTTCATTGTATGATTGTCGCTTTCCTCTGACTGTCATACCCTGTTCTTTCACAACAGGAACAACTGCCGTAATGGGTTCCTCAGGAATGTTCCAGCCATCAGAGGCCTTCCATTCATCCGAATACCTTGGCTGATCTTTCATAGAAATCACACACGATTTCTGCAATTGATGATGCTTAATCGATTTTTGAGCATTTCTACTTTCATTAGAATCTGTTGGTTTTACTGAACCCCGTTGGTGCCATGATCCATGCATTTTTCCTGGCCTATTTTGCTGATCTTCCACTTTTTTTGACTCCAAAATAGAACCTACCTTTGCAACAGATACATCAGAAGTTTGAGACCTTTCAGCACCAAAACAACCTGATTCAGGTCTTCCAGGAGGATGGTCAGTTGTAACCTGACTAGCTGGAAGAATCCATGATTGGTGATAGCTTCCCTGCTGAGCCATTTCCTTAGCAACAGGCTTTGGAATGTACCTCTCCAGTTCTGCCCTCTTGTTTTTCAGGCTATTCTGAACTGGTTGATGAATCTTCATAGATGGACCAAAAGTCTCAACTGCAGTTTTCTGACTGACTGCATCAAAAACTTGAGTCATATTTTGTGACCGAACTGGAGCCCAGACAACAGCATCACCACTCTGGAAATTCTCTGTTAAATTATTAGCGTGCATAGTTCTGGGCAACCTCCATGCATGCTGAGATTTCCTCTGGTTCTTTAAATGGGTATGCACTTCCTCATTGGGTACAGGTGAACGCTGCTCTGAAGACGGGGGTACATCTTTAGAGTCAGTCTGAGGCTGAAGTGATCCAGGATCCAATTGAGGCTCAGAAGACCTCTGTTCATCACTTTGACCCACATTTTCCAAAGCAGGTGTATCTCTCACAGCGGGTAAGGACGACTCTACTCTCTGCTTGCTTTTTACACTCTTATTCTTCTTTCTATTATTTGTTGAAGACTCGCCAACATTTGGATTCACAGGCTGCCTTGACTCGATGTTTGAGGCAATCTCCTTGCTATCCTCATAAGAAACTGGAGATTTAGCTGTCACACCAACATTACCACTGCATGCCTCAGAAATAGTGGTAGAAATTAATTTTTCAGTAGGGTTCTTCTCTGATGGACTTTTTAGCTTTTGTCTGTAACCCATGTGATTCTGCTTGGCAGCAATGTTATCAGGAACATGTCGGATACTATTGCCAGTTGAAGAGTCTGACTGAACAACATCCTGTCGCGATGACTTGGATTGCTCAAGCAGCACAGGTGCCACAGAAGCAGGCTTTGGTGCCTGCATCACTACCTCAATGGACAAAGTGGTAGATTTCTCAACCCCTGCAACAGTGTTTTCATTGCCCTGCTCATTAGCATTTCTGTTGAAAACCACAGTAGAGCTTGATTCCCCAGATTTGTTACCAGCCAAAATTGGTTGGGCTGGAGCCACAACATTCTTCTTATTAACAACATCACCAGCAACAACAGTTTCTAATTTTGAAATTAAGCCATCTCCTGCTTCCGTACGCCTGTTCAACTCTTCCAATTTTGCTAGAGCTTTGGCCTTTTGATCTTTTGTTCGTTCTTTCTCCTCCCTCTCTTGTTGTTGGTGATGTTGCATGGCTACCTCTCTCATCTTAGCGCGCTGATTAACAGACTCAATAATCAGTAAGAGGATATTCACCTGACAGTAAAAGGAAATGAAATGGAAAAAAAATACAAGCCACCTGTGCTTGGCTATCACAAGCATTAGAAACGGGAGGCAGAGACTCTCCGTCCTTTTCTTGAAGAAATCGACGAGATTTTTCAGGGGCCCCCACTGATGTATGGCCTCGCTGATAAACAACAGAGGTACTTTCAAAGTCTGTGACCTGAGATTTCCTCCTCAATCCACCAGTCTCTTCTACAATAAGTCTTCCAGTACCACGATAATCAGCCCTACCATGCATGCCACTAGTAGATCTGAGAATCTAGGTATTAGCGCATTCTGAAGATTGGCACAGATGTATGTCCAATTAAAGTAAGCAAGTCATAAACCCACCTGGTGGTAAGTATTCCATCTGCAGTAGTTGATTGAAGGCTTCTATCCCCAGTGATCGCATAGTCTTCATGGAAGGCACTGTTGATAAAACCAACAGTACTATCCAGCAATCCAGTATCCATACCCGAAGCTTCACTTGAGTTATTAGTTCTAGCATTACGAACTTGCAATGTATTCTTAGACTCCAACCTATGGGAAGTGGATTTAACGTCAAGCTTTCCATCAGAAACACGAGCCTTAGCATTCAAACCTTCTATTTTCTGAATCAGACTGGGATCTTTTGATGTCGATGACACCTCATGGAAAGTAAAAGCTGAGTGATCTGCATTTTCAAGTTTCCTTGTTGACCAATCATCAGATGACTTGGCATTTCCAACCGTTTCAGGTGTCTTGGCTTTCAAAGCCATACCTCCTTCATTGTCAATTGCCTCCAAAGCTTCTTCAGCAAGTGCCTTTCTTGTGCGCATTCTTTCATCCTTGTTCTCTCCTCTCCATCCACTCCCCGATGATGAGTTCCTGGGATGATCTGGCCCCCCAGGACCTGATGCATTAATTGTCACGGACTCATTCCACTTCTGTTCATCTTGTCTTTCCCAACCATCATGCTGCTTGAGAAGAACTTTGTATGGCCCTCGAGCTTCTTGAGGATTCCCAGGTTCCTTCTGTTCTGAAACCACTGATTTACCATCAGGGCCAAATCCAGAGGATCTACCAAGAGGATTGCCAGAATCAGGGACATCTTGTCCTGAACAACCATTAAATGCAGTAGGGCCCATGGCCATTGTCATAAGTGCAATATTGCGTTCACTGGCACCATGGTAACCCATAGGAGGACCATAACATGCATCATAAGGCACATGACCCGGATAAAAGCCAGGCCTAACTGGCATACCAGTACGACCATAAGGATCACGGACATTAGGTCTAAACATTTCTCCATTTTCTTGATGGGGTCTTCTGGGCCCAGCTCCTGGCGGAGGAACAGGCTGTTGGTTCGCAATTGCAGTTCGGGGCATTTGTGGACGGTAATACGGATATGGATCCATGGGAAAACCACCTGGTGCAACTGGTGGACCAAAATTTGAACCTCCCAGAGGCCCTCTGTACCAAACACCACCTGGATGATTATTTACAGGAGGAACGCACCATGCATCGTAATGCTGAGGGGGAATATTAGAATAAGGATAGAGTTGAGGATCACCATGCCACTTCTCCACACCAGCTTGGGCTCGATCTTCACCATATATTGTATCCGCTTTTCTCAAAGAAGTTGCAGTTTCACTTCCGAAGTTTCCATGTGTAGACACATCAGCTGAAAAAAAAATGCACAGAACCATCAGTATAACAGAAATTTCATGTAGGACAACTTTTGACTATAGGTCAAAGCATAGTACAAAGAAACAAACCTACAGAATTCTCGATCCTCTCTTTCCCTGCTGTCACCACACCAGAAGATGAGCTGGGCCGACTATAATAACCATGGTCTGTAACCATAAAACTTGGTCAATAAATCAACAAAGGTATAAAATATTTTTAAAAAATCCAAGATTTGTAGAAAGATAGCACTAAGGAGCCAATCAAGAATCAAAAAATTAGCATTGTAAATGACCGGAGATTTTTTCAAAGATTCAAAATGGTGAAAAAACAGAATAACAACCACATTTGAAAATGTCAAACCAATCATAAACAGCGCCAAAAACCAAGCAAGATTCACTAGTAGCAAAATTTAGAGCAATATTCGAATTTCAACCTTGGGAATCTGGGTTCCTTGCAGAAAGTTCTTTTTCTGAACCAAGAGTAGGAAAATCTCCAGAAATCAGAGAAAAACCATCATTTTTGGAAGATTTCTTTCCCTGAAGTGTCATAATATCCAAGTCAGGTAAGACATTGATTTTGAATCAACTTGAGTAGAACAAATAATTGACTTTAACATTTCAGATAATCATTAATAAATCAAGAATATTTGATATCAGGGTGGAAGGGAGAGGAAAGGGGCAACATAAAAAGATCAAATAACAATTCTACCTGAGATAAGGGATGCTTATATAAAAATGATTTTATAGTTCAAGTGAAGTAAAATTCATTCAAGCTAACGAATTGGCAAAGTTGCATTCAAATCCTACAATTCACTTCCCAATATTTAAGATGCTAAACAACACAAGCTACAACTTAATCTTCCAAAAATTAATAAAATGCATTTGTCCCACAGATAATGAAAAATATTTTAAATTAGCATTTCAACAAACAAATTTTGGAATTAGATGATGAATCCTCAATTTGTTACCAAACAAAAGAATTGGAGTTGAGCCACCAAATTCCAAATCCAATTTGTAGCCTTAAACTTCAGAATTAGCAGGCACTAAACACAATGCAAATCCAAGCTAACCCTACAATACTAAGTGTAACAAAAATGATGATCTAAACTACTGACCCCTAAAACACATAATAACAGAGGAATTCAATTAGTAAATGAAATTAGAAAGCAAAAGCAGTTTTGACTAAAAAAAGCCCACGGTATATGTCTCATATGTGAGAAAACTTGTGGAATGAGATGCCTTTTCTTTTGCGACTGGAATAACTAATAAAGCAAATTAAGATGCTCAGAATTAATAACTTTGAATCCAAAACCAAGCCTGTAGGAAAAGATTGGTTTTCCATATTTATGGTACAATAACTAGAAATCTGAAAGTATATTTTGCTCACCTCCAATCAGCATCTAAATACAGATCTAAACGAATGTTAAAAAATTCACAACGACCGCAAGTCAAAATAACAATTGCAAAGAAACAATAAAAAGTCATGGAAAATGGAACATAAATTTATTTAATGGCAATAAGTATCCCATTACTCGGTGTGTTGGCTAAAATGCAGACTATATGTTCAATTATAGAATAGAACAACATATAGATTTCCCTCTAGATAATGAGAACTACAGTACATGACCATTCAAACAAAAACTTAAGGACACCATACCAACTTTTCTGATGCACTACTTGGAGCCCATGCTACAGAGTTATCAGGTAAAGGCTCAGCAAACCGTGATAATTGCGAACTACCAGGTCTTGTTTCAGCACTACGAGGACGTAATGCTGCAAGTGATGCCTGATTTGATGTCAATGCTCCAGAAGCTGACGACGGCCTTGAATTCAAACCCAACACATTAGTAATAGGTTCATGGTTTATGTCGCTACCAGCAGTTGATGGTCGAGTGCCACTTTCACCAGATGAAGGGCGGCCACTGAGAAGGCTTGGAGAACCACCATTAGCATTTGGAGAAAGAGATGAAGTTCCCCAAGCATTTGATGTTGAAGATGATGATTTACTGCCCCAGTTATGGGTTCCCCTGTCAATTGCCAGAGATTAGTTATTTCAATTAGAGAGGCAAAAAAAGAAAAACTATCTCCACTCAAAATAATAATTTTGACAAGTTACAATAACTGAAGATAAACAAAATAAAAAAATAGTAAAATATAGAAAATAGCATGGTTAGATGAATTACTCACTTTGGAACGATTTCAACATTTGGATCCAAACCATGATTTTCTAACCTTGAAAAGAAGAGATAGAGCAACATTAAATTTAATACGAAGAAATATGTCACATGATCAGAAAAAGTTTAGTTGAAAAATCGAATACCTCTGGCTGGGCAAGTTTATTGGTTTAGGGACAGCAACTTTCCCCAAGACAGTCATCCCAACTCTTCTCGCAGAAGCCCATCTGCAACCCACAACTGAGAATTTCATATATATGCATTTCACATCCTTCAGGAACATCCTAAAACATCTAATCTTAAAAAATCCAATAAATGTTCCTACCAAAAAGAAAGAAATTCAAAACATGTCTAAAGATAAAAATCATTCACACACCTGTGATCTTTACATTGTTATGCTTACTAATTTAACACCACTGAACAGTTGTCAAGTTTCAGCGATCATAATGAAATTATAATTTGGTAGAAGTGCAACAGAATGTATGCTAGAAAGGGAAAAACATTGGTACTCACACACATAGATCAAGAGAAAGTTCCCACAGAAAAATAACACTCAATGTTGAAATGTATTTATGACTGGTATGAAATATCCATTGATCACTGAAGATCAAAGCTATTGTACACACAAACTTGATACTAGCTTAGAGTATTAGAAAAAAAAAATCTAATATAACATTAAAATATAAAATAAACATTTCTCCGAAAGAGAGACAAACAAATTTAAAAGATATGCAGCAATCAAAGTCCAAATCATTATATGATTTTAATCAAGAAGAGGTTAGGCATTACTAATTTCTTTCATTCACTGGTGAGTACATAGTTCAAAAACAATAAAATAAAAAACAAAACCCAACCCAAGACCATGTCACCCAAAGATGAAGGTTCAAGAGCATCCAGGAATCTTACAGATCTTTTTAAGTACTAATATGTGAATCATATTTGCATTTTAATTTTGATCAAATGTAAATAGCAATAGCAAGCCAAATCAAAATTACATTTATTAGCTCCAAAAAATTATTTTCACAAAAAGCTAAAGTACTGCACATTAAAATGGAGGCAGGCAATTAACTAGAGAATAGCCTAATAACTTCCTAAAAAGACGACATAGCATTGTATCTGCCAAGAAAAATAACATATAAAATAAAACATGAATAGTTGCAAAAGGTATGCAAACATAAGATCAACATACCTGCGCTCTCCAGCCAACATGCTCGAGGTCATAATTCAGTTCTTTTTAGCGAGGTCATCCAATGACCTTATCAAAAGACCTGTCAATTAAAATGCCCATAAAACTCCATCACGAGAATGAATTAAAACAACAGAACAAACACGTAAGAGCAAGAAAACTAATTATTGGTGACAAACAAAATATTCATGCAGATCAAGATGCAATAACATCACTCATATATTAAACCAATTGGGTAAGGAAGATATCAAGGTTCAGCAAAAGAAAATTAAAACCACTGAAACAACGATGCAGAAAAGTGTCTAGAGCCTCACAGCTACTATTCACAATTTCTTTAACATCTTCTATATCCGTGCATTTGCAAAAATCAGGAGTTCTGACCATAAATTGCTAACCGCCAACAAATAGCAAGAATGAAATTAAGCACTAAATAGCTCAGACAAAATTTCGTTTCACCATTTACATTACAGCTACTGTTGTCCACATTTCTATGTAAGAAAATCCTAACACCTTCAGTAAGTGTCCAGGTAAGTATTAAAAAATACTGAAGATATGTCCTAAACAACTGTCGATTGAGATTCATACACCCAATGAAGGTACAAATAACAACATTAAAGACTCACTTTCTTTCATAATATCAAACCTTCCGAAAGAAATACACCAAAAAGAATCAGTAAAAAAAACACATTTTTAGACAATTAAATACGTAAAACAAGCGGCGGAGTAGCAGCAAGGAGCAAAATTGTAAAGCACGGAAAAATAAATAATGATAATGACAATTACAATTATAATCACCGTTTCGCTTTCTCAGGAAACAAACAAACGCCAGAAACATCAACAAGCAACAGTCTAAATGGCAACACCTAGAAAAAGAAAACAAATTGCCTGAGACAAGACACTTAAAATTTTTCAATTCGTATTTCAATTTATATTCCTTTTTGTGTGTGTGTGCATGCGTGCGGTACTGGAAACCCTAGATATACAGAGGTAAAAGTCCCAATGAATGTGTTGATTCGAGGAGATAATAGACGTAGAAAGTACGATTGATAGGAAGGCCTCGGAGGCGGTGGAGGGTCGGCGGAGTGAGGAAAAGATATCGGCGAACAACAGAAGAATCGATATAAAGAGTGGTGGTAGATCTCTAGAATCTAGATCGGAGGAGAGAGAGAGAGTTGATGAAGAAGCAAGCTTGCCGGTAATATTTGACAGGGATCTTCGAACCCGAAAATTTTAAAAATAAGTGAACGTATTTTGAGAATACTAACTACTTCTATATTAGAAAATTTGTGATGGTAGTGAGTAGGTCTACATTTATCTCTCTTTAATTAGACTTAATTGGACAATGGCAAGTAATTCCAATTGAACTTTTAACACTAAAGTAAAAAAGGAAACAACATTAACAACTTCAATACACAAGACCCCCACTTTGCGATTTCTTAATTTTAAGCGAGCAATATATTGTTACATCATTTCAAGAGTTTGTTTGATACACATTTAATAATTATACTCTTTTTTCAATAAAAATGTAAAGAAAAAATTTAGAATTCAAATTATTATTTGTATAGTTACATGTTTACTGTACTTCTCAACTGAAATTGATTTGTGAGTAATCTTTAATAAAGAGTTGGCCTAAGTGGTCAAATGGAAACTATCCTTTCTTTATAAAACATAGTTTGAATATTTTGATTTTAATATGCCAAACAAAGATTGAATTTAAAAATTGTGTTTTATACTCATAATACCAAAAAGAAAAGAGGTAATACAAATTTACATAATAAAGTGAGGAGACTAAAATTTCTTGTTAATAAATAATACAATAACCTAATTATTCTAGTTCATCTTTAAATTAAGACTTTTTTTATAAAAGATATTTTGAATTCAAATTTTATTTAAAGAAGAGAAAAAATAATTTGTATGACCCAAACGTAGTACAAAAAATTATTGAGCTATTGAAAAGCAAATTATTTTCTTAATGTGTGCATAATATATTGTTGTTTACATTCTTACAAAATGATCATAAAGTTTTATGTTTTTTTAAATTGTGTTAAGAATATATGTTATAATTTTGTAAAGGCCTTAGACTAAACAATCTCTATTATGTTAACAAAGAGTTCAAAAAATCTAATATATTAAAACTAAAATTTACTCAATCCATTAAATTTTAACAAATTCATGTTTAATTGTTTCAAGCGTAAAGAAAAAAAAATATTGACCAAATTGCTTATTTTCAACTTGTATAGGTTAAGCGAAAAGAATATTAGTACTAACTATATCAAAACTTGAGAATCGCATATGGTGCATTTGAAACTAAAAAAGAAAAAGAACGAAGGTAAATTGGGAAGCTCCTGGTGTTGTTGTCTAAGACAGAAGCATACATGCAGATGAACATGAATGGCTGGTAGTGCCACCCTTCTTCCTAACTTGTAAAACGTTTCAGGTTCATATTCATGACTTTGATCATAAGTTGGCAAGGTTAAATAATTTGTGATTTCTCAACCAGATTTTCAGTCGTTGAGGTAAATGTATTGAATAATTGTTTCCCTCCATGTGCATAAATGGCAGAATATCTAATTAGTCATAATTAAACTACCTGGCACACATCATAGTAATCTCAAAATAAATATGGGCAAAGTATGTGGCATTACATCTTAGTAATCTAAACATAATATGAGCTTCGTTCGACAAAACTATACTTCGTACATATAGTACTTCAAGTATAACCAAATCCACTAAAATAAGGAAGGAAGAGGTTTTAGATAGGTGATTAAGGTACGAATTATTCTTCCACTCCTGCAAAACTTCAATAGGTAGCTATTTTTTGGGTCTCTCATCCATCTATTCCAGAAGCATTAACATCTACCCATACTTACATTAAGACGACCAATGAAATGGATGGGAGAATCATATTGTGCAATGGAGTATGCATTGTTGGTATCTACAGATGTTGTGTTGGCCCATAGAGACCTCCTCAAGCTGACAGCAAGCTGTTTAGCTTCATTTGCAATGTCATAGCCAAAGAACTTCCTTACAGCCACAAGTCGACTAGCCTATATACATGATTTCAGGAACAATTCAAGGAGTAGAACTGCTAAATGGGCTTGGAAATTCCTCGGCAAGTAGAACCTAGAAAAATATGATGATGAAGAAAAGTGGCCAATTCCTGGGACAATGCTTGTCACCATAGAAGTTGTCATTAGAATCCTTGACTAATTCAAGTTGGTACCTTCGATGTACTAGAACAACCTAATGGAATCAACAACATACAGTATATGTGAAGATAGTTCTATAACTATTGAGACAAATATTTGTAAAAAAAATAATTCTTAGTATTAAAGAGAATATCTCTCCAACAACCTAATATTAAGAATAATATTTCTGCAACAACCTAATAACAAATGACTAAGTCAAATGTTGGTTAAAACAAACTCAGATGCTCCTAGATTTACTACTAGATAACTTTGTTAAATTGAATTTTTTATATCTCTCTATAATCTCCTTTGAACTCAAATATTCGTGAGTTTGTTATATAATTCAGTATAAATAAGTAAACAACTTGATAGGGGAAAGCATTCAAAATCCCCTGTGTCTTCATATGGTATTAGAGCCTAAAAGGCTAACGTCAATGACAACTTCCCAAAACACAAACCTTCTTCTTACTGCATCTCCCAACCAATCCTATTTACTTCTTTCCAACCATGAACGTCAAGTTGGAAAAGGAAAACTATTAGCTCTAGAGCACAAATGCTCTATCAGCCTTATAAGCTTTTGATTTAAATGGCTTTATCACTGGTGAAATTGTGGCACCACCAAGATTTATTCAATAACCACCAGAGGGAGACATATCTCAATCTTCCATTCAAAAATCTAATCCTAAATTTGTTGTTTGGAAGAAAAAGAATAGATTAGTCCTCTCGTGGCTTAAAACCATCATTTCTGAGAAAATTCAAATCAACATAGTGAGAGTCTCTACTGCTAAAGAGGCCTGGGTTATCCTTGAAAGGATTTTTCAATCTCAATCTAGAGCTCACATATTGCAATTGCTCTGGCAACTTATGCAATTGCTCTGGTAACTTCAAACACTCTCAAAAGATTCACTCTCTATTTTAGAGTACATAAAAAAGAAAAGAAACATTGTTGATATATTAGCCTCTACATCTAACACGGTGTCGGAGGATGATCTTGTTGATTTCATACTTCATGGATTAGGTGATGATTATTTATTTTTCATACTTCTAAAGCTAATCCTATTTCTATGGATGAACTATTGGGAATCTTCTTCAAGAGGAGGAGAAAATTAAGCTTTCTAAAAAATCTTTTCTTGCTACCAATATAGCCTCCAAATCTTTTTACAAAGTACCCAACTACAATTCG
The DNA here is from genome assembly GCA_027576715.1 of Erythroxylum flavicans. Taxonomy (NCBI): domain Eukaryota; kingdom Viridiplantae; phylum Streptophyta; class Magnoliopsida; order Malpighiales; family Erythroxylaceae; genus Erythroxylum; species Erythroxylum flavicans. The sequence goes on from JANZXP010000006.1 coordinate 33,068,578, forward strand.
TCTACTTAAGCTCGTAATTATAGTTGATCTTATGCTAATGGAAAACCTCACCAATAGACTTACAAGAGAGGCTATAATAATAACAAGTCTGATAGTAAATTAAATAATATATGTTTTTGTTTCATATTTTAATTCTACTTGGTTGTTTCCTTATTATAAGCTCTTATTGTAAATTGTAATAATTTGAGGGTTAAAGATATTTATTGTTCTTTTTATTGAATGTTTTGATGTAATTATTATTTATTATATAATGAAAATTGTAATTGTCATATTTTAAATACTTTGTATTATTCTTAATTTTATATTTGTATAATGATGGTTGTCTTTTTTCATATAAATTGTGGTTATTATTTATATATGAAATATCTGAAAATTATTGTTATTTCACATTAATTATGATTATTATTTATTATTATGATTTTTGGAGACATGGTTAAAAGTATACAGTACAACTGCACAATATGACAATAGATTATTTTGCAATTTTTAAAAAAACTCAGGGACTATTTCATAAATTTAAAAAATTACCCGAAACAGTACCTGATATTAACCGGTACCAGTATGTTACCATACTAGAACCCAATCTGGTATCAAGTCTGGTATGGTATTCGCAACATTAGTTATAATCGCTTCAGCCACACTTTTATAGTTGAAAAGGCATCCAAAATCTCTGCATCCAAAATATACATAAAGAATATCGCAATTTGCATCCATTAACCAATCAGTTATACATTGTTCATCATGTTGCCTTTGATGAAGAGAAATTTCCGTATTTATAGTTAGTTGGGGCACAAAATATTAATCATCTAAATACTCCTACTATGTCCCTACCTTTTTCACTGTTACAGTTGGCCACAGAGTCTTAACCATCTCCCATGCTTTCTTTTATTAATTCACCAACTAATGAGCCAAACTCCCATTTTTCCTCAGTAAGTGATACTTCATCTCCCATGTCTCCTAATCTGTCCCATTCTTTCACTCCTACATTAGAGACCTCACCTTATAGCTTTTCATTTAACATGCTAGCTAACAATGACAATAATAATACCTCTGATGATCACGCTTTTACTGCTTTCTCTTCCCCATCCCCATCATCGCCACATCTCAAACATTTAGGTCCTTCAAGTATCAAATCACATCCTATAACTACCCAAGCTCAAACACGCTCCCTCAAACCCAAAGTGAATTTTGATTACAAGGCTCTTACTATATCAAGATATCCACTACCCCCTCTTCCTAATTTTGACTAAGAACCTTCATATTTCTCTAAAGCCAATCAATCACCATAATGGCATACCGTCATGGAAACAGAATATCATGCTCTTATGAAAAATAAAATTTATACTTTGGTTCCTCAGCCTCCTAATGCCAATATCTTGGGAAGCAAGTGGGTGTATCATATAAAAAGGCGTGCAGATGGTTCTCTTGAACTATGTAAAGCTTGGCTTATGATGTTCGATTATCATCAACAGGAAGGCCTCTTTGAGACCTTTAGTCCTGGAGTTAAGCCAACTATAATTCGATTTTTTTTATCTTTTGTTGCATCAAGAGGATGGTCTCTTAAGCAACTTGATGTTAATAATGCCTTTTTGAATGACGATCTCTTTAAATTGTCTATATGTAATAACTGCAGGGATTACTGGACTGGGAGTCCAAACACTAGGAGATCTACTCATAGTTATTGTGTATATTTTGGAGGCAACATTGTTAGCTGGTTCTTCCATAAAATAACGAGGTGGTTGCTCGATCTCATACTAAGGCTAAATATAGAGCTATGGCGTCAGCTACAATGGAATTGATTTGGATCCAACAACTTCTTCGCAAGCTTTGTGTTCCTTTACCCAAGTCATTTTATTTTATGACAATTTAAGTGTAAAGTTTATGACTTCCAATCTTGTTTTTCACAAGCTTTCAAAACACATCCAAATTGATTGTCATTTTGTTCGTGAAAAGGTTAAGCAGGGTGACCTATGTATCTCCTATGTTGCTTCAGTGGATCAATATGCTGACATTCTTCCAAAGGCATTATCTACCAAACTTTTTCCTCACTTACGATCTAAACTTACTATCTATGATAGCTCTCCAAGTTTCCAGGAGGGTATTAAGGAGAATATCTCTCCAACAACCTAATATTAAGTGGAATATCTCTTCAACAACTTGATAAAAAGTGACTAAGCCAAATGTTGGTTAAAGCCAACTTAGATGCTCCTAATTTACTACTAGATAACTTTGTTTAACTGGATTTTGTATATCTCTCTATAATCTACTTTATACTCAAATATTTGTGAGTTTGCTATATCATTCAGTATAAATAAGTAAACAACTTGATAGCAGAATGCATTCAAAATACCCACAAGCCTTGTGTCTTCATACTTAAGATGAAAGCCATAATAGTCTTACTAGTTTAAGAGGGGGAAAAAGGGTGTCTTTTAAATCAGAATTTACTAAGACAATAGATTTTTGGTATATGAGCAACATCTTGGTGAGTAAATTACTCAAACTACGAAACAATTGTATTCAAGTCTAAAGGCCTTGACGTATCAAACCATCAATATCTCAGAAACATGAACACTAAATTCTTCAAATTATAAATGATAAAGAAATTGAGAACATTGTACCCAAATCTGAACTTTATGCTTTCTCTAAAACTAAACTCAGTTTCAAGCTATTAATAATCCTCAAAGACAAGTAAACAATTCTTAATATATTTTAACTAATCATTTATTAACCTAAAGGACACACAAATTAAGGATTTGCTTATGGAACCTAAACAAAGTGGCCTTTTGGAAAGAGATATCAACAAATGTTACAGATTGTTAAGAAATTAAAGAAGGATCTAATCTTGTTTACAACAAAATAATAATAAAACTTTTCATTTGATTATTTGAAAGATCACAAATTCTATAAGATGGTTAACAAATAAAACAAAATAAAACATTAATCATAAATTTGTACCTTAGTGTGTAATTTAATCCTCTTCTTATTATTTCCCTAAATTGCTTCTGAAATTAGTTCATATAACTACCATAGCCACACATGTATTCAACCTCTAATGGTATCCATATGAATGTATATAAAGAACTCTACGAGTGGTGCAGAGAGGGCTAACTGCTATCTTCTTTATAGCTAAGCCTATTTATAATTGGATCTTTTAATAATTTAATTTTTTATTTAAACTTTAATTATAATTAGGATTAATTGTAATTAAATACTTAGGTCCAAATAAGATTCAATATCTCATATTGATCATTATTTATTAAATATCTCACACTTGATCTTAAAGTTTCTAAAACTTTACAACTAAGTTCAACGTAATTAAAATACCTTTTCCTCTCATCATCCGTTCTTTATTTGTGATTCATTAGGTTCTTCAATTGATATAAATTATAATATGAAATCATATTCATTACATTAAACTCTTTTAATTTATCTTTAATTTTTAATTAAAAATTTGTATCCATAAACCAAGATTAAATTTTAGTAACATATTATGACTATCCAAATATTAGGAATGTCAAAGTAGCTTTGACAAATCTTTTTATACATTTGTTTTTGTAAAATTTAATCCTTTCATTGTATACAATTAACAACATAAATAAAGTATTTTACAAGTGTAAGGCCCCAAATTGTACCCTAGTTGGAATGTTTCACTGAACATGTTTTCCATATGACTTAATTATGTTTTTAAAGAATCATACTTGGAGAATTGGAATTAAATTGGCATCATA
>JANZXP010000006.1:33074826-33088431 GCA_027576715.1 Erythroxylum flavicans
TGAATTGTTTACTGGAAGTTTTTGTATGCTTTGATTTGTTTGTGCTGTTTTGTGTGGCATTCATATATCCTTCCAGGGGGTATGTGGGTGTTACACAAAGTGTCATTCAACCTTGGTCAAAGATTTCCCAAATCAGTACTAAATAAGAACAATGAAATATTCTCTTCAATCATTTTAGGTGACAAATCTTATATTGATTACTAAACTACTCTTCAATCATTTTAGGTGATAAATCCTATATTGATTACTAAACTATTTTCATATGGTTCATGTTATATCCAATGAGTATGATTGAGTTATTTTTTACTAGAATAGGTCATAAGTAGTGATCGTGGTTTTTTGATGTGTGTAAATTTTAATTATTTAACCTCGATAATCTATAAGTGCATTAGCATAGTACCTAAGATGTCGATCCCACGAGGAAGGATAATCTAGTCCTAAAATCTAAGGGCAACACAATTCACAGAAATTTAAACAATAGCAAAACTAAAACAAGAATTCAATTCAATCGCGCAAATCAATCTAAGCATCAATTACGAAAATATTAACAATTTAGCTATTGCAATATACTCAAGAATTAACCTAAGAAAACTATCAATTGAGAGAAAGGAAAATTACCTATCTTTAAAGCTAACCTAATCAATTATGACTTACAAGATTATTGGTTTTAGATAATCTAGGGTTGATTACTCTCTCTTGAGTTACACATCCTTTTGGAAAGAGAAGTTTTGAATAGGACTTCCTCTTCTATTAGGTGACAAAGTGACAAATAATAGCAAATATTGACTTACGATGAGCTTATTATTACACTCAAAAAGAAGAATTGACTTTGCTAGGATATAAAACTCTAAAGATAATTGAAAAATGAGATGCTCAAAACCAAAAAAAAATTAGGAACTTTTTGCCAATAATTTGATATTTCCTACAACATCAATAAAAAACCTTGTAGAGACTATATCAAAGCCCCATAAAAAAAGTTAATTCCCTTATAAAAATATAAAATTTCGTATAAAAAATCAAACCAAATAGGAAATATGTGAACAAACTCCAAAACTTCCCTTTTACAACAAAATTTAGAAACATACTATATTATAGGTGCAATATAAAAGTCACATAACTAGGTATTGGGAGGGTATTAGGAGTGCCAACTGCTTCTAATGATGAATGAGTCAAGTTTGGAGTGGGAAGTTGGTAGAGTTCCTTAGTAAGCTTGAAGAATTGATGAGAGCACCCTGACCCGACCAGTTATCATACCACTATGATATCAGCTTCCCATTACCAACTGAACAGGAAATATCATCTTTAACTAAATTAATCATATGCAACAATTGGTTAAGAAAGAAAGAGTTTGAAGGATTTATTCTTACTTCCCATATGCTACGGCCCTTGAGGAAGTAAAAGTGGATCCACCTGATCTATTTGAAATTTTTGTCTTTAAGAATCCACTAAAGCCTTTTCAGAATGATTGTTTGATTAGTGAGTTTTATAGAATAAATACTCAAACCCCTATCTTCTTTAGGATAACAGATATCAGACCATTTAATTTTTGCACAACCCTTTACACCATTTGAAGAATTTTATAAGAAATCTTTGAAGATACTCTCTATAGATTTGATTAATCCTTTTGATAGAAATTTATGAGAGCTCTAATAAATATGTAGGGAGGTAAGCACCGATTTAATGAGCTAAAGTTTCCCTGTAAAAGATAGAAATCTATTCACCTAGGTATAGATTTTATGTTGAATTTTCTCTATAAGAGTTATGCATTTGGGGAATGTGAGCCTTTTTGTGGAGATACACAGACCCAGGTATCAGAGAGGTGGTGAATTCTCCTTCATTCGAGTTATAAAAGCAATGTATGAGGCCATATTTGAGGCACCTCTTAAGAGAATAAAATGACTTTTGTCGAGGTTGATCTACAATCCTGAAACAGTTTTAAACTTTGGAGAGCCTTCATATAGCTGTTGATCAACTCCAAATTTGCTCTGTAAAAAAGACGCAGGCCATCAACAAAAGACAGGTTAGTTAACTTGATTTTCTTACACTTTGTGTGATACTTGAATCTGGTTTGAACTCCACATCTAGCCTGATTATGGAGGTAAGTATTTCTATGCATAAGATAAAAAGATAGGAAGAGAGGTGGTCTTCCTACCTATGCCCTTTCTTATCTTTGAAGTAGTTTGAGGGGCTGCCATGTGTCAAGATTAAGTGACTAGCAGTTTTTGCACATTCTTTGATTCAGTGGATGTAAATTAGTGGAAAATTGTAAGCCTCCATCATCTTCCAAATAAAATTTCAGCTAATACTATCAAAGGCCTTTCAGAAATCAATTTTGATATTTCAACTAGAAGTAGATTTTGCTCTTGAATAAACTTTAAGAAGTTCTTGCACTATTAAGATATTGTTTCCAATTTGTCGGCTACTAATGAATGCTCCCTGATTGTCACTAATGAGCAGAGCAATAACTATTTTCATTCTTATTACAAAGATCTTTTAGATGATTTTGTAAAAAAAGTTTGTACATGCTATAAGTCTTAAATCATTAAAGTAGTTGGGAGTATATTTTTTGGTATTAAACACAGGAATGTCTTATTAATCAACTTGAGAAGCACACCTTTGGAAAAGAACTCTTTCACTGCATTTTTAACAAACATACCTATAATGTCCTATATTTTTTTTATAGGAGAGACCATTCAGCCCATCAGGGCCAGGGCTTTCTTGCCCTCCATTTTGTAAACAACTTCCTCAATTTCCTTGTCATCCATATATTTGGTTAGCATGCTACAATCCATCTGGTTTATTTTTTCCAGATTGAGTGGATTAAGATCTGCAGCTAAAACCGATGTAGTATTATTGGTTCCAAGTAAGTTGTTGAAGTAAGTAACAACCTTATCCATAGTATCCTTTTGGCTTTAAAGGATTAGTCCCTCATTCTTCGTGATGGATTTTTGTTTTTGTTTTTGCAGGATAGGATGGAATTGAAGAAGAACTTTAAGTATTTATCTCCATCTTTGAGCTAATTAATCCTAGATCTTTGTTAAAGCAAGGAGTTGATATTGCTAATTGAGTTCATATATTAAGAAAGAGCTAGCTTTTCTTTTGCAATAAGTGAGGGATCTTGTGGTGAAAGGGAGACAATTTTCTGGATGTGAGCGGGCTCTTCCCTAGCTTTTAGTATAACGTCATTAGTGGAACCCCATGATGAATGTAGAGTTTTAAGTTCCTGCTTGATTGCTTTCAACTTCTATACATAAATAAATTGCTTGGTTCCCCTAAAAAAATGATCAACACCTTTCATACAAGCATTGTTGAAAGCTGGTACATAAATCAAGTAATTGTTAAATCTAAAAGGGTGATAGTTGAAAACTTGTTAAAAAAGATTCTCAATTTTAATTAGAATGTGATCTGAAAAAAAAGGGTCCTGGAATATGGCATAGTTGTTAGGAAATTGTGCTAGCCATTTAGCATTAACCAATGATCTATCAAGCTTCTTTTGAATAAACCAGTAGGAGGATTGTTTATTTGACCAAGTGAACCTGTGGCCAGAGGAGTTCAGATCTGTCACCCCTAGTGTGTCTGCACATTGCTTAAAGTCATTTGAGTAGTTTCGAAGGTTACAGTTGCCTTGAGCCTCAGATCTATATAATACTGAGTTGAAATCAACACAAATCAACCAAGGTAGGTTCGATCCTATGCTGAAGTCTATGATTGGGGCAATAGGATTGGACCATTGTGGCTTTGCAATATATTGCCAATACAGTTTGTTCAATATATGGGAATAAGGCTTAAGGCTCTCAAACTCACTATTAATGTCTTTCTCAATTTTATTGACCTTTTAGGATCTACTAGTTTTGACCTAAGTTTGGCTCCTATTTTTGATGGTGTTTAGAGTTTGAAATGTTGAAGATTTTAAAGAATCAAAGACAATGTTTTATTGATCCTATTCACATAACTTTGACTGGCACTGAGGAATTCTTCACTATTTTTGTTTTTGGACTGGTTTAGGTTGCTATTGGACACTTTATAAGGCTTGAAGATTTGGGTTTTTATTGTATTTTTCTTAGTTATCGCAGTAGGGTTTTCTACTGATTTCTTCAATTTGGATAGCTTCCCCTCCTATTGTATGTAGATAGCTATGGGTGTAATTGTATTGACACATAATATTTTTTTTATGCCTTTTGGGTTCACATTCACATTCTCATTCTCATTTTTAAAGAATCCTTGTTTTGTCGTTCTTATTAATGGCTTTAAAAGCGTAATCTGTGTTGTTTTCATGGTCATATATGTCAAACCAATCAAAGAACAAAATGTGCACTTTATGTTTATTGACAAACTCATATATTTCTCCCAGATTTGTTTTCTTTGTTCTTAAAAGTGGCCAAAATACCATAACCTCTTTTCTTTGTTTTCTAAATAATAGAAATCATCAGACAAATATCTTTTATTTATCTCAAATTCTTTCTCTAACATATAAAGCTCATTATTCACATTTTCTGTTATTGAAGAAAAACTTAGAGATCTTGGGGGAGATTGTTGCTCATTATTTTTGTAAATTGGCTATGGAATAGTTTTGTTGTAATATACATCTCGAAGGCTTGAAGATGGGAAATCAGATTTTGAGTGCCTAGTTAGGTCTTTACTAGTAATGTCAATCATATAAGGGATCCTAAAGACTCTTCCTACATCAATAGTTAACTCAGAAACACTATCATCAAATATAGAGCTTACTGATTTTCTGCTAAAGGACAGTTTCACCTTTCTATCTTTGTATTGCTTTATCTCCTTAACCATTATGTTTGGACTCAAAGGTATAAGTGGACCTAGATTTGTTGTACCCTCAAGTATTCATTCGTCATATAGGCTAACATCTTTCCACTTAATGGATTTTGGCACTACAATGTTAGATTTTGTCAGATCTGTTTGTAAAAACAAGGTTTCACCTTTTGGCTATCTAGGCTTTAGAAGCAAATGCAGTGTTTGTGGCTTTGTAATGGATTTTGTAAATCAAGACCACAGGGATTAATCTCATTTTTATCTTGGAATTGTAGATTTTTAATTTGGAATACCAAAGAATCTAAGATATTTTTATCTCTAAAGGAAATTGTTAGGTATGGATAACAGTCAAATGATATAAGACGGGTGCAAAGACTAGACTCTATCAAACTTAACAGAGAATCCTGAAACTCATATAACCTAGCATCTCTCAGTACCATTTAAATGGAGTGCTCAAAGCTTCTTTGGTGAGGGGCTTTGCTCTAACTTGCAATAATCCTATATGGAAGTACTTAAAGTTTTTGTCTTTGTGTTTGTTTTTTATGAAGAGTTAGGTTAATAAATGTTTCCACCAAGCGTATACTAAGGATATATCGCTTTTAAAGATAATATCAACTTAAAACTATAAGGATAATTTCCCTCCAAGTTTATTATTTATTTCAAAGGTTTTCATCCCTTGAGTAATAATATGGAAATATGATAATAGGTAAGACTCCTAACTCAATATCCTAATATCAATTCCAAGATTTAAGGAAAAATGGTGGGACACATTTTCCTAAAGACATAATGCCTCTCAAAAACTTGTGGGAGAATGACTAGTTTATAATTCATAGCCCATTAACCAAAAAATAAGTACAAGTAGGAGTAAAACCATAATAATCAAATTCCTTATAATAGATTGATTTATTGTTTTAAAGAGATAGGCTATGTTGATTTTTTAGGCTTTGATTGGCTTTAAAAGAAGGATTGGCTCAATGTCATTATATTGGTTAAATGAATTCTCAGGTTAAAAAATCAAGGAAAGAGTTTGCTTCACCTTTAATAAATTTAATATCAATATTAAAAATACTTACAATTTGCTTGCCATTTGGTAAAATTTTACTTTGAAACAATATTTTGAACATCCTTTAACAAACTTCTTTAGCATATTTCCAATGAATTGGAAGAAGTAATTTTTGATTCAGTAAATCACCTTGAAACTTTGGAATGAACAGAACAATGGATAAATTTCCTTTTTAGTAGTAGAATTATTGCTTTTATGTGAGATTTCAAATTCCCAAAGTGTATTGAATATTTTGTTCTTTGTTATTAATTTTTTAGTTAGTATAGCTCCATATCCTTGATCCTAAACATCAATTTCTATAATTTTGAAAGTACTTGGGTAAGCTATATGCAATATAGGAATATCATTTTCCATGTCTTTGATTTGTTTTATTAAGCTAGTATGTTTTTTCTGTCCAAGGCTTTAGGTTTTTTCTTAACCTATTATGAAGGGGTTTGCAGAGCCTAATTAGGTTAGGATAAAAATCCATGACATAATTTAATCTTCCTAAAAATCTTTACAATTATTATTTTTATCAAATATCTAATTAGGAACTTATTGCTAAATCGTAACATTCTCTCAATTAGTGTTATTGTGCCATTATGGATATAGCATCCTAAAACTTGTCCTTAGTTCAAAAAATGCTAAGCTTTGGTTTTTTAAACCCCCAATCCATTCTTTTTGATAAAATAAATGAAGGTTTTAATGTGCTTGATATGCTGCTCTAATGTTGAAGAGAATATTAACACATTATTTATGTCAATAATGAATAATTCATAGTATAGGGTAAGTATTTCATTCATAATTATTTGAAACTTAGATGGAGCATTCTTTAAACTAAAGGGCATCACATTCCACTCATACTACCCAAATGGAGTAGCAAAATCATAGAGTTAATCTAAACTTGCCAAAATCCAAATTTCATACCAAATTTTGAAAATATTTGAGAATTGTAGAGTCTTTGAAAAAAACTTTTTTTATTAGGAATAGCATACTCAATCCATTTTAATGCTTTATTAAGATGTTTGTAATTTATTACCATTCTAGGCATACCACTTTCTTTTTCAAAATTTTTGTTCACATTAAAAGCTACATAATTCCAAGGAGACCTAAATAGAGAGATTAACCTTTTCTTTAACAAATTGATACTGTCTTACTTACAAAATTGTTCTAATTCTATCTTCATCTAAATGGGACGAGCTCTAGTCAAGATTTGTTTTTCATTGAAATCTTTTTTGTAAGACAAATTTACATGTATTGTTTCTTATTCCAAATGGCAGTGGGTAAATCAGCACATATTTCACTTTTAAAGATCTTTTATAATTTTTATTTTTTGTTTTGTTTTTTATTATTGTTTTTCTATTCTCTCTTTTACATTATCTTTTTTCTCACATATGTTAAAGTTCTTGTTTTGCATTGATTATAATATTAAATTTCTTTTTGTAAACTAAATAAGCTTTTATCAAATTTATATTCGTAGTTATTGATTTTTTATAAAAAAAGTTAAATTAAATTAAGTCATAAATGACAATCAAGGGGAATCAGTACTAGTACAAACAACTTGCAAAATTACAAGAGAGATGGAGGAACTACAAGCTTACAACTGAAACATAATTATAAGCATAAGAGTTACAAATAGAAGAATTCGTAGTTACTGATTTTTTATATGAAGCGAAAACATAGTTTTTTGTTGTTAATTCTTATTGAAATACTATCATATCTCACTATGTACATGGAAATTGACTTCATGAAGGGGGTTCCTAAAATAACCATATGATGTATGTCTTCTACTATCATAAAGTATGTATTTACAGAGAATTCACCTTGGAAAATATAAGCATATATTTTGTAATTTATTTTTAGCTTTGAATTGTTAGTAGCTTAGAGTCTTTCTTGCTTTTTTGCAATGGTTTTATGGGAATTATACCTTGTTTAATAAAATTTAAATCGACTGTTGTACCAAATAATGCAATAACGTCAATATGAAAATCTTCAGTAATTTTAAAGGTTATCCTAATGAAATACTTCTAGGATGTTATTTGGTTAAGTATAAACAAAAATTATCTGGATAGTAAGGATTTCATTAACTTTTTCATCTAAATCAGTTCCTCTTTATTAATTCGTTGGAGCAAATTTCTTTTTGTTTCAATATCTTCTCTTTGTTTTTTAGCATTTTTAATTCTTAGTTTATCACTATAATTTCTTGATATGGACTAGATACTGTCAATTCTAATTTTTTTTCTTAGCTTTATCTAATATTTTGTCAAATTGTAGGTAGATGAGGAAATTAAAGGTAAGCTTTGACTAGGAATTAGAATGATTATTGAAGTTGCATTAGATATTCTTTTTGCAATTAGGGGTTTTGGATATAGTTTATGACTTTCTAATAGGGATTTTTGATCTTTTGATAGCATATTAATTACTTTTGCTTATTCTTCTTCTAATTGATCATTATCTACTATTTCATCATTGTTTGTAGAGCTATCAAATTTTAATCCTAATGCTTCATTATCAAATTATTCATTAGAGTAGTCTTTAGAGTCTTTAATATTTACAATTATTAAAGCTTGGATTTTATCTAATATCTCCTGGTCTAATTCTAAATTTGAACTTTTTATTTATTTTAGAATATTTTTCGTATGTTCTTCTCTTTCATCTATAATATATTATGTTTTTTAAATTTGGATGTTGAAGGGAAGTTTTGTCTTTTACTATCATATTTTTTATTTGGTTTAGGTTTTTGTAAAATCTATATAGGGATTTTTTTCCTATTTTTGTTTCGTATGGCTTTACTGCATTCTCTACAAATTTTGTGATTATTTTTATAAGAAATATCAACTTGTTGATAGAAAGATCCTAATTTTTTTTGTTAAACATTTCATATTTTAATTGTTTTTGAAGTTTTGTATTTTAGCAAAGTTTCAATCCTTCTTCTTGGGTATCATTAATTAGCTCACCATAAGTCAATCTATCCTAAGAGATTTAATCATTAAAGCTTTCTCTAATATTATTTCTCACGTTTTCATATAATAATATAATAAGTCAACATCTTTATCTTGCAAATATGATTAATTGCCAATGAAATGTGAAATTGTTAATATCAAAGTTGGGACAACATCTTGTATGAGCTTAATATTTTGATATAAAATTCCCTCACCTTCTTATTGGCTTTAAGAATATCGAGTCTTTGAGATTTTGTTAAGTGGTAATCCCACTGACCTTTCAATTTCACGAAAAATTTGGTTATTAATAACTCAGCTATAATATAGTTAGAGGTTCCTAACTAGGTTATATAGGTATTAGCAGCCACTGTCATTTATTGAAACATATTTAATACGTTATACTTAGACATTCCATCTATGTTTGGACTTTTACACTAAAGACACATTGTACCTAGTTTATTATGAGACACTAGCTTTTTATCAATATTTAAATTAGGGACAATAGGTTTTAATCAATATAGTTTTGTGTTGTTGAACTAATAAAGTTTGTTTAATACTGAGGAAGGAGGTTGAAAGCTATCAATTCAGTATTGTTATCTTGTCGTATTAACTTCTTGGGAGTTACTGATTTTAATCCTAGCTTGGGTCTTAATTTGGATGATCTTTAATGTTTAAGATGTTGAAGATTTGGGGAAGGTAGAGGCAATAATTTCATTTATCCTATTTATTTGGCTTTGCATGGCATTGAGAAATTCTTCATTATCTTTTTCCTATAGTGGTTTGAGTTGCTGCAAGATACTTCACAAGGCTTAAATATTAGGGTGTTTATATCAAATCTTTCTTAGTTATCATATAGGATTTTCTAAGGTTTCCTCTATTCTAGATAATTTTCCTTTTATCGTAAGCAAATAACTATTTGTGTAATTTTTTAACACATAATGTTTTTTTATATCTTTTGGGTTCACATTCTCACTTTCATTTTTTATTTTCAAGGGGAAGCTATAAATTTATTTTTTTTACTACAATTTTTCTTCTGTTGTTGTCTTCCATACCTCTATTTTGTTATTAGTATTATTAATGGCTTTAAAATGATATTTTATATTATTTTCTTGGTCATATATTTAAAACCAATTAAATAATAAAAAGTGCACTCTATAAATATTGACAAACTCGTAATATTTCTCTTGAATTTATTTTTTTCTCTAAAAAATTGTTAAAAAAATCATAATCTCTTTTATTTGTTTTCTAAAAAATAAAAGTCATCAAACAAATATCTTCTCTTGACTTTCTCTAACTTATACAACTCATTGTTCATATTTTCTGTTATTAAGGAAAATTTTAGTGATGTTAGGGGAGATTGTTGTTCTTTTTTTTTGTAAATAAGTTATGGAATATCTTTGCTGTATTCCACTCCTTAAAGGTTTGAAGATGGGATATCAAATTTTGAGTCCCTAAGCAAGACTTTACTAGGGATGTTTATCACTCGAGGAATCTTAGAAACTCTTCCTAGTTCATCTAAAAGTTTTTTATTTTTCACTAAAAGATAACTTCACTTTACCATCTTTACATTACTTTATCTCTTTGATCTTTGTATTTAGACTCAAAGGCACATGTGGACCTGGATTTGCTCCACCTTCAAGTATCCATTCATCACTTAAGCTAATACCTTTACATTTTATGGACTTTGGGACTATAGTGTTGGAGTTTGTAAATTTTTTTTGCAAAAATAAGGTTTCATCTTTTATGTGTATTAGGGATTTAGAGGCAAATACATTGTTCATGGCTTTGTAATGTATTTTGTAAATTACTGCTAAAAGAATTGATCATGTGTTTATTTTATAATTATAGTTCTATATTTGCAATACCAATACATCTAAAATATTTTTATCCTTAAGGGAAATCATTAGTTTTAGGAAACAATCAAATGAGATGGGACCTATGTGGAGATATATTTTATTGAACTTAACAGTGAATCCTAAAAACTATAAAACCTAGCATCTCTTAATACCATTACTATGGAAGTGTATAACCCTTCTTTAGTAAGGGGTTTTATTCTTATTTACACTAATCTTATATGAAAATATTTGAAAATTTTATCTTTATGTTTGTTAGTTGAGCCTGGGTTCAATAGGTTGATGGTTTCAAAGGGCTTTAAGAGGGAAATATCACATTCTTATGTTTGGATAGAGTCTGGAAGAGTTTGAACTTTAATTGTTAATAAATTTGGTCTTTTTGAGCTTTAAAGATTTCCTAATTATCAATCAAAATTTCAAAGTTTTCAATTATTATTTCATCGTTGTTTATGATTCTCTTATTGATATTAGAGGTAGAATTATATCTCGTAAAGAAATCCATTTCTTTAACAATATCAATCTTTTAGTTATAAGTATGCTAAACTACTTGGCTTAAACTGTTAGGACCATCTGCCCTCTATGGAACGAAACCAATAATCTCAAAAAAACAAATTCAAATACTAAATCTTTACCCTCTTTAGAAACATTTGGCTCTAATACTTGTCAAGTTTGGGTAACAATCAAATGATATAGGACGTGTGTAGAGAATAAGCTCTATATTGGACTTAACGATGAATCTTGAAAGTGATATAACTTAACATCTCTGAATATCATTAATATAGAAGTGTTTATCCTTTCTTTAGTAAGGAGCCTTACCCCTATTATAAATTCTGCATTATTTACATAGATGATGTTTAATATTCTCTTTAACATTAGAGCAGCATACCAAACACATAATAGTGATAAATAAGAAAGTTTTGATAAAAACCATAATATTTGAGCTTTATGAACTATCTAGAAGTAACTTGAATCAATTTTAAAAAAAAGATAGTGAAGTTCCTATCCCACTTGAAAATTTTCTCTTCTAAACCCTTTCAAATAACATTAAAAATCTATAAACATGTTTTATTTGATATGAAAACAACTTTTTCCTTCCAATCACTCAAATGTTTAGGAGTATTTAGCAATTAAAACAAAATCCTTACATTTAAGTTGTACCATCCACTTTTGATCCCACAAGCTTGTATTGGTTCATGAATTTGAATAACTCAAAGTAGAGTCACTTCCCAAATATGTTAGACAATGATAAATCAAACCATCATACTCCAAAAATATAGAAGTAATCGGCTAGGACTTATGTCTGTTGTATTAAGTATCTAATGGATTACGGGAAAAGTAAAGAGGAAGTTATAGTCCACATTTCAAAGAATCATAATAAAATCATACCTACCTAGGCCTAGGGTAGCACATGCTCATCTTAGTTTGAATACTTGATGATTTATTTAGGAATGTGGATCATCTTCTTAAACCCAATCTTTGTAGCTTATTAGGATATATGCTTGCTTTGAAGTTTTTATCGAAGTCCTTAAACATGGAATCCAAAAAAGAGTTTTACCGATGAAGCCTCTTACTAGACCTGACTGAGCTAGGTTAATATAATACTAGAAAGGGACACCTAATTATTAAGGAGATAGTTTTTTGGCATGCCTATAAGGTACAAAGTTATTTTGTTTAGTTCGAAGCAACTTATCCCATGTTATTATACCCACTAGAGATAGAGTTAGTATCCTTGCTCGCTGAACTAGTCCTTTTATTCCTTTTGCTCTCCTTAATCTAAAAAGATAAAAAGACAGGGATGTAATCTTAACTACAAAAAGAAGATAAGCACCTCAATTACCTTAATGTTAAATCCTCTTAAAAATGCAGATAGATATATAGAGATCATGGGTGCTTTCTTTTTCAAAATCTCTTAGATGATGGTAAAAGTGAGTCATCTTCTATATCATACATCTTTTATAAAGAAATGGATGGTTAAGATTGGTAAGGATCAACAATTAAGATTAAGCGACGATCCATCTTCCTATACGTAGCAAAAGCTTCTATACAATAGTTATATTCCATAGGAAATATTATTAAGGAATCTTCCAAAGGATGATTCATATCAAATCATCCACATGTACCAAACAGGCATGCCTTTAGACCTATTTAAGGAAACTTAAGATGAATGTCTGAAGATTGATGTTTGTCACGTGCCTATCTCCAACATACCTATATAGTTTTATTGATTGGCATTCAAGAAGTGATTTTGAAGTAACTTGTCCTAACTATAATAAATTTGTGGTATACAATTAAGCGATTTTAAAGATGATCCTTGAGTAACTTGAAGGATTTTTTTGATTTAAGTCAATATCACTATATATCAAAGCACTAAAAGTTTCATCTCTATCTAAGTTTCTAGAAGAAACTATAAGGAAAGTGGAACATCCTTAGTGAGCTTATAGATCAAACCTAATTTGAGTTACCACAGCCCTTCATCTTTCTTTATATTTATAGACTATAAGCTCACATAAGAGCTTAATTATCTAAAATGGATAAGTTCAATACATATCTGATTCATTCATATAAGGAGATCAAGTCCTGATCAAAATCCAATTAAGTTACTGTTAGGAAATCGAGTCAGGATCCAATTTGATCGTAACGGGATAATTACAAAACTTTTTTGCAATCTTTGATGTCCAAAAAACAAGATCTCTTTAATTCTATAAAATGATTAACACAAATCATAATAAAGCAGAAACTTAATTCATACCTTATTCTGAAGCTTGATCTTTGTCTTATCGTATCCCTCGAACCGTTCTCGAAATTGATCCGTCTCAACCACCATAGTCGCACAAGTGTCTGTCCTCTAACGGTATCCACAGAATAAGTTAAGAAAACTCTGTAACTCTTATAGAGAGGGTTAAGCATGAAGTACTAGTTCCATAGAGCTTAAGCCTATTTATAATAAGCTTTGGACAGTTTAGTAATTTAATTGAAATTAAATTCTAATTTCAAT
>JANZXP010000006.1:33094955-33107942 GCA_027576715.1 Erythroxylum flavicans
TTGGAAGGAACAAAAATTTTATGTCTCCGTCTCCGGAGTCGGGACAGAAATTGGTGGGGACAGCAAGCAAACACGTCAGGGACAGAATTTTTCTATCCCCGTCTTCTGTCCCCACCCACAAAGACAGCAAACAAACGTAGGGTTAATGACATAATTTTAAAGTAGGTGAGCTATGTTATTGCAGGCAAAGTCACATCTCAAACAAATAGAAGTTTGGGAAGAGACTATGCCATACCATTCCTTGGCTGTGGGGTTGGAATCTGTCCTGTAAGACCAACTTTACAAAGAAGCATGCTTCCGCTGAAAAAAGGTACATTCTTGTCAAAGTGTTCTTTTAAATTTCTTGGATAGTTGGAGAGATGGTAGACTTTTGTGAAAAGAAGCGAGAAATAAAGAACCATTAGCCAAAGGGCAGTACTTGGTAGTGGGAAACACCGCACGCCAGATGCGTAAAAAGAGAACATAGTCTGCCCCATACTTTTGTGCTCTTAATATGCGAAGCACGCTTCAAAAGAAATACAAAAGCACTTCACTTTTACTTTTCGATGCTCTTAATTATATGTTTTTCCATTATGGTACTACATGCATAGCCTGATTATCCTTCTAAATTCTTTGATTAGCACACAACCTAGGAGTGTGTTGAAGTAGCTGAGACAATATGGGACAAAGAATCAGAAAAGGTGTAGGGGAATCACGTCGATGCTATAGGCAGTGGACCCTTCTCCACTAATCTTGCTGGAGAGAGACATACTACTATTGACAAAACGCTGAATTTATTTTGTATAAGAATCAGGTCATGTAACGTACCAACTTTGGTAGAGCAAGAACCGTAAAATGTAGCACAGACTTTATTACGTACTTAGGATCAGATGTGAAAGGATTAAAAACGAAAAATATAAAATATCTAATTTCGGTTCTATCCCGAATTTTTGAAGTTGTTTCCAACTTTCAAACGAGCTCAAATTTTTCCGGAATCTTAGAAAACATTCCCCGCTCGTGGTTTAGGCCTTTTTGTAATTTTTTTAATACATGAGCGTTCTTAACGGGTCTGAGATCTAAATGCTCGTGAATTCTTTAAGTAACTACAGGAGATCATAACCTATTTATATAGCTTTCATATCGGGCTTTCCCATTACAAGGCCGATATAGACCGGGGCCACACTAAAAGGGATCTATTTTCTACCCGAACTTTGACCCATTAATATAGATCATTTATTGCGCCACTTTATTATCTTTATCTGAATCAAATTACGTAACTTAATCGATAAGTTATTTAAAAACCAAATTACAATTAATAACTGTCCGTTGAATGAAAATTTGACAAAATTACCGTTAGAGGCAAAAAGTTCTAACAAGAACAACGAACAATTGGCCTAATAAATGAGAGATGGGTGAGCCAGCGGAAATCCGAAGAGGTGTCTTTCATATATAAAGAGGGGTACAATAATATCCAAAACTTCAGAAGTATTGGGTTCTAGACTCATAAATATATTTATGTATAAATATTTTTTTAAGTTTTATTGTTTAATCAATACTCACTTGATGCTAATGACAGTAATTATAAGTAGAAAGTTAGAAGGTTTGGTGGCCTCTTTCTAGGCTTTCCACATTCTTAGTTCCATAGCATTGAGGACCCAAAGAGGTTCGAATGACAACACAATCCTTTTAGGCAAAATTGGTGAGGCACATGGTTTGGTAATCTATGTAGTTGGTCTACCAAGGGATCATTGTAAAGAATAAATGACAGATACCCAGAAAAAGCCTAGTTCTTATCACTTGATTGAACAATGTGCCATCAGATAACGGATAAGGCAGAGGAGTTGGATTATCTTAAAACAGTTTCGATTCTTTTGACTAAGCTGGAGACCTATATGTGCTAAACACAGCACAGATCTTTTGTAAATGAAGAGTCATGGTTTTAAATTAGTAGAATGAAAGAGCAACATTGAAGTGAAAGATGATGTGCGACTCCTTTCTTTCTTCACCATCAAAGCAAAGAATAGCACCAGCTACTCTCGCTCTTCTCATTCCCAAGATTTGAAACTCTGTCTGACTGACATTCATATGTTCTAAATGAAAATTGGAAAATATTTAATTTATTTTGACCACAACTTAAACTTGTCATCCCTAAGACATCGAAAGATACAACCCTTCCCATCCATCCTGGCCTATTTTATACTGCCTTATGTTTCTTTGTGTCAGAACAAAAACCAACACTATAGAATCTCAGTTAAGAGAGAGGGAAGAGAGGTTATTAATGTTTAGTAAAATGGAGAGCTGGTGACAAACCAGTTGTAAGTTTCGATTGAATGGCGCTTCTGTCTTGTATGGACATGAAGGTAGATTCATTTGCTTAGACAAGACTTGGGCGTGAGCCATTTTGTATCCTTTACACAACAAGACAACTCCAATGCATACAAACATAAGCAGTTTAAGTGAAACAAACAGCAGAGAAACAACGACAACAGCAACAGATCCTCCAAAATGGCTGCTTCTGCTTCTCACTGTACTCACCTGGCGATACTCTATTTTGTTGTGTTCCTTCTCTGTGCTCCTTTTTTTTGTCCCGTCATCTCTCTGCCAGCTACATCAGACCCTGGTAACCGGCTACCGACCAACCAAACTTTCAGGCCAAGTAAAGAGATTCTGAGATTAAAAAGAGTTCATGCTTATCTCAACAAGATCAACAAGCCTGCGGTTAAAGCAATTCAGGTTACTTCCCCTGTTTTTCTATTAGTTTGGAGATAGTACTCGAGTTGCACTTATTTTAGTGTTGCATTGAGTAATAGGGTGATCAGAGATTTTGGTTTCATGTCTCAGAGTCCCGATGGAGATGTCATTGATTGTGTGCTGTCTCATCTTCAACCCGCATTTGACCATACAAAGCTCAAGGGAAAGAGACCTATGGTATTTTTCTACTCTGCATGAGCTCTTTTCTGTTTCATTTTCAGGTCAGGATTATCAAATGTGTTCGAATCGTTGCTGTTTTATATTGTTACCACAGGATCCACCGGAGAGGCCAAAAAGCAATGAGACCATGGAGACAATTGAAGAAATATATCAGCTATGGACAGATTCAGGTGAATCATGTCCAGAAGGAACTGTTCCAATCAGAAGAACCTCAGCAGAGGATGTTCTAAGAGCAAATTCTGTTAGAAGATATGGGAGAAAATTAAGAAGACCAGTTAGAAGAGATTCAACAGGCACTGGACATGAGGTTAGTCTCCAGCTCTATAATGGAAATAAGAAACTGGAAAAACTGGTGAACCAATCACTTGAGCAGCTGCTTTTTTATTAATCTGTTCAGGCAAAATATAACTGCAGCGTGTTCTTTTCTCAAGTTCATATTTTGGAAGTAATCAAATATGGATCACAGAATCTATAGTCATCATTAGTGCAGGAACCTTCAATGTTTAATTTTAAAAACTGGTCTCCACCTAAACGGCAAATTTGATCAAATGGATCGTAAGTTTGTCAAGGAGAAAGATACAGAAGGAAAGTAAAGAGAAGGGGCAGACAATGAAGGAGACATTTAATTTACGGAATTTTGTTGCATACAATATGCCGTCATCTGTCATATAGCATTTAATAACTTTGCGGGGGGAAATGAGGGACCATAACTGTTATGCTCATATATGAACAGCAAAGTTGATACTGACAACGTTTGAAGTTACAGCATGCAGTTGTATTTGTCAATGGAGACGGGTATTACGGGGCCAAGGCAAACATAAATGTGTGGGCACCAAGTGTAACTAATGCCTACGAATTTAGCCTGTCGCAAATCTGGGTCATCTCTGGTTCTTTTGGAAATGATTTAAACACCATTGAAGCAGGCTGGCAGGCAAGATTTTTCTACTTCTCTTTTTCCCTTTACTCTATCAGCATCATTTAGCAGAGAAACTGAGAAATTCAACTATCTAAATATTTTCAGGTTAGCCCAGAATTATATGGAGATAATTATCCTAGATTCTTCACTTATTGGACGGTAAGTTCAATAGTTGTTTTGGTGTCTTTGTTGTCTTAAAGATGCAGAAAGAACAAGCGCTAAATGATATATATATTCTCACAGTCTGATGCATACAGAGCCACAGGATGCTACAACTTGTTGTGTTCTGGGTTTGTCCAAACTAACAGTAAGATCGCCATTGGAGCTGCAATATCTCCAAGGTCCTCCTACAATGGCAGACAGTTCGATATTAGTCTAATGATATGGAAGGTGGGGTTATTTATCATTACATAACCGTGGAAAGTAATTTTTGACAAAAGTTTACCGTGGTCAATTCAGCTTAAAAGTATTTATTTGTGAGTTTGATCTGTTACATGGGAGATGAAGGCATATTGATTAGACAGTTAGGCCAAGATGTGGAAGACTTCTTGCAAAAAATTCCTTGACGTGTAAATTTCATCTGTCTTCTTTACCGACAGGATTTGAATCCTTAGATACATAGTGGGGCAACAAAAACTATTCTTTTCAATTTTTGCATTCTTAGCTTTATTTCACTGGCAAGAAATGTAATCATTTTCTGATGTACAGTAGAAAATATGATGAAGTGTCAGTACCTAATAACACTAACAAGCAGATACATTTATGTGTAGGACCCAAAGCATGGAAACTGGTGGCTAGAATTTGGGTCAGGACTGCTGGTTGGATACTGGCCAGCATTTTTGTTCAGTCACCTGAGAAGCCATGCAAGTATGATTCAATTTGGAGGAGAAATTGTGGACTTTAGGTCATCAGGATACCACACATCTACACAAATGGGAAGTGGCCATTTTGCAGAAGAAGGGTTTGGAAAAGCATCATATTTCAGGAATCTGAAGACAGTAGATTGGGATAATAATTTGCTACCATTAACAAATCTTCATCTCTTGGCTGATCATCCAAGTTGTTATGACATTAGACAAGGGAGGAACAATGCGTGGGGAACTTATTTTTACTATGGAGGGCCCGGAAGGAATGTAAGATGTCCATAAAACATACTCGTTAATTTTTATTTTATCTTTTCTTGAGGAAGTAAAATTTTTCATCCTAGCCCCTGGCATGGTTCAGATTGTTTTCTGAGATCGTTTTTGAAAAATATATCCCCTCTGTTCCTTTTTTTTCTTCTTTGCTGTAAATTATGGAAAATCGAAGATGGTTAATAATAATGGTTTTATTATTGTTATTATTATTATTTAGTTTATTACTGATTTCATATTTTATTTATTAAGTATTTATTTTATTTTTATTATTTTATTATATTTTTTTCATTAGAGTTATTTAAAAACAATCTCTCTGTTAATTAAGAGTAAGGTTATATATTATTAGACTTTTTCAGACCTTGCATATTATGGAATTTTTACTAAGTTATAAGTTATTGTTGTTGTTAATAACAATGGTTTCAATGTTCTCTTTCTTCTTGGAATGGTCTTACCGTTAATTTATTGCAAAGTATGATAGATTAACAATGAATGAATATTCGATATCTTCAAACACCAGATTTGGCAGCTAAGTATGCTCATGGAGAGATGACATCCTTGCAAGGGACAAGGACCAACTAACTCTCCATTTCTATATATTTTAATAGGTTAAGTGACATTTTCTGTGTGGTACTGCATTTGGAAAGTACCAAGAAAATTGAACGATGCCCACTAGAAGACTTTGGTTAAATAATGATATATTAGACCTTAACAACCCAATTTCCAAAATCCAATGTAAACTATGCTCAGTTTCCTACACCTTAGCATTGTTTACTTGTTTTCTTCTCCAACCGATATCTCGTCTCTTGCAACATCTTGAGATTTAATTGCCAACTTTTGGACATTAATGTTTTTCTTTGAATGGAAAGAACCCTCCTTTTTAAGACAATTGTCGTCTCCCCTTTTAAGTCAATGTGAACTTCTGAATTAAAAAACTCAGTTGACCAATGGCTGGTGCTTAGTTCTGCAACATAAAGAAGTAATGAAATAAATATTTAGATTGGATTGTACTTGATTTCCATAGTTTGAAGACAAAGTGGAAAGCCAAAAAAAGGTGGTACAAAACTTCCACTATGCATTTCTGTCTTAAGTGCTTCTTTCGTCTTAAAAACCACAAATTAAAGTTTACTGCAAGGCAAAATTATCAACTAAATTAATAAAAGCGATGGCATATCAATCTCATATTCACTCGTAATTGTCCTATCAAAATTTTAGTGGTTTGATATGGTCGATTTTTGAATGGAAATCTACATGCATAATAATAGCAAAGAATATAACATGCATGCAAGGGACAAACTAAAGTAAAAGTTTCGATTTTCTTTATTATCTTTTAAAAAATAATTTTAGAAGTATTTTCTTTAATCCTAGTATTGAGATTGATACGTGATTATAATTTATCGATGATCTATCAAGAGTTCATGGCATAACTTTCATTGTAAGATATAGCTTGATAAGCAACAACTTGTGCGCTAACATCGGTCATCTTTATCCAGGGAACTGAACCGTGGGGTACAAAGTTAACCCTCAAAGAGGAACTAGCCTGTTTAACCTAAGCATCAGAATGTCTTGGCATAGCTAATTCCTAGTTTGGTTAAAGCAGTGTCTATGAATATAACAAAATCTTCAAGTGTTCTAATATGAGGACTATAGTAGATAAGGTCAACAATCAAAGCCTTGTTAATATCACAGGTCTCGGTTTGCTGCTTGCGTATCATCTGATATGTTCTACCAACATCAATACATAACTTGGAAAACTCAGGATCATCTAAAATTTCCTGCCAGTCCACAAAGAAGTCATCATTTCCGGCAAGATTCATGGATTTCATTTTTGATGAAATCATCTGTATAGATGTTAAATTCAGAGCTAAATGTTGACTAAAGGAGGATGAAATCCTGCTTGAGCTTCCATTTTCATCATTTGAATAGTAGAGTTGCCCTATGTTGGCCAAGAAGAGCCGCGACAGAAAGACAAAGAAATCAATAAAATTCATGCCTGTTGGAAACAACAAACCGTATAAGTGATTTAAGAAAGGTCAATCTGGTATCCTTCAAAGGCAACAATTAGCCTTGGAAGCACATGCATAAGTTATATACAAGCAGCTAATAAAACCATATGCATCAGCATCATTGACTTTGTTCATAAATATGTCCAATCAGCTCAAGAAAAGATCCAGGGGATAGTTGGTGCAATGTCTAGTTAGAAGCTGATTGCGTATGCAAAATTGACTGCTCACCTCATCGGTTGGACTATTGTGATTAGTAAGTACTTGGTATTTCAAATCAGGAATGGCAAGAGCAAGATGGTGAATTCTGGTTTCATTCAGTTGAGTCCTTTAACTTGGGATTTATGGACAATAACTCTTATTTGAGATAAGTTGATTATGGAAGTTACATTGGCACCAGCAATAACAGGTAAAGATAAACTAATTTTGGTTCATAATATACGTGAATAAAATGCACCAAAAACATTCATCATGTCCTTAGCTAATAGGCTACATCTGACCTGTGTTAACACAAGCCCATGTTTATCTAAATGAAGAATTCTACACCATGTATGTAGCAGACATGTAGCTCAGTGACTTTAATCTAGCGATATACTCAATGAAACCATGCTTCTTAGCAAGACAAAATCATCTTCAGCAAATATAGCAGGTTCAGGCAAACTCTGTGCTGCATCAAGAGAGGATTTATCAGTTGCTTACCTGTGTTGGCTGCAAGATTGCGTTGGCAGAGACCTTCAAAATCATCAGAGATATCCCGGATGTCTTCTATATACTCCTTAGCCTCTTCATAGTCTCTAAGAAGTAAATTCCACTGAGGTAATGAGCAAATTGGTGAGATATGTTTGGCTTCTGTGATCTTATTGAAATATAAGCTTTTTCCACATAAATCACTTGGTTTTACACACTTACCACCCAAGAGATGTTATATGCATTGAACCAATTGTGATTTATTGACACAGTGTCTTCCTGATATACATACCAATAATGCATGTTAACCACAAAAGGAAAAGAAAATTGCACCAACAAAACGATGACCTTGGTGAATTGCTGATTTTCATCATTTTAAGCACGTAGATTGCATTTTCATGCCTATAATCCTCATATTATCTACAATAAAGATAAAATGATTCAAATTGATGAATCAAGAACCTGGAAAATTTAAAACACTTTTTTGGGTTTTAAATAACAAATTTTAAAATGCTTTTAAAGCACTTTCTATCTCTTTGTCAGGAGATAGAAAGGAATGATGTATGCAACCATAATGAGTGCATAAAGACAGGTACCAGATTATGAACTTGATGATACCATCCGCTGGGTACAAAAATTATCTCATTTGATTCTTGAATGCATTCCAGCCAGATAGCCTACACAAAGGATAAAAATGATACACAAATAGAACAATGCAAGAGAGAAAACTAACAAATCTATTGTGATGATTTGGAAGAGGTAGTGACCTTCTTAAAACCAGGAAATTTTGTGTCATTAACATCATCAAGAATGTTATATACACAGTTCTTCAAGTTCCTGAATAAAAAATCAGATTTAAGGTCACCAGAGAAGTAAGAAGTGGCATGATACAAATTGATACTATCTTGCCATTATTTGCTAATAGAAGCATGCAAAAATGTGGGCCAGATTCATGGCTTGCAAAGCTGTGCTGACAAATGTTGGAAAAGAAACTTTTACCCAAAAACTACGATTAGAAGAACATTGCTAGCAACCCTTCTGCCGGTTGTAGTTTGCTGGCATATGAAGATGGATGACTATCCTAGGCTATAGCCAGGTGCTGGAAACTATAAGTAAATTCTAAGGGAAGAACCATCGCAACATTCATATTAATGCTTAACAGAAGAAAACATTTGAAAGAAAGAATTGCTAGTACAATGTAAACAACTATATATTCAGGAAGAGAGATGCCATGTACAATGTAAACAAGAATATATTCAGGAAGAGAGACGCCAAGTGCATGCCTGTCAAACACAAAATGTTTCTGGGAAGGAGACAGAAGAAGCCATCTCTTCTTCCCACACACATTAGCCGACCAACTGTATGACCTAAAAACATCAGCATGAAGAGGTGTCCACGATCCTGCTCAGAAAGATCGAAATTTAAGTAGTTGCTCAAGGCTATCCATTCAGCTAGACAAAAAGGGGACTAATTCTCTGAACCGATAGATGACATCAATCTAATTACAACCATAGGTAACAAGGAAGCTACAGCCATGACAGTCATACCTTTTGCTCCCATGTACACAAAGCGATAATCAGAACAACTTATGTCATTGTTTTCTTGGCAAGTGTCAGGATCCTTATGCATACGATAATGGTCATGATACAAGTTGAGCCAATCATCACAGAAAAACACTGGAGTTCTGTATGCTACATAATCTGGGTACTCCTGATGATAAAGATCAAGAAAAGAAAGAAAATAAGCAATATAATTCAACCACCAATAAGCCAATTTTGCACCACAGCCAGAAAGATGCTTTGTACATAAACACGTACAAGGTGATTAATGAAATTTTCCTCTATTGTCAGCCAGGCAACTGCCATTCCCTTAACACTTCTTAACCTTCTATCAGTTACCATCTAGATGAATAGGACATTCAAGTTTCAATTTCATAAATAATCTCTATGGAAATTATCATTCGTAGGAAAACAAATTGCCACCTCCATATAACGCGTTGAGAACTGAACGATGATCTTCCGTAGCAATAAAATGTTAGTATAAGGCTGATAGTTCAAGGAAACTTGTGAAAGCTCCTTCTTGTGCATATCGATAAGGGAGATACTTGCAACATGAGGCACAGTAAACTTAGCCACATTAACCAAACAAATAGTAACACAAAAGCAATGGATTAGTATAGTTTATGAACTTGTACCTTTACAAAATGCCAATCCTTGAGATATAGAACTGACTTGTCACTACCCTCACGACTTGCTCCATTAGCACAGTCCGACACAAAATCCTCACTCCAGTGATTAATAAACTCAGTAACTGTCATCTCTATTCTCCTCTGATCCGTAAATTCTCTAGTACCACAATCTGCAATCTAAATATGCGAATTAGCCTATACTTCAACTAAAACTAGAATAAGCAACCCGAAATATGTTAATTATCACATAAAATTTAATTAAAAAACAACAAAAGATCAAAACTTTCGGAACTAAACCAACGGTTCTAGTATTAAAGTAATAAAATTGGCAAATTTGAACAAGTGGGGTACTTGAACTCTGGATTTCCCGAAATGGGTAGAGAAGAATCTGAGGTTCGGTCGACCATTTTCAGTGACCCAATCTTTGCAAGCTCTCCAATCATCCATTAAACCCGTGAGCAATACTGGTTGGTTCTTTGACAAGTACCTCTCCACGAACTCATTGTAGCTCAGCTCTTTGCCGTTCACTTTCTCTATTTCTCCTCCAATTTCTATGCCCATCCTCTATTTCGAGTTGAGTTTCTCGTGGACTATTCGTCAAGGGCAGCAAAAACTAAAAGCAACAAATATTTATAGTCCATACTCCATAGGTTGCAATGTCGATGCGAAGCCGTTTCTCGCGAATTAACGAAGTCGACTCCGGTCACGGACCGTACGTGGAAAGAAAGAATCTTTGAGTTCTCACGTGGCGATATGCTACTTGTAGGTGATGGGCGGTACCCGGTTTCCGGTAAAAGACAAAATATCCAGTAAGCGTAAGCCGCCAAAAAAAAAGTAAATTTTCTTTTATTGCATAATGTTAATTTTCAATTACCAATGATGTTGTAAGGGAATTAAAATTGAATTAAACGACGGAAATACAAATAAATATGATTTGTAAAATATATTAGTTATTATTAATATATTCAACTGAAAAATCCAAAATTTTACTCAATTTTGCAATTATAACCTGAGCTTCAAAAACTGGCAATAAAATACTAAATCTTTTAATTTTTTTCAATTCTAGCTAAAACTTTAAAAACTGACAATAAAATTCTTAAACTTTCAATTTTTTAATGCTAACTCGACGTTAAAAACTCTAACTATTCATATACATCAACCAAAATTAGTACAACAAATAAAGATTAATGAAACGACATCGTTGTTAAAAGTAGATCCCTAAATCAATTTACACAGCCTTAGTACTTCGTTATCTTTTTGTTCTCCCGACACCTTCAACCATTTACTTTTTGTTTGTTCTTCTGATGCCCACACTATTATTGCGTTACAGCGTACCAGCAAGCTCTTCATTTTTAATTCGTTCTCCCAATGCCCTCAACGTGAGAGTGTTGAGGCTGCGTAATCTAAAAATTAAAAGATGAGAGTGTTGAGAGAACAAATTGAAAATAAAAAAATAAAATTAAAGCGTGAGGTCGTCGGGCTTTCATAGTCTGATTTAGGTTAGCAAATTTAACACAGGCACTAATGTTGAGCTAAAATTGAAAAAAAAAGTTTGAATATTTTATTGTCACTTTTTAAATTTCGGGCTATAATTACAAAATTAAGCAAATTTTGAGATTTTTTTCATGTAATTAACCTATATATATATAGTTTTTGAGTGTTTTGAGGAACTTAATATTGACGAAAGATATACTTTAAATTGATTCAAATGCTCATGTTTGCAATATCTAAATTTTGCTTGCTTTCCCGTTCATAATCCTAGTAATATGTTGGTAAAATGGTCTCTTTTGACCTTAAGTTTTGTGTCAATCAATAAGTTTGACCCAAACATTCAGGAGTGAATAATTCTAATCATAACATTTTAAAAACATTAAATTATAACTTCACTCTGACGAAAAATTTAAACCCCTCCATTAAGTACTAAGTCAATACTAACCTGTCATTTTTTAATATTTTTATTATTTTGTGAGTACCATGTGCCACGTTATTGTTGACATGGCAAAGTGGAACTCACTATTTAAAAAAAATTAAACTTTTAATTTATTTATAAGCGTGCCATAGTGACACTCACTTTTTTTATTTAATTTATTCAAAACCTCCCTCTCCCTCTCCTACCTCCTCCTCCTCCTTCTTCTTCTCCGACAATTGCTCGTCAGAATCTATGATATGATTAACCAAATAATAACATTTTGTATCCATACAAAGCAACATTAACTTTTTACAAATAATTATGAGGTCATTGATGTATTCTTAACCTTCATTCCTATTGTTGTTCCTAAAGCAATAGAACACCCATCATGGTAATTTTTATTTTCTGGAAACCAACATAGCACAACTTAGACAAACTACTTGATAATGATATTAGTGTTCTTTTTCTAATTTTCTATTGTTGTTCCTATAGGGTTTTTCTTTTGTGTCTTTGAAGCTAACTTTACTACAGCGAGAAGAAGCACTTTTTGCAGGGTTAAGCATCGATGGTAGCTCTTTCGTGCTCTTTCTTCTCTATATCTATCTGGGTTTCTTGTGTTTTTTATGTTGATTAATGTACAAAGCTTACTTGGGTTTCTTTTGTTTTGCGTTTCAAATCATACTAGAGAAGAACAAGAGCGAAATCTCCAAGTACCTTATTTAAGTTTAGTTTCTCTTGTTCTCGCAAGCTGATTGATTTGATTTATTATTTTTCTTGTTCGCTTTTAGTCAATTCAATTGCCGAAGAACATGTCAAAGGAGGGAAATTTGAATTTTTGTGGTTTAATTTGGATTTTTGGTACTCTAAGATTGAGAATGTACATTGAAAGTAGCAAAGTTGTATTAAATCAAGAGGCATATTATTGGTTAGTGTTTCTTTGGTTGAGGCAATTGGTGGTGTAACCTTAAAGAAAGAATTAAATCTCTGCTCTTCATCTCATTCTTGTCTTTTTGGAATCAGTAGACGTCATGTTGGACAATTTTGTCCTTTCTCATTATGTTGGACAATTATTAATTGTATTTTTCAATTTTTCAATAACTTATCTGTTAAATTACGTAATTTGATCCAGATAAAGGTAATAAAGTGACCCAATAAATGATCTAAATCAATTGGTCGAAGTCCAGGAGGAAAATAAATCCCGATTAGTGTAGACCGGACCCATATCAGACTTATGAGATCGG
>JANZXP010000006.1:33111146-33126788 GCA_027576715.1 Erythroxylum flavicans
CCGATCTAATTTCAATATGATGAATCCAGTTCATAGGATTCCAAGTTCGAAAAAAGCATGGATAAGCTCACGGATGTGGAAGAGAACCTGAAGAGATTGGAAAAGAAGTTTGAACAAGTAACAGAAGATCATGCATCTTATATTCACAATCTAGAGGTTCAAATAGGCCAGCTTTCTAGGGAATTTTGTAAGCAAAGTGTGAAAAACTGTCTGCTTAGTATGAAAGTAAATTCAATAGAGCCATGTTAGGCTATCGCACTTAGGAATGGGGTAGAGCTAAAAGAACTAGCGAGAAATCAAGCTAATCCCGACCTTATAGAAGACCAAGAACTCAAGAAAAAGGATGAAGGAAAGGATGGAAACAACACATACTATCTGCCAGATCGTAGTAGATGTTTGAACATCAAAAAATATAAGATGTCCATGCAAAAAAATCTACCCTTTGGATTGATGATGATGATGAGACATTCAACATGAACGCTGTATTGAAGAATCTGAAGGTTAGTAGCTCATTTAGGATAATTGATGTTTTCGAATCTTCTGAAGCATAGGAAGACAAAGAACAGATAACAACAGACATCGAGTTTGAAGAAGCTATGATAGTCTTTATTCTTGAAGCAAACGAAGTAGAGGAGACGAAGGCGATTAAGGAAGAAAGAGAGCAACTCACCTTCGTATAGGACAAATTGTTGAATTTAATGGGAGATTCAGGGAGTTTTGTTATTCCCTATTTTGTTGACAATTCACCTGAACGAAGGAGATTATTGAACTTAATTGGTCTTCATAATGTTATCAACATTGTCCTTCTAATCATCTTGCAATTTGTAGCTTACTTACAAGCTACAAAATTGATATTGAACGAAAAAGGTGGAAGCAAGCCGCTCATAATTGATCTTAGCTGAGTTTTTAAGGATAGGAGAGTCAAGCTACTGACATTAAAAGAATTGTTACATGAGCAGACAACCCATGAGGAAAAATTATTATTAAATTAGTTTTGTTGTTTAATTTTGTTTGAATGTTTGAAATTCTGAAATTAGGATTAGTTTTGTTTTCGAATAAAATTGGGAAAGGAATCAGACTTCAAAAATTATATGGATGATGTTCAAACTTGCAAAGAGAGGCAAAAAGGGGGAGGATGCATTTCTTAAAAAGATTTTTTACCATTTTACCCTTTTAGCACCTATATATTCAGTTCTAACTTCACTTTCACTTTCATTTTTACTTTATCTTTTTATAATTTAAGCATACAAACACTTTTACATCTCTCTAGAATTTTTTAACCTCTAAATTCTTCCAAATTTCTACCCAATCATGGCACGCATTAAACAATCAGCCTAACGGGAACCATATGGATGACAGCAAGTTGTAGGATAGGGGAGACAGAACCGAGCGGCAGACTATGGTGTGCCCTTCCCAATCTATACAGAGGAGGAAGGTACTCGTTTTCGATCCCTTTATACTAGACAAATTATAGTCCCAAAGTACTTTGATTTTGACACCCTCGATAGGCTAGAATTACGTAAGCAAGTAAAGAACCTAGCTGAGAGGATCCAATGGGCTCAATTTATACGTTTTCAATTTCTTGTTTATGAGGAGCTTACACTAGAATTTTTCACTTACTTGACCTTTGACCCCTAAGAATACAAAAGATGAATTGAATGTCGAAATTATGTGTGAGATGTGCAAATTCCCCGAATCCTCCATCATCGACCATCATAAAGACTTTTTCCTTCCCAATACTGGCATGAGCTTATTGGAATTGAGCAATTCCATGCAAAGAATGCTCACAACAACATTATATGGTCCCATGAACACTTATTGCTGCACGAATTTATGTGTCAGCTAATTTTCAATAAAGTCGAAACCAACAAGTGTTCCACCAAGGAACTCTTTATGTTGTGATGTATAGACCACAGTATTCCA
The DNA here is from genome assembly GCA_027576715.1 of Erythroxylum flavicans. Lineage (NCBI taxonomy): Eukaryota > Viridiplantae > Streptophyta > Magnoliopsida > Malpighiales > Erythroxylaceae > Erythroxylum > Erythroxylum flavicans. The sequence continues at coordinate 33,113,070 of JANZXP010000006.1, forward strand.
GTGTGCATATCCACGCATGTGTTGAATGTCATTGTTACGACTCCACGCAAGTGGAGCAATGATCTCGGAATGGGATATATAGTGTCTGCCATTGCAGAACATTTTGGTGTGGAATGGAAGGGTTAACTGTTCACCGCCTAGATTTCTTTAACCACCATCACTTATGGCAGGTTGAAATCCTTCAGTCTCATAATATGGAACTTAGGGATATCAGTGAGAATACACACGTCCGAATCAGGGCGAGTCAGGCAAGTTGAAGCTTAGTGCCACCTCTACAGGAAGAAGATTCTAGCGAAGAATCCTAGGAACAGGAAGAAGCACAAGGCTTGAAGGAAGTTTTGGATGCGATCTCTGCCACCAACAGGACACTTGCAGAGATGGCCCGGACACAAAGACATCAGAGCTGAGCCCTTTGTCAAATACACAGATATTTTGAGGCTCAGGGCATTCAATTGCCACCTCTGACACCATCATCACCTCCATATTGCCACCTCCGACACTATCACCACCTCCATCTCCATAGGATTTATGTCTAACCCAATGTTTTCTTTCCATTTAGTGATTTTTTCTTATCCAAATTAGCCTTTAGTTCTAATTTTTATGTTTATTTTTTTATTTACTTTAAATTTTGTTTTTCTTATCTTTTATGCGTTTGTGTGCTCTCTTCTCACTTTGAGAACAATGTGTTGTTCAAGTGTGGGGAGGGATTATGTGTCTTTGCTTTTCAATGTGATTTTTGCATATTTTATGATAATTATTAGGTTTCAGCTTGTGAATTGTTTGAATGTGTCAATGGCTTAGATAGAGTGAAATTTATTTAATTTTGAACATAATCTAGTAGTTTGTAAATGATCATTAGCTTGTAAAATTAGTGAATTGGGAGACTTTGGATAAATATGTAGCTTAATTAGGATTTAGTATAAATTTAGCACCCTATCAGTTGTCAAATTCATTTATAATTTGAGGTCTTACAACTTAAGTATCTTCACTCGTATTTTTTCATAAAGATGAGTAGCTTAAACAATAAGGTAGGCAATAAAAAATTTTTAAAAAATTACTATTTCGCTGGCCTCCGGGTTATGAATAGAGCTAGTAGCTAGTTGAAAACGTGATATAGCTGAGTAACTAGATTGACACTCATCACAAATGAGTGCCTTCACTTCAAAAGGCTATAATGACGTTTCTACCAAACTGTGTAATAAAAACATGACTTAGTTGAGTAACCAGATCGACATTCATTACCAATGTTTGCGTCGCATAAAAAGACTAAGTTTATGTTCACTAAAATAAATTTAAAAATGTGTGTTTTGCTTAATAAAAACCTACCGAACTTGTAGTAAGCTTGACTTTTCATGAGAATATACTTAGGAACAGTTACGGAGTTGAAAAGACTAAAGAATTATTAATGTGTGTGTACAATTTAAAAGGGTAAATAAAATGACACTTAGATCTCGATTAAATTGTATATTTAGTTCAAAACCTTAGACAGATTTTGCTTGTTAATGATTAGATATAACTTGTAAGATTACGTTTAAGATTAAATTTATTTCATGAAGTCAAAGCCAATGCCTCGTTATTGCATTGTGTGTTGTGTGTTTGTTATTTTGTTTGCTTGAGGACAAGCAAACGTTTAAGTGTGGGGATGTTGATAGTTGTGAATTGCATTGTATTTTAGGGTTTAATTTGTTAAGTATTTAATGTTAAGTTGAGGGTTTAGTGTGTATTTAGGTTTCAATTGTGTTAGTTTATGTGTTTAATTTTTATGGGTTAGTATGAGTATTTGAGCCTAAATGTTATATTTTTTAGGTACCTTGTTGTTGTTAGTGTTTCAGGGTAAACGAAGAAGGTTTGAAGAGATTCGGGCTAAAAACATGGCCTACGATCATGGCACAATGGGCTATGATCGTGGCAGAAAGAGGCGAGCTGAAAAGAGTCTAGCCAAGATCGTGCACATTGGGCCACGATCGTGATAGAGGGCTACGTGCTAGGCCACAATCGTGCACTTTGGGCCACAATCGTGATAAAAAAGTTTAGGTGCTAGCCACGATCATGGCAGACAGGGCCACGATTGTGGACTGCATCGGACTGATATAAAAACTTAAGTTTCACATGATTTTTCGAACTGTTTCGACCCCAGATTAAACCTAGGACTTCCAAAATATAAAAGGATCATTACAACATAGAGGCAGTAGTCTTATGACAGAGCCTTCACTTTAGCAAAATTCGAAAAACCCTAGTGAGCTATTGAGAGATTCGAGGAAGGAGACGAAGGAAGAGAGATACGGAGACGAAGCTTGACACGACGTACTTCTCGAAACAAGTGGTTTCCCGCAGTCGCTACCTCCACAAGTCCATTCCGACAGAATTTTTTATTTTTATTTCAATTTTATTGATGTATGAAATTGGGATATTTATTGAGGAAAGTGTTGTTGAATGTTAATTTTGTCTAAACTCACCTTCGGGTTTTGATTCTTGAGATTTATGAAATTTGATTCGTTGTGTTTTAATTGAGTTATTTTGTGATTCAATATCTATTTGTAATAATTCGGCAATAAACTAAGAGGGTGAGCTGAATGAATATAATCAATTTGGGCTAACAAGAGTAAGGTGAATTGATAGATAAGAGTTGGATCAAACCGGTGTAATCGTATAATGAGAGATAGAACATAGGTTCCCGGTAGGTTAATAGATAACTTTAGAACTAATTTAGGTTTTGGGCCAATTACCAATCGAGAGATCACAATTATGTAATTTAAATTAGGGATTATTAATTAGGATTTAAAGATTATAACTCGAGAGAGAGTGATCCACCCAAGGACCGTTTAGTCCCGATAACTCAATAATTGCATAATTGATTAAATTGTCATTAGTTTCAAATTAGAACCCCTTTTCTCCCAATTGGTAGTTCCTAGGTTGATTTTGGATTAGGTTGTGTGATTTACTGCTGTTTATTATTTCTGAAATTAATTCTCGTAATTGATTGTTGGTTAATTAATTTTTTGCATTATTTGTTTATTTTAGATTATTGCTACTTAGTGTCACCTTAGATTTTAGGATTAGATTACCCCTCCTCTTGGGATCGATACCTTAGGTACTACGCGAATGACCCTTGCACTTGCGGTATTGTCGAGGTTAAAAAATAATAAAACTTAGCACACGTAAATCATTGATCAGTCTATTAGAGGACTTAAGATCTAATTGGATGTGTGGGCTTGTTGTTAATTGAGAGATTACCAATTCCATAATTCAATTAGGGTTTTTGATTTAGGATTTAATGATTATAACTCGAGAGAGAGTAATCCATCCTTCAAAAGCCTAAGACGGATACTATATTAACTCAAAAGTAATCATATTAGCATTTGATGATAGGATAAATCCCTCTTCACATAATAGATTAAACTAGGATAAATCCCTCTTCTCACAATAGGTTAAACTTCCTTGTGTGATTTTTTATTGTTCATTGGTGGTGCTCAATTTTGATTTCTTTGTGTTAATTTTACATTTTCCTTTTCAATCAATCCATATTCGCTTATTTACTTTTTTGTTTAGTTTTACTTTTAATTTTAATTATCCTTTAGGCCTTAGACAACTTAGAATTCGATTAGTTCACTAACTCCTCGAGGGATACTACACTCATAACCTATGCACTTGCAGTATATTGAAGCATAAGAAATTGTAAAAGTTGCCCACTCGATCAAAAGCTTAATATTTTGAGCTTAAATCGTCTTTGATACAATGGTTACAAGGAGCTTGTTAGTTTAGTGGGTTATCGAATGAAGATCCAAACGAGCACATTAACATCTTTCTTGAAGTGTGTGATACCTTTAAGATGCAGGGATTGACAATTGATGCTATTAGACTGCACTTATTTCCCTTCTCGTTGTGGGGTAAGGCTCGATCATAGCTAACTTCTATGCCACCTAACTTGATCATCATTTAGGCTCAATTATCTCAGACGTTTCTGTCTAAATACTTTCCACTGAGTAAGGCTGTATGACTGAGAAACGACATCATGACTTTTCAATAGTTTGATTGAGAAAATGCCTACAGCTTGGTATTCCAGACTGGATATAGGTGTGTACTTTCTATAATAGACTTTTGGAGACAGTTCAAAGTATGATTGATGTAGCCACAAGAGGCATACTGCTGGTTAAGCCAGTTGAAGAGTCTCAGAATTTGATTGAGTATATGGCATTGAATAATTATCAAAGGCCAGTTGAAAGATTAATGCCAAAGAATACTACAGTTTATGAGGTTGATTCTAACACTCACCTTCATGCGAGCTTTATTCTGGTAATCATTATGTTGAGGCTTATTTTATTAAGCCCAAGGTCGTTTAGTTTGTGAAGTAAGGTAAACCTAGAAATAGCTGCAATCCTAGTTGGAGGAACCATCCTAACTTTTCTTAGGATGGCAATGGATATCAAGGTGGCTTTTTAAAGCCCAATTTTCCTCCAAATTTTCAACAATCGGCACCTTGTGATTTGAATTTAAAGGACTTTATGGCTTCGTTAAAGGATTTAGTTTAGTCATTTTTACTGCAGTGACGAGCACTCAAGCTTCTCAGTGCAATATGGAGATTCAGATTGGCCAACTAGCTAAGGCTATATCAGAAAGACCATTGGCAACCTTACCCGTTGATATAGTTGTGAACCCAAGAGATAGAAATAATGAACAAGCTAAGATCATTACATTGAGAAGTGGTTTGACCTATGAAAGTCAGGCTAGAACTGAGCCCTACAATGAAGAGACTGATAATGTTGTAACTGAGCTAATGGTAGAAGAAGAGCTGAGTAAGATTATGCCTGAACCTAAAAAGTCATCAGTTGAAGAAAAGACACCAGTAAAGGAGTATAAAACACCACCCCAATATCCCTCTAAAGTGAATGATAAGAAGATCAATAAGGGGATGATGGGATTTTTCGAGACCTTGAGGAAGATATAAATCAATTTACCTCTCCTTACAGTTTTTAATCAAATCCCCAAATACATGAGATTTTTAAAGGAATTGATGCCAAAGAAGCATAAGTTAGACATTTGGGAGATGATTGCTCTTACTAAGGAATGCAGTGTTGTAATTCAAAGGAATTTGCATTCTAAGATCAAGGATCCTAGAAGCTTTACTATTCCATGCACTATTAGGAACACATCTTTTGGTAAGGCTTTATGTGACTTAGGAGCCAGTGTTAAACTTATGCCATTGTCGATATTTGCAAGATTGGGATTGAAGGATGTTGTACAACCCACCAATATCACTCTTTATCTCGTGAACCATTCAGGATATATCCTAAAGGTATCATTGAGGATATATTGGTAAAAGTGGACCCTTTTATTTTTTCAGTCGACTTTGTGGTGTTAGATATGGAGGAAGATAGGGATGTCCTTATTATCTTAAGGAGACCAATTCTAGCCACTAGTGATGAGGTGATCAAGGTTAAGAGAGGGAAGTTGACATTTAAGGGTTGATGAGGGACAAGTTATTTTTAATATTTTTAGATGCATGAAGTTCCCTAAGGACTGAGGTACTTATTTTAGCATTAATGTGTTAAGGAATATTATTGTTAAGCATGATGCAAAGTATTCTACTGTTGATCCTCTAGCTAAGGCAATTTTGAGCTTAAATGATGCTGATGACGGTGAAAGTATTGAATTGGTGAGTTATTTGAGTAGTACTCCTAAGTGGTCAGCTCACCTAGTAATCGGGCAACTCGTGAACAGTAGTAGATGTGCCAAGTTGAAGCCATCTGTTATAGAGCCACTATTTTGGAGCTTAAATCATTGCCAAATCATCTTAACTATGCTTTCCTGGGTAATTCAAACACACTCCTGGTGATAATTTCTTCATCCTTAGTTGAAGGCTAAGAAGATAAATTATTATGTGTTTTAATAATACATAAGGAGGCTATAGGGTGGTCCATTGTTGATACCAAGGGAATAAACCCCTTCCATCTGTACGTATAGAATTTTGCTTAAGGTGAATGTCAAACCCTCTGGTGAGGCTCAAAGAATAGTTAATCCCAATATGAAGGAGGTGGTGAAGAAAGAGGTAATTAAGTTGTTAGATTTTGGTATTATTTTTCCTATCTCTGATAGCAGCAAGATGAGTTATGTGCAATTTTTTCTTAAGAAGAGTGGGATGATTGTGGTTGTTAATGAGAAAAATTAATTAATTCCCTCTCTTATTTTCAATATATAACTAGTATGCATGGATTACAAAAAATTGAACAAGGCGACTCATAAGGATCACTTTCCTCTCTCGTTCATTAATCAATTCTGGAAAGGTTAGTTGGTTTTCTATTTTATTGTTTCTTGGATGATTATTTTGGGTATAACCAAATTGCTATTGCATCTGAAGACTAAGTAAAGACTCTTTTACTTTTCCTTATAGTACTTTTGCTTTCAAAAGAATATCATTTGGCTTGTGTAATGGTCCTACAACTTTTCAAAGATGTATGATGTCTATTTTCTCTAATATGGTAGAAGAGATTATTGAGGTTTTTACGGATGACTTTTTTATCTTAGGGATGTTTTTGATAAGTTCCTAGATAATCTGAAATTAGTACTTAAGAGACGTATTGAAACCAACCTTGTCTTGAATTGGGAGAAATGTCACTTTATAGTTCAAGAGGGGATTATGTTAGGCCATAAAATTTCTGCTCAAGATATTGAGGTTGATAAGGCCAAAATTGTTATTATTGTGAAATTAAATCCACCCACTTCAGTTAAAAGTGTTAGGAGTTTTTTGGGACATACTAGGTTTTATATGAGGTTTATTCAAGACTTCTCCAAAATCTCTAAACCCCTTTGTAATTTATTGGAAAAATATGTGGATTTTATTTTTGATGATTATTACCTTTAAACTTTCAATATTTTGAAGGAAAAGTTAATTTTTGCTCCTATAATCATGCTACTGTCTTGGGATAAGCTTTTTGACCTTATGTGTGATGTCAATGATTATGTTGTATGTGCAATTCTTAGGCAGAGAAAGGATAAGGTGATGCATGTGATTTATTATACTAGTCGAACTTTGAATGATGCTCAAGTGAACTACAATGCTATTAAGAAGGACTTGATGGAGATATTTTTCCCATTGACAAGTTTCGATCCTACCTCCTAGGCACTAAGGTGATTGTTTATACTGTTCATACTGCCATTAAGTGTTTATTGAGCAAGAAGGATGAGACTAATCTATTGGGTTTTATCGCTGCAAGAGTTTGACTTAGAGATTTAAGATAGAAAGGATGCTAAAAATTAGGTTGCTAATCATCTTTATCGTTTGGAAAATCTGGAGCACGAGGTAAGTCCTATCAATGACATTTTTCTCGATGAGCAATTATTGCAAGTGAACCAAGTTATGAGGCCGTGGTTTGCTAATATTGCCAATTTTCTTATCTCTAACTTATTGCTTATTGGATTGAATTCACACTAAAAGAAAAAGTTCTTGCATGGTGTTAAGTTTATATTTGGGAGGAATCATTTCTATTCAAAAGATATGCTGATTAAATAATCTGTAAGTGTATTCCTGAATTTGAGATGTATGACATACTTTCTTATTGTCGTAAGTCTCCTTATGGGGGATATTTTGGAAGTCAATAAACTATAGCTAAGGTTATACAATCTGGTTTCTTTTAGCCTACGTTATTCAAAGATACGAAGAGTTTATAGCCAGATGTGATTGGTGTCAAAGGATGGGAAATATTTTTTGATGAAATGAGCTACCCCATCAAGGTATATAGGAAGTTGAACTTTTTGTTTGAGAATAACTTTAAAAGAGGAAAAATAGACAAAACCTTATTTATTAAGAGAAAGGAGAATGATTTACTTATAGTATAAGTATATGTTGATAACATAATATTTGGTGCTACTAATCCATCCTTTTGTGAAGAATTCTCAGTTTTAATGTAGGGGAAGAGTAAATATATTTTTTATAATGACAAAGGGGGAGAGTTAAGAGTTAATGATATTTTTTTCCTTGTATGATTTTGACCATGACATGTTATATATCTCTTTGATAACTTTGTTGATATCTATGCCTAATTCATTCTTTTCCCTCTACTTTTTGATAATGACAAAGGGTGACAATTAAGATGACGATATATTTTGCTGAAAGATGTATAATATACTTGCATGAATTTTACTTGAATGATATAAGCATGATGAATCTGTGTTATATGTTACTAATTAAATCTGTGAAGTTTTAATCTATGATTTGTTAACGATAGGCTCCTTACTAAAAAAGGAAATGCTCCTTCTAATCAGTAAGAACTTATAAAGTCTACATGTATTTTTCGAAACCCTTCATTATTAGTTGAATTTTGAAAATATATCTGCTATTGTTTGTCATCATCAAAAGGGAGAGATTGTTAGGTTAAAGTTTATTATTAATAACTTTGATGATAACCACATAATATTTCAAAATTTAAATAGATTTATTTCCTTGTACTAACGGTCTAATTCTCAAAAGGAAATAAAATTATCGGAGAAATGCTTCCTTTCTTGTAAGAACCTTCCTAATGAACTTACCTTATTTATTTCACAATATCTGAAAGAATCTTGTTATCCTTGATGTTATTTCCTTTTATTGTCAACGAGTTAATTCTCAAAAGGAAATAAAATCATAAGAAATATGTTTCTTTTCTTGTATGAAACTTCTTAATACACTTACCTTAATAGAAATGGTTTATTTGAAAGGATCTTACTAATTACAAAGGTTGTATATTAGCTCTGTGATTGCTAGAAGATTTTTGGAAAAGATGACATCGAAGTTATTCATATTTAAATCCATCCAATTGACTAAGGATGCAAGTGAAGTAATGGCTATTTAAAGGAAATGCTTACTTGAGGAAGAGCCACTGCTTTTGTAAAAACAGATCAGACTCTTGAATTACATCAACAACATCAATACTCTTGAAAGTCATATTATTATCAAACGTTTTGTGCTTTAGAAAGTGAAAATTCCTTTTGAGAGAGATCATTAAAGCTTATATCGAGCAAATTACATTTTCATCTATTGAGAGCTTATAAAGGCTAGCTAAATACTACTAGTTTGGAAGGTTGGAGAATCCTGAAAAATATGTACTTGTGAGCTGAAGAGACTCGTCATATTACTACTTGGGATTTTAGTGAAACACTTAAGTTGGATATTTGGAGAATGGACGTAGGCTTAGGTTTTAAGCCGAACCAGTATAAATCGAATGCGTCCTTCTTCTCTTTCCTTAGCTTTTAAATTTCTGTATTATATTTTGTATGTGTTCATTTTAGCAAAAGGCACCTTCACTTTTATAATATCCTCCTTCTGTTTTCATCTTGCAAGAGGTTCCTTTTAGTTTTAACAGATGACTTCTATTTTAAATAATTTTAATAGGATTTATCGTAGGCTCCTTTCATTTAAGCAGGGTCCTATCGCACAACAGGCTCCTATCTTTTTAAAAAAGAGTTGTCACTTATTTGAATTGAAACCCCCCTTTTGCGTGTGTTTGCTTTATCAACGTCGAAGTGGAGCATATCAGGACAGAGGAGATGTTAGTAGATTCGTTGACTAAAGGACTTCACCCACTAGTGTTTGTTAAACATGTATCCAGTATGGGCGTGTTGAGGTCCTCAGACAGTAGCAGTTAGGGATCATTGTATTTGCTCCTTGTGTGTTTATACATTTTGATGTATTATGATGGTATGATTGTTTATTAATATAGATGATCATCTTTTTATCCTCAGTAATAATTGGTCTTGTGTATAGTCATTATACATACAAAAGTCTTAAGATTTGTGTTGATCTTAAGCATTTAAAGGTCATTGGATATATATATAGGTTGACCTTAAGCCTATGTCATTTAGACATATACAATTTAGCACGGATATCCATAAATTTAACATGACATAGGAGGATATAAGGTTTAATCCCATAAAGGTTTTCTAATGCAGTTTAGCATTCAGTTAGAAAACATAAAGGTTTTCTCTAATGATATTTAGTATTCAGTGAGAGAAACCAAGTTTTCTCTAATGCTGTTTAGCATTTGGTAAGAGAAAATATAATTTCTTTGCTGCAATTTAGCATAAAGTTAGAGAAATCGAGACCTACAAATGAAAATGATACATATTAGATCATACAGGTATCATCCTAGTTTGTCACACTTTATTTTACCATTCATGTTAGCAAGGTATTGGATATTCTTTATTATATTGGACCTATGTCACACATGAGATATGTGTTTGACATTTTTCGATATCAAAAGCCTTGCAGGATGGAATATTAGACTTTCATTATCTTCAGATCAAATGTTTTTTAACTTTTAAATTTTGTACCAATATAGTGACATGGCTTAATCGAGTTTTTAAGTTGTTTTTAAACTTGAGTCAAAACTCCAATTGATGATTGTCCAAAGGGGAGAATGTTAGACAATTTAGTTATTTCCCATAAAGTTGGACAACCATTAATTGTATTTTTTGGTTTTTCAATAACTTATCGATTAAGTTATGTAATTTGATCTAGATAAAAGTTATAAAGTGACCCAATAAATGATCTAAATCGATGGGTCAAAATTCAAGAAGAAAATAGATCTCGATTAGTGTGAATCGAACCCATATCGGGCCTGTGATATAGAAGCCTAATATAAAAGCTATATATAAAGCTTAAGATCTCCTGCAGTTACTTATATCATTCGTGCATATAGATTCTTTGACCCGTTAAGAGCGTATATGTTTTAAGAAAACTGTAGAAAGATGTTAACGATGCATCGGCGAACAATTCCTGTGAAGGTCCTGGAAGATCGGAGCTTGTTTTGACCATAAAAACTGCTTCAGAATTTAGAATGGAACTGAAATCAGGTATCTCGCATTTCCTGTGTTTATTTCCCTTTCATGAATAATTCAGGATATGTAATAAGGTTCATACTATGTGTTACATTTTGATCATCTAACTTGTACCAACGAAGCTTATTTATATCAATCATAAGCTCCAACAATTTCTTGACAATCGAATATCTAACAATCTCCAAGTCTTCTCTTCTCCAATTTTCAGAAGGATTTGCTAGTTAAAGATCATCACCTACACACCTAACAACAACCGGTGGCTTTGTTATGGCCTCCTCTAAAGGCATTTTGATCTAATGTTTAGAGTTGTATCAACCAGTTTATCGTTAAATTTAAAGCCCAAATCAGACTTGTCTTTAATAGAAATTTAACAATGTTTTTAACTCCTATCCTTTATTGCAAAGCTAGATATGGATACAACATCTCTAGTATAGTCTCTACTTGCTCGAATCCTCAAACTCGATCAACTCTACTCTTTCTTATCTAGGATGAGCTCGTCTTTCTCTGTCTCATGCTTTGAGCTTTGTGGAGAATTTTGCCCCAAAATAAAGTAGAATCAACGTGATCTAGCAAAATAATTTTAGTTCTAATTCAATTTTAAAAGAATTATATATCGAAAGATTCTAAGTTAAATTGATTTAACAATAACTCTAATTCAAAACATATATATAAAAATTTTAAATATAAATTAATCAATAATAACTTCAATTTTAATTAGTTGTCATAAATCTAAAAATTAAAAGTCTAAATTAGACGGACAATAACTTTAATTCAAATTTAAAATAATCACAAGATATAAGATTTGATACTCACTTTTTATATAAAACAAGACTGAAAGTTATCAATTCAATATTGTACTAATAAATATTTATTTTAATTTCTTTTGGAACGCTCTAAATTCAATAACAATTCAATTTAGATTTAAAAGATTCATTACCTTAAAATTAAATAAATAAGAATTAATTAATAATCTCTTTATATTTTTATATAAGATTTGATACTTATCTCTCTCACATGATGGTCACGATCTCCCTTCTTAATTTTTTTAATATCTTTGCCAAGTCTATCCTGTTATATGTGTTTTGAAATTGTCAAAGTTGACAACTTAGTAGGCAACTCCCCCTTCTTTTTCAATATTCGGTAACCAAACAAATCTTTGAATGTTTTTCAAAGATTTGTTTTTTGAAAAACGTTACATTAATTTGCCTATAAAAGGTTGAGAGAAAAAGATTGAGTGTTTTGTAATTTTTCTCTTAGTAAAATCCCTTTGATTGTCTTCCCCCGTAGACGTAACCCATCTCAAAGGGGTGAACCACGTAAATTTCTTGCATTTTTTCTCTACTTGTTGCTTCATTACTCCATTCAACTTTCTCAAACAAAATTCTACAATCCTACACTCTTCACAACAAACTAGTATCATAGCTTGGTGAGAAAATTACGACGAATTTTTTAGCGTAATCTGTTCAATTTTTGGGTGACTAGAGTGAAAGTTGATGAATAATAAAATAGTAACCAAGAAAAGTGATAAATGTTCATGCATTTATTTTGACTTAAACACTATAGTAGTCACTGTAGCTGAGCTATAACAACTAGTGCTATTCACGTATATGGTACTATTCATATATACAAATACGGTACTATTCATACGTATGAATATGGTACTATTCATATATATACAGGTACTATTTATGTGTAATAATAGGAGCAAAGTTTTGTTCATGATTGGAAGTTTTGTTTGAAGATGGCAACAACAAGATTTGATTTTGAGAAGTTCAATCACAACACTAGCTTCGCTTTCTGCAAAGCCAAGATGCATACAATCTCGACATAAAATGGTGTGTAGAAGGCCTTGTTGGGAAAGAATGCCATACCAAGAGAATTAATTGACACCCAAAAGCTAGACATGGATGAAAAAGCCATGGCCACCATTCACTTAAGCCTTTCAAATGAAGTCTTACGTGAAGTCATTCACGAGAAGACAATTGCTTCATTATGGCACAAGTTGGAATCTTTATATAAGACAAAGAGTCTCACTAGCAAGTTAGTTGTAAAACACTGCTTGCACATGCTCCATATAGCAGAAGGCGATTCACTCAAATCACATGTTGATGATTTTAGTTCAATTCTCATGGATCCCGAGATTATGAACATCAAGTATGATCAAGAAGACTAAGCTCTCATGTTTTTACACTCATTACCTCCATCGTACAAGCATTTTCGGGACACTATTATTTATGGTTGAGAATCTTACATATTAGAGGAGGTCAAATCTGCTTTACTTTTAAAAGATATTATTGACAAGGAGTTCATCTCAAACCAAAGTAGTCCTGCAGAAGGACTGATTGTCAGAGGGAAACCAACAGACAAAAACTCCAGTAGCAGTAACAAGTATAAGTCAAGATGAAAATCCAAAGTCAAAAATGGATTTTGTAGATATTGTAAAAAGGGCATATTGTAGCTGACTATTACAAGCTAAAAAACAAGCTAGATCTAGAGAATAAAGAAAAGCAAGCTGAAGTTAGTGTTGTACAAAAGGAGGAACAAGCAAATGTTCTTTTAGTGAGTAAAGAAGGATCTAGAACACGAGATGAATGAATCCTTAACACTGCCTACTCATTTCACATTTGTCCCAACAAAGACTAGTTCTCCACCTATGATCCAGTTGATGGTGGGTTTGTATTAAGGGGCAACAATCAAGCTTGTAAAGTGGTTACTGTAGGCACTATCAAATTAAAAATGTTTGATGGTGTACTAATAACGTTGACAGATGTTCGCCATCTCCCAGACTTAAAGAGAAATCTCATCTCTTTTAAGTACCTTAAATTCAAAAGGCTTGTTAAGTTGTTATTTTACACTTATTTGATATATAAATCTCTCTCATATGTTGAAATTATTATTCAAAATTTATGG
>JANZXP010000006.1:33129939-33204380 GCA_027576715.1 Erythroxylum flavicans
GAAAATAAATCCCGATTAGTGTAGACCGGACCCATATCAGACTTATGATGAGGAAGCCCGATATAGAAGTTATATATAAAGGTTAAGGTCTCCTGCAGTTGCTCATATCATTCGTAAGCTTACAGATCTTCTGACCCATTAAGAGTGCTTACGTATTGAAAAAACTATAGAAAGTTGTTAACCACTTGTCGGTGAACTTTTTCCGTGAAGGTCCTGAGATATTGGAGCTTGTTTTGGCCACAAAAATCGCTTCGAAAGTCAAAATGGAACCAAAATTAGGCATTACGCATTTCCTTTGTTTTTAACCCTTTCATGAACTATCCGGGACACGTAATAAGGTCTATGCAACGTGTTACAAGTGGTATCAGAGCGGTTACGCGATTGGGTTGTCAGAAATGAAGGTTTTTTAGTTTTCATTCATTATGGTTTTCGTGTGTTTTTGATTCGTTTTTCAGTTTTTTTTTGCATATATGATTACATGAAAGTGGTATACATAAGACTAGTTATGAAAATAGGTCGAAAATGAGCCAAAAAGTGAGAAAAAGGGTCTCGGGATCACTGGAAATCACCCTCCCTGTCAGAGGGCGATTGCACCATCAAGCGCGTACACCACATTCTTGCTTCTGTTGGTTCGGTGGCCTACAAGCTAGACCTTCCCTCCACTTCAAAATTACATCCAACCTTCCATGTATCCTCCTCAAGCCTTTTCATGGGACTTCAATACATGTTGCACCTTCTCTATCGGTTCTCTCTTAAGGAGAAATGCATCTTCATCCTCAAGTTGTCCTTGACTACAGTAAATTTCAGAATCAGCCCTAAGCCTTGGTTCATTGGGAGGGTCTCTCCCCTGTTGAAGCTTCCTAGGAGGATATTTCCTTCCTCCGTGCTCATTTTCCTTCATTTGCGCTTGAGGACAAGCGTGGTATTAATAGAGGGGGTGATGTTATGGACAGAAATTTCAAAGGACATGTTTACAAGTGACGTGGAGCATAGATGGACAGCGAGAATGTGATGCAACATTATTGAGTTCCAGCTGTAGTGATTTTCGTTGATTAAGTTGTATTGTTTTCAAATTCTTAGTTGTTATCCTAATAGCTTTTAAGTCTTGCACATAGTGGATTCTTGTTTTATAGGAAGTAGTTATTAACTTTTTGTTTAAAAAAGATTATATGTTAGAACTGAAGGATTAACAAGAATTATTTCAATAATCAGTGTTACAGATATCTGTGGGTTTTCTCTTAACGAAGCCACCTCTATATTCAACATAGGTCATAAAGGAAGGAAACCCCAAAAATACTCCCTTCTATAGGAATCACACGTTGACATCGTTGTTAATCGCCCTATAACTCGATCACAGGTACGGGACTGTAACAACTTTTCTTCTAGTTTTATATTTTCATTGGTGAGCCTGGCTCTAATAATAGTCAGGTTGTGAAATTCATAACCTCTTCATAGCATTCTTAATTTATCTTGTTCTTGCTCCTTATTTAACTCTTTTGAGGATAACATGATATTGAAAAGGAGAAGGTAAGAGAACCCTGAAGCAATGGAAGAAAACGAATATGATGATGTCTCAGATATAAAGGCATCTCACTTCACATAGTCAATGAAATATGTATGCCGAAGTGTTAATGATGCCAATATTCAGAAGTATCAACTATTTGCAAAGATATTATAGCAATCTTGTGGAATTGGTTTTGAATTTAGATTTGGCAAATCCTCCAGCATCAGATCCATTTGCTCCAACTACAACAACTAGAGATAAGGATGACTTATATGCCTAAGGAAATACAAAACTGTAGCTAAGCAACTTTTCCAAGTTTTGGGTGATTATCTTTTCTTTCATTTTTTTCTTGTTAAACTAGTAAGCACAGTTCAGAAATGTGCAAGGTTGAGAGGGTTTTATCCCATTGCAAAGTTCCAAGTAATAAAAGTTTTCACTTATACTATTGCAAAGAAGTTGTTCCAAGCTAAATTGTTCATATTTCTGGAATTATTTCTTGTTGAAGATGTTTTCTGTATCTAGTTTTGAACAAAAGGAGAAAAATAATAATAAAGAACAAAAGGAAAAGATGATAAATGTTTAAGCTTTCCCCTTTACCATGTCCACATGTTGGGAATTTTGATAGTGCAACATTTGTTTTTTTGCAAGAAAAAATTTGATTCTGTAGATGAATGTTTTATTAACTTATCTTACAGCCTTATATAGGCATTACAATACAACAGTAGCCTAAAAAATATGAACTAACTCAACGTAAACAAGCTAAATAATAGGAAGCATAACAACGAGAATATCTCTAGGATTATTTTGTGCTAACAAACCACTAACAGCTAGAGTTCGAATCAAAACTGACTTCTAATACTCTTCCTTTATTTAAACTTGTTGATTCCCGAATGAAAACAAAACTCTTTATGTTTCTTTTGTGCCAAGCGTTTAGTCATCAAATATGCCACTTGTTCATCGATTCTGCAACTTTCCAACTTGACTTCTACTTTGGCTATTAACTCCCTTATAAAATGATACTTGATCTCTATGTGTTTTGTTCTACTGTGATGCACTGGATTCTTGGTAAGCATGACTGCAAACTTGTTGTCATAGGTTATCACACGTTATTTCTGTTGCTTCCTTTTGATCTTCACCTAGATCACACAAAACTCTTTGTAACTAGATTACTTGACAAGCTGCTGCTGTTACGACTACATACTCTGCCTCTGTAGATGAAAAAGCTACCGTAGATTGCTTCTTTGAGCTTCAAGACACAACAGCTGTTCCAAGAATAAAATAGCTTCCTGTTGTACTTCATCTATCTTCAACAGAACCCGCCCAATCACTGTTGCTGAATCCTTTAAGATTGAACTCATCTGCCTTTCGAAACTAGATTCCATACTCAATTGTTCCTGCTATATACCGAAGTATCCTTTTGATTTCTCCATAGTGATGCTTAGTTGGCTTGTGCATAAACCATGATATTACTCCAACTGAGAAAGCAACATCTGGGCAAGAATGTGTAATATAAATTAGTCGTCCAACCAAACTCTTGTACAACGTTGCATATGCCACCCCTGTATCATGATCTGAGCTTAACCTTTCATTGATATTCATAGGAGTTGTAGCCACTTTGCATCCCATTATACTGAACGTTTTTACAGTGTCTTCTACATATTTCTTTTGGGACATGAAAATTCCAGCAGGTGTGTATAATTTCTAGCCCCAAGAAGTAACGCAATTCACCCAAATCTGTCATTTTGAACATTCTCTTCATGGATTCTTAAAACTCATATATCAAGCGCATTAATGAGCCTGTATATATCATGTCATCAACATAGATACTAACAATCACAAGATCATCAATACCTTGTCTCTTCAAGTATAACATTGGTTCATGCTTGCTTCTTTAAAACCCATTTTCATGGAAAAGTTTGTCAATCTTACTGTACCAAATTCAAGGTGTCTGCTTAAGCCCATATAAAACTTTTCTCAACTGGAAAACTTTGTGCTCATCCTTCAAATTTTCAAATCTTGGTGGCTGACTTACATATACTTCTTCCTCCAATTCCCTAGTTAAAAAAAAGATTTAACATCAAATTGAAACACTTTCCATTGTTTTGTGCTTCGAGTGCAAGTATAAGTCTGACTGTCTCGAAGCGTGCCACAAGGGAGAAAGTTTCCTCAAAGTTCACTCCTTATTGCTACATAAAGCCTTGTAACATCAGTCTAGCCTTGTGTTTTTGAACACTACCATTTGCTAGAAATTTAGTTTTGAGTATCCATTTCAAGCTAATCACATTTTTACCTTCAGGTAGATCTATAAGCTCCCAGTTGCCATTTCGTTGTATGGACAACAATTCATCTTTCATCGCATCTCTCCATTCTTGCTTTTCCATAGCTTCTTCCATAGTCATCGAATCCCCAACAAATATAATTAATAACGATACAGCCTCTCCTTTAATTTCAAATCATCACCGAGGAATTTTGCCATGCTCACTTCTGCATAGCTGAGTTGACTCCATTGGAATTGATTCGTCGAGAGAAGACTCTTTAAGTTAGCTTGGCAATGGCCTTGTTTTTACTAGTATCAATTTTTGTGAGCTTAGTAGTGGGGGCTCCCTTCTTATTTGGGCCTCCGTCTTCTTCCATTTCAACTTGAGTTGTTTGCTTTTTGGTCTTTTCATCTCAAATCCAGTAGGCTTGTTCATCGAATACAACATTTCTGCTTACTGTAAATGTCTTGCTTAAAGGACAATAGAGTCTATATGCTTTAGATTAAATACAATAACCAATAAAGATATACTTCTTTGACCTTTCTTCAAGTTTGTGTCTTTGAGTAGTAAGTAAGGCAAAACAAATGCAATCAAACACATGCAAATGACTTACTGAAGGCTTACTCCTAGTCCAAGCATTATATGGCATTTGATCCCAGACAACATTTGTAAGTGAAATGCTGAGAAGATAAATTGTTGCAACAACACCTTCCACCCATAAATTATCTTGCAAACCCTTAGCTTTCAACATCGATTTCGTCAT
Source organism: Erythroxylum flavicans (assembly GCA_027576715.1). Classification (NCBI taxonomy): domain Eukaryota; kingdom Viridiplantae; phylum Streptophyta; class Magnoliopsida; order Malpighiales; family Erythroxylaceae; genus Erythroxylum; species Erythroxylum flavicans. The sequence goes on from JANZXP010000006.1 coordinate 33,134,465, forward strand.
TTCGACCACCGTCAACTTCTTTCGTTCAACTACACTATTTTATTCCGGTGTGTATGGAGCTGTAAGCTCTCTCTTAATGCCTTGTTTACCACAAAAATTAGTGAATTCTTTAGAGATAAATTCACCTCCTCTGTCTGTCTGTAACACCTTTAAATTCTTTCCACTATGTTTTTCCACCATTGCTTTAAATTTCTTAAAGCTCTCAAAAGTTTCTGACTTAAGTCTCGTAAAATATATCCGGCTTATATGGCTATAATCATTAGTGAAGAGCATAAAGTATTTGCTTCTTGCTAATGATTTAGCTCTCATTAGTCTGCATGAGTCCGCGTGAACTAACTCAAGCACCTCAGCAGCTCACGTTGACTTCCCAACCAAAAAGATTTCTTAGTTTGCTTTCCAAGTGCACATCTTTTGCACACATGTTTCAGTGACTCGATATTTGAAAAATCATTCAACATTTGTTCGTTCTTCAATAACTGTAGACCTTTGATATGCAAATGTCCATATCTTAAATGCCAAAGTTCACTTTGCTCCAATGTTTTGCTAATCACTGCTGCCTCTATATCACCAGAAAAAACAAGTGATAACGTCCTATTTGATGACATGTGAGCATATGCAAGTACATCACCTGTGATTATATTTTTCACCACACATTTTCCATCATCAAATAACACTAAATAACCAGATTCAATTAGTTGACCCACATTAAAATTCTATTTTTCACCACACATTTTCCATCATCAAATAACACTAAATAACCAGATTTAATTAGTTAAACCATAGTTTGAAGATTGTAAGCCAAGCATGGAGCAAAATGGACATCTCAAATGAGTTTTTTTGGGTTACCTATAGTAATGGTTGTTGTGCCTCGCCCTTCAATTTGTGATTGCTTATCATCACCAAGATGAACCTAGGATTTGACTACCTTATCAAGTTTTTGAACTTCATTTTGTGTCCAGTAATATGATAAGAGCATTCATTGTCTACGTACCAAAATTTTTTGGTCCTTTTTTTTAAATCTACTTGAGTCATGAACAATTCTTCCTCCTTTTCTTCTTCAGCATATTTAGCCTCTTCAGGTTTTTATCAGCAAAATTTGTCAAAATGCTCATACTTATTACAATATGAGCAATGAAAGGAGCTATTCCAACCTCGAAAACCTCCTCTTCCTAGTCTTCTTGAATGTTAATACGAAGATTTTGGCTCCTCCTTTGTTTGAAATGCCTTCTCTTCTTCTCATGTAGTTGACCAGTTAATCCTAACTTCATGTGCTTGCAAGGATCCCATTAGTTAATCAAATGAAAAACTAGACAAGTCTTTGGATTCTTCGATAGCAGCCACTACATGGTCAAACTTAGGTGACAAACTTCTTAACACCTTTGCAACTACTGTTTCATTCATTATTTTATCACCATATGAATGCATTTGACTAACAATAGAAGATACCTTAGCCAAATACTCTTGAACATATTAATTGTTTTTCATAGTGAAGGTTTCAAATTCATGTCTAAGAGATTGCAACTTGACAGCTATTATCTTGGAATATCATTGAAATTCAGTCTTGAGAATGGTACAGGCTTGTTTAGCCAACGTTGTTGGAGCAATTCTTAAAAATATGGATTCATCAATTGTCTGTTGAATAAAAAAGAGGGCCTAAAAAATCTGAACTACCTCAACGTAAACAAGCTAGATAATCTGAACTGACTCAATGTAAACAAGCTAAATAATAGGAAGCATAATAGCTAGAATATCTCTAGGATTATTTTGTGCTAACAAACAGCTAGAGTTCGAACCAAAACTAACTTCTAACACCATATTGGCTTTGCTTAAAATGAACTAAATAGAATTTTTAACCTGAAAACTAGAATGAAGTTAATCCCTAGTAGACACAAAGAGAAAAAAGAAACACAAAGACAAACATTTGTTTTGATGGAGGCAAAAATGGAAGATTCCATAACTGGGGTCCTTACTTAAGATCCGTTAAGCAAAAGTAACACCAACACTAGTACATAACAAAAAGCCATGTGTGAAGCGACTTAATGAGACGTTTATTCATTTGTAGAACCAGTTTTGTTCATGTGCGGTGGGACTCTGCAATATTTTCTCTTTGCTTTTAGGTATTATTAATAGAGATAATCCTACAAATATATGTAAAGTATCATTAAGTACTTGGGGCTGAATTGAGGGTGTAGATAGATGGTGTTGTTTTGTTTTGTGCATCATAGTATGATTCTGTTTTGACACATCAGATCTGAACACTGGGATAAAAAGATCTCCCTACTATGGGGTACGTGAAGCTTTGCATGTGTACCACCAGATTGAAAAGAAGGGAAGTGGGATGGGTCCGACTATGTTATTTTTCGGTTTGGGATTTTGTGTATTATATTTTTCGGCTGCCCTTACCATATCTATAATTGTTATCGGTCTCTTAAAATTGTACTCTTTTCCAAAGAAAAATATAAAATAATGATTACAATTGAATCATCTTCACTAGAAGTTGAAATCAATTCATGCATTTACCGTACTTATAATACATATTCTTGAACAAAATTGGTGGAAAATGTATTTCCTTGATTGTTGTATATTATATACCTCCATTTATACATAAGTATTCTAGTAATTAGTAAACTATAATTAAGGATAATATTTGTATATCGCCTTAATATTATACAATTGAATCAATTAAGAATATTCCCAATTTTCCTAAGATTACTCGTTATTGTGAAAAAATGGTGAGGTTGTTATGAAATCAATGAAAGAATGTGGTAACTAAGGTTTTGGTCATGACGCAATAATAAATATATGACGAATGACCAAAGTCTTCTTAGCAATTAGGTCATAAATTAAACATAATGAACACCAATCTTAACGTGATTTCTCTGAGCATATGAAATAAAATTTACAGCAAGAAAAGTAGAATTAAGATTATCACATTATAAAGTGAGTTTGAAGTTAGATAGATTAATCTCGTCAAATAGTAAAGTGATCCAATAAATTTCAACGACAACAATGACAATTTTCTTCTATTCAGCTTCTATGTTAGAACAAACAATAATAAGTTCTTTCTTGACACTCCATGAAATATGACTAGAACTCAAGAAATTATAATAGTTAGAACTTAGAAGTCGCGCAAAGATCATCAAAATAGTTCAACCTAGTCATCATCAAAATAAGCATAAAAAGGCGAATGGGGTGACTTTAGTTAAGTGAATGTCATAAGAGGGTGTAAATTGCAAGTATCATGAAATAATTTTATCCCATTTTATTTTGTTTACAATAAAATTGTATGTAGATACACTTGAGTCAAAATTACTAATGAGTATCAATGATATTTCAACATTCAATAGGATTCAGAGAGAGGGGTACTATAATTTTTAGATATTGGTAGAGTTTGAGTGATAGGTGTAAGTAAGTCTTTAGATGTGTTAAGATGTAAATGGTAAAGAAGGTTACGAATATACTTAGTTTAGGTAACGAGAAGGCCAATTAGTATCAATGTAACCTCAATATTAAAGAAATAATGAATATAGTCAATGTTTTTAATTAAAAAAGGTAATATTAAATTCATGTTTAAAAGATAAAATAAAAGTAGGCGAAGAATCCATAATCTTAAATGTCATCTACATACACTAGGACATAAGTTGAGGGAGGTTTTAACTTTGATAGGAGTGAAGTTGAGTTCTTGAAGTTTTTTAGTCTTGTTGAAACACTTTATGAGGACCACAAACATAATTTAGATGTTGAGAATTAACAAAATCACAAAGTTAGGTCATGAAAATTGGTTCTTGAAGGTTTTGTGAAAAAAGAAGTGTGAATATCAATTAACGAATGAACTAATTATATATAATTGTAAGAGTAAGGAAAATGCAGATAGTGGTCAATTTGGTAGTGGATTGATAGTGGTCAATTTGGTAGTGGATTGATAATATCTCTTAAAGCCAAAAGTTTATTTTGAACTTCAATGTTTATAATAAAATATAACTTAAATCCTAACATTTTGAAACTTTTGAATTAAACCATGATATTTTCAAAATGTTCAGAACAAAATATTTGATGGGGTGATTACAAAATTTGGATTGGTTTTGAGTTGATAAAGATTGTTATCTTGAGTTGGTTAGGTTTAATAAAAAAGAAATTTTATTCAACAAAATTTATATGGTCTTTTAATTCTTAACAATTCTAATTATGATCTATCAAAAAGTAGGTTATATTGTCACATAATTAGCTTTCTAAAATTAACCAAAAGTGGATTTCACTATCACATGACAACAAAACCGACTATTATACATTGTAGAAAATAGGTCTCATTTATCACATGGCAGTGGGACCCCCACTGTTATACAGTAGGTCCCACTTATTATGTAGTAGTGCGACTCACTTTTTATTTAAAAAATAAAAATAATGTTAGGTCAACATTTACTTGACATTTAACTAATTGATTTAAAATTTTCATCCATTTAGTATCTATTTTGAATATTTTGAAAATATTGGGATTCAATTTAAATGCTTTGAAATGTTAAGGTATATTCTGTACTCAGTTGTAAATGATGAAGTTCAAAAACACAATTTTAACCTATCTTTTAACAATAAGGCATGTATTGTAGCGATTAAGAAACTTATCAAACTTTTTTTATCGAAAGATTCATTTACTTATGATAATTTATTTATTTACTTATTTTTTAATGTAGGTCATTTGGAAATTGTTCTATTCTAATTAGGGGTAAGACTGCGTACTATTGAACCTCTTTAAACTCTGCATTTTAGCGAGATTTTTATTTAATTGTTGTTGTGATAATATAAACATTGAATATTGGAAGAACAAGAGCCAAATTTGAATATGACAGAGTATTGAATTCATCTTAGTTAAAGGGCAAATGAGCTGTGAGAGGTTCAATTTTAAGTGACATAGTCAATAAAATTATGAAGGAAATGATTACGTTGTGGCGGAGTAAATAAGAAAAAGGTAAAAAAGAGATTTAATGAGAAAAGAAAAGTAAAAATTTGTAGTGAAAAATGTATTTCAATAATAGTTTTATGTTGTATTACAAAAATATAGACCTTATATCCAAATATTATAACTATATTAAAAATTTTACAATAAAGGAAAATATCTGTAAATCACTATAATAAACAATTAAGTCTTTATTTAATAATTTTCACAGATATCAACAATTGTAATTACTTGAAAATTGATATTTTAATGGCATGATTTTTTTTAATCTGCAAATGTTAAAGTTTTTGAATGTCTAATTAATTAAATCGAATTCGTTTGGCTCGGTATTTATCTAGAATATGTATGCGCCATCAAGATCAATGTTGCATATGAAATCAATTGCTTATCTAGAAAAAGCACGTGGTAGGGGTAAGCAGGATGCTTTACAGTCGTACGAAACCTTCTTATCCTTAGGACAGTGTCCCTACGTGAAAGGAAGATATGCGGAGGGAAGGCTTGGAGTATTTGCAGTTGCAGAACAAGGTGACGTTGCTACGTATGTTAGGCTCGTATTAACCAAGTTGCTAAAAACACGAACTTGTTAATCATTTATGTATTGCTCTACTGTAATCAAACAATAATATTCCAAATCCACTCTACTACATACAGCCACTTGTTATTGTTCTCTAGACACAAAAACTAGAGGACGAAGAAGAGTAGGCAAGCGAGCAATTTGAAGACCCTTGGAGTAACAGCAGCTGGGACGGTGTCACCGGTGCCGAAGACGAATGCAGTGTAGTTTCCGTCGGCGACTTATCGCTGGGCTTATGTGCCTCGGTTCCTGCAATGGGCTCCTCACGGATTTCCCTCAGCAGCACCGCCACGTCTTTCATTGTTGGTCGATCTTCTCCGCGGTTGCTGGTGCAGAGAAGGGCAATCCCAAGTGCTTGGAGCATTTCCTGTACCTGAGTATCTGGGTGTCCCTGAAGTTTGGGATCAAGAATTTCAACGGGATCCTTCTTGCTTTTTAAATGCTCTCTCACCCATTGAATCACATGGTGCCCGTCCGGGAATGACGGGTCCACCGGCTTTTTCCCGGTTATTATCTCCAAAAGGACTACTCCGTAGCTATAAACATCACTCTTTTCGGTGATCTTTAACATGCAAGCATACTCTGCAAGTCCAATACAAAACTAAAGTTAGAGTCTTTTTTACACAACAAGAATATCATATTTGATTAAGCTAAAAATGATCTTGAAAGTGAATGAATGAATGAATCAATCAGTTCTCACCAGGCGCCATGTATCCATAAGATCCTGCAAACTGTGGGCTCGCCGAGAACGAGCCATGTCCATCTTCCACCAACCTAGCTAACCCAAAATCGGCCAAGCATGGTTCGTACCTGTCCCCAAGTAATATATTTTGCGCTTTCACATCTCGGTGCAAAATCGCCGGCACACAGTCATGGTGCAAGTACGCTAAACCCTCCGCCACTCCCAAAGCTATCTTCAACCTCGTCTCCCAATCCACTAAACCCACGTTTTCTTCATGTAACAATGCTCCTAATGTACCATTCGCCATGTAATCGTAGAACAACAGCTTCGTCTTTCGATTCGCTCCCCACCCGAGTAAACGGACGATGTTCCGGTGCCGAATTCTGGCCAGCGTGGCAATCTCCGATGAAAATGCGGCGGAGGATGTTTTCTCCAATGTGTTAAACCTTTTAACGGCGAGAGCCGTTCTTGACGGTAGCGTCACCTTGTAAACGACGCCGGTTCGGCCTCGGCCGACGATGCTGTTAGCATTTAACGATTTTGCCACGTCAGCAATTGACAAGTCGAGTTTCTGGTAAAGTGTAACTTCCCATGGTGGGCCCATTTCCACGTCAGAGTCGCCATCGTCGGGTCCACGACCCCGCTTTTTGCTTCCGAGAATGATGTAGAGCGCCGCCATTAGGAGCGCGCACGCCGCGCACAGTAGCACAGCCATTGCCACGCGTGCGGCGGTGGATCTTCTCACACGCTTCTCACCAGCGCATTGGTTGCCGGAGAAGCAGAGTTCGGGGTTGCCTGCGAGGACGCTAAGAGGGAGCTTAGAAAAGAAAAGTGTATCCGGTACGTGGCCCGAGAATTTGTTGTGCGAGACGTTGAGGACCACGAGATTTTGCATGTCGGCAAGATTTTGAAGATCGCCGGTGAGCTGGTTGTGAGAGAGATCTAAAATTCCGAGCTTGTCAAGCGCTGTGAACTCTGACGGGATCTCGCCAGAGAGCTGGTTCAAACTGAGATTCAAAGCAATTTCAAGAGATGGTAACTTACCGAAACTCGGTGGAATATTACCAGACAACTGATTGCTGCTGAGATCCAGTAACTGTAGCTTAGAGCATGAACCGAGTTGACCCGGAATCGAACCGGAGAACCGGTTCTTGGCTAGAACCAGTTTGGTTAATGAACCGAGTGAACCAAGGTTTGGACTTATCGTGCCTTCAAGTAGGTTACTGGAGAAATCAACAAATTGGAGGAAAACGAGTTCATCGAGACTATGCGGTAAGCTACCGGAAATAGAATTGGAATGTAAATCCAAAAAGGTGAGATTTTGACAACCGGAGATTTCCTCGGGTATGACTCCTGTGAGGCGGTTTGATCCGAGATCCAAGAAATTCAAATTCCTCAAGCTTCCAATCTGCGGCGGAACTGATCCGGTGAGCTTGTTATTGCTTGCTCGGAACCGGATCAACGACGAGCAGTTACCGATCTCTGGAGGTATTTGGCCGGAGAGGTAGTTGGAGAGGAGGAGGAGTTTATTGAGTTTCTTGAGTTGGAATATTCCTCTGGGAATGGGTCCCATCAGTCCATTTTGGGACAAATCTACGGCCTCCAGATTCTGACAATTGGAAATGGAACCTGGGATGATACCTTCAAGCTTGTTCTGCCACAGGAACAGTAATGTCAGATTGGACAAGTTGCCTAGTTCGGGAGGAATTGAACCGCTGATCTGATTGTTGTCGAGTTCGATGTGAGTGATCTTCTGGCAGTTTCCTAGTTGCGCTGGGATTTCTCCTGAGATTTGATTGACGCTCAGTTGAAGCTCTTCAAGCTCGGTTAGATTACCAAATGATTGAGGAATGCTTCCAGTGAGCGAATTCATTGACGTGTCGATGACCAGCATCTTTGTGCAGAATCCTATCTCTGGTGGGATTATGCCCACCAGGTTGTTTTGCCAGAGCAATAAGTTCTTTAACTCGCGGAGCTTGCCTAAAGTTCTTGGGATTGAGCCAGTGAGGGAGTTCTCGTAGAGGTAGATGTTCTGGAGCTCGGTGCAGTCACCGAGTTCCGGTGGGATTTGGCCTGAAAGGATGGTGGTATAGACGGCAATGGTTTGGAGCTTTGTTAGTAGGCCGAGACTCGGTGGAAGAAAACCTGAGATGCTTGTCTCTGCTAGGCCTAACATCACCAGATTGGTGCAGTTGCCAATTTCTTGAGGTATTGAACCCTCGAGATTCTTGTTGCCCCCAGCTCTGATCCCCTCAAGATTCTTTAGCTGGCCTATGGTGTTGGGTATGGTACCACTGAGTTGATTGTCATATAGGGTCAGCCATTTCAAGCTTGTGAGATTGCCAATTTCTACTGGAATCGAGCCCTCGAGTCGGTTCGAGTTGAGATGGAGTTCTTCAAGGCTGAGCAAGTTGCATAGCTCGCTTGGGACTTCTCCGGTTAATCCATTGTTGCTCAAGTCCAAATGAGTCAACAGAGGAAGAGAACCAATCTCTGATGGAACTGAACCAGTGAGGTTAGTTCCTGACAAGACCAGCTTGTTCAACGATAACAGTGAGGTGAAATTGGAAGGAACTTGTCCCAACAAATCCACATAGCTCAGTTCCAATGCCACAACCTCGCCGTTGTTGCTGCAAGTGACTCCGAGCCACTTGCATGGAGTTTCATCGCCGACTTTCCAATTACTCAAGACCTCAGGCAATCCTGTCAGGCTTGTCTTCCATGAGAGAAGAACTTGGCCTTGTTGGTTAAGGGCAAAAGCTGTGAAAAGGAAAGGAATTTGAAGGGTACAAGAGAGGATTAAGATGGATAAGAGGGTCCAAGGATTTACAGGCATTACAACTATGCTACAAACTCCAATGAGAGGAGCACAAAAAATGGTGGTTTTAGCCTAGGGAGGGACAATGAGAGCAACCAAATCATGTCTTGTGGGCTATATGCTTTTTTCTGTTCTTTTTACATACAAATCTCTATATTAATTTCAACTAGATGTACCAGATATAAACAAATTGAAAGAAACCCAGAATCTCCGGATCCAAGAAACAGCTAGGCCATGATGCTTGTGCAGAGAGAAAATGGAATTTTAGATGGTTGTTTTGTGACATTTGTTTATGGTTGATGAGTGGTGAGGGTCTGAAGGGGAAAGTGCAGATAAACTGTTTTTATATCTGGAATTGGTGGATGAGTGACTCTGTCTACCACTTTTTTAGAACAAGCTTTTTTATCTTTCTTTCTGTGCCCTTCTGTTCTGATATTATAAATTTCTCTTGCATATCCCTTTTTTTTTTCTTGTCTCTGTTTATGTAATTAGTAATTCAATGATATTAAAGTCGCCATCAGGATTTGGATGTAATGTTTGATCTTTCTTATCAGAAATCAAAATGAATGAATTGACAGTTGCACCATATCTGTCCAGTATGGTATTGTGAACAGCCTTAGTGAGCTATGTCCCGGACTCCTGAGTGGAGTTGGATGAGTCCATCAGAACTAAAACCCAAATTTACAAGATGGATAGATAAATGTTAGCAACAACTTTAGAGTGAAAATGAAATCTGTACCAAAAAAGGAAATTACTGACAAGAAAATGATTGATTAACTTCCATGAGTTGGTTAGTGCAATTGCTTGAAGTGGCTTGATCTGGTAGTTGAGCAAATAATTCCTACAACTGCTAATTCTTGTGATTTCTCCCTTTCCCTTTACATGGAAAGAAAGACATAAGTGTTCATAAGGACTCAGAGTGCAATATTTCAACATATTTCCTCTGAAATGGATTTAGCATCCAAACGTTCATAAACATACAGACAGTGTTTTGATTTAGATTCAGATCTGTAAGGTGAAACAACACTGCAGAAAACAAACTCTAGTCAGATCCATTAAAATGAGATTAGGTTTTATATTAATTAGTTCTACAAGACACAGCATCAGATTCCCCCCTCTTTCTATAAAAACCTGTCCAGCAAGGAAATGAATCCATCACGTGTTGTCTCGTGACCACAAAGGCCATCACTATATGATATTATTTTGGTTATTTACTTGACTTATAAAGAATATGTTGTCCACACTCACAATATTGCCTGCCTCGTGAATTGGCTATGTAGGATTATTATTATTTGACAAAATGGAAGTCTGTTGGGAGGAATCTAAGCACAAGAAGTGGCACATGAGAAGGAGAGTTTAAAACACTTAAGACATGGGGTAGGAACAGCTTTTTGTTTGTATAGTGAAGTATTCTTTTGTCTATGGCAAAGTAGTAAAGAGACAAACACATCCCACCAGAATTAAGAGCATCCCCTCCCTACAACTACTAGGCCACCTTCACTAACTCCTATCTTTTTTTTTTTCCCCCTTCTTTATTTAAATCATTGCTTCTACTATTTCTGTGTCTGCAAGTGCGTATGTCCATACTCTTCTGCTTAGTCTTCCAAAAACATCCATTGTGTGTATTGACAATGAATTGATACATAGTTTGGTGCAGATTGAATGTGCACCTTTTGGATCAAACTTTTTTTATTTCATTGTTTCAGAATGGAGATATTACAGTTAAGAAGTTAAAGAGTCTTTCAAGTATTCTGGACTTTTCAGTTTCGAGTTTTTATTCAAGATTCTCAAAGTGCTCGAGGTTAAGGATTTTCTTTGTATTAAGGTTCAAATTCAATGCCAATCACTTGGGTCGATCTCGTAGGTTGGCTATGTAAAAAGAATGCGTGTTTACTGTTTCCCAAATTGAAGTTGGGCTGGAAGGAATGATGGAAGAGTCATTTTCTTTTCAAGGCAGGTGGCAGTGGCACACCATGTGGTTCATTGTTGTACACAAACACAATGGATCATCATGGAGTTAGCGTTAGGTTTGTGCTACACATGATATGATCCAATGCCAAAACTCCAAGAAATGTGTCAAAACTTGCAGATCATATGTTTTCTCTGCCTGCTATCGAGGGTTACCAATTAACCATATGTACCAGGAATAATGTTTTGATTGGATCTGAGTCCAAGCCTTTACAAATTTTGCAGAGGGGGATGTGAGTATGCTTGTTAACAACAAAAATAACTATGTAATATCATGAATAATTCACACAAAGAAAAGAAGAAAAAAAAAACCTTTAATTTTCAAAGTTCGGAAGAAAAAGGAGAAAAAAGTAGTAGGGACTGAAATTTAGTTCTGGGCCATGTGTTTATTGTACCTACACCACAAAATTCCATTAATAAGTGATGTCGCCTCCCTATCCCTCCAATTGCAACCTTCTGAAAGTGACGTGATTTGGACTTTAGCTTTACGAATAGCTTGGAACATTTATACACCTTTCCTTTTTTCTTTTTTAATTTTGCAATGCTTTTTTTTTATTACATTAGGTATTTCAGTTTGGCCGAAAGATTCCACTCTAAGAATTTTAGAAGATATAAATCTGAAATTTTAAGACCCTTTAGATTCTTTCGTAGCCTGTACACTTCTGCGCATAAAGAGTCGTCACATATTTAATTGGTAACTACTGATTGATTACTAACCCCCTATTCAGCATCAGGTTCCAACAACTCTCGAAAAAAGGAGGCCACTCCTCGTTATCAAATAACAAATCTTCGAAACTTTATTTGGTTCCCTTTGAAGTGTACTTGCTGGTCGTGTTACTTAAAAGACCTCGCACCTCTCTCACTGGCGTTTTTCTGTTATATCCTATAACTTTCATTGATGAAAACCTAACCTTCTTTTCTTTTGTAGTTCAATTCAATTGCTGGCCTATGAAGAAAGAGAATTCAAGTATAATTTGTTAACATTAGGTTTCCATTCTTTCACGTAATTTCTTAACGTTAGGTTTCCATTCTTTCACTTTTACTTTTCTGTTTTTTAAATAAAAATAAAAAATTTGTGATTATTAATGTCGATATTTTTATATTTTTATCACCATAATTATTATATATTAAATAAAACTTAAAGATAAATTATTTTTAATTAAATAAAATTATTTTAATCTCTTAAAACCTTTGTCCTTCTTTCTTCTCAATTAGGATTGCTCTTAAGAAATCTTCACTAATATTAATATGTAAGATTCAAAATTTTTATTAAATTTAAAAATAAAAATAAAAACTAAAAATAAAAAAGAAACAAACAAGCCCTTAATTCCCTTAGAACTTTTTAAAGATTCACAATTTATGAATTATTATATATGCTTAAGAGATTTTACTTACATTAATCTTTAATTAAATTTTCATTTATTTTATTAAGTTTTTTATAAATTTATATATAATTAAAGTCAATAATTAACGTATCTAGTGCACAAGGCTCTTTAGTAAGGGTCATATTGACTATAGCCTTCCTTTTGTATTTTTACAAAGAGAGACTTGATCTGTAACTTTATAGTCATAAATAAACAACTCATTTTTACAAAAAAATTATTTCCGTGTAATTTTATGGTACAGTTGCTCTAAGGCTCATCTTTTTATTATATATAATTAATAAATTTATATATATGATTAGTTGTAATGTTTTGAAATTTTATTTAGTAAATACTAAATAATAATGCGATTATGAGCTCTTAAGTTAAAATTAAAAAATAAAACTTTTTATTATAAATCATATGTATATATACTTGGACTATTCACCCAGTCCAAACCTGCACAACGAAACCAAGTTGCCTCAAAAGCTTTGGAGAATTTTTTATTTGCATATAATACTCCAAACTTGGAGTTGGACATGATGACTGCAGTTTCAATCATGCAGAGGAACTCATCCCTTTCCCGTTCTTTTGATTGAAAAAAAACAGATAAATAGGATCACTTTAATCTCTTGAAACAGACATATCCATGAGCCTAAATGAGATGTAAGAAACTTAATTTGCAGTAATAATTTTTCAAGAACAACAAGTGATTTCCTTCATCAACATGGATTACTATGCTTCTTCCTTTGAAAGCCATGGGAATCTGAATCTGAATCTTAGACCAGACCTCTATTCAATTTATCTAAAGGGATAGTTAGGATCTGTGTGTACATTCAGAAGTAGAAAAGCAACATGCAATTTAATTTATTAGGCATCCGTGTGGATGATCTTTTGATTTTCCAATTACAAGTCCACTCACACATGGCAAATTATATTTATTTCAATTCATCCATATATTTAAGGCCGATCTCCTCGTATTTGGCTTTTTCCATCTAATTGTCCAATATTTTGTTTGTTCACACCGGGTGACATGAATTAAGAAGACCCCACTGGGTGCACAAAAATGATCTTATAGTCTAATAACAAAATGAAGAAAATGTTTAGCTGGTGAGTGGTGAGTGGTGAGTGGTGACTAGTGACCCTGATTTAAAATAATGATTTGATGTCTGGATACCATAATCAAAAGCAAAATGGACTAACTTGTGTTATTAGATTGGGAGGGTAGTGATGATTGATAATAACATAGTAAACATTGCTCTTCCCTCCATTTTTCCTTAAAAGATAAAGTCGTATTCCAAATATGAATTATTTTTGCAATAAATTGAATGTGAAATTGCATATCTTTAAATGATAAATTTTTAATTTTTATTATAAAATTTAAATTCAAAATGAAATTTATCATACGTATGCATAAAAGGTAAAGAAAAAGAAGGCTCCCTCAGAAATAACTAGTCAAGGTGTGGATCATTTACAGCAAGAAGAAGAAACCCTTTTCTCGCATTAGCTTGCACTACGTCACAGGCACAGGGAACCTAGGTAGTACCTATATAGCTAGTCCGACATATAATTATATTGAATCGTGCAAATTATTGTCTACTTTTTCCCATTATCATCGTCTCTTTTTGCTTTGGCCTTATTCCTTGCTTTGAGGGTTTGCCTCCTCTTTTGGGTATAGCTTCCAACTAGGCGTTGAAAATAATATTTCAAATGGCAGTCTTTGTTCTATTAGAATGTTCTTCCCGTCTTTTGAGGCTAATGGACTCGGTGACCTTTTCCATCTTTCGGCTTTGAAAGGGGTTTCAGGATTAAGAAAGACGACTCTCATTGGTATAACCCATTGCTTCTTTTCTCTTCTTAAAGACTTTCAGAAAAGAAGATGGTTTTGCCAGGAATACTTAAACAGTGTACATTAACCTAATCATACGCGCTAAACAATACTCTATCTAACTTACAAGTATATATTTATGTCGCTCAAATGATAAAACGCAATTTTATGATAAATTTTAAGGAAGAAAAAACACAATTGAAAGAGATTTTGTTTGCTCGTATTATTATTCCTTTTCCCTTTCCGTACCATTTTATCTACCACTTCATGTGTTGATCTAAACATCACAACACTCTTCTCATTTATGTAATATAAAAATTAAGTTAGTTGCACACAAAAAAATCTTTACCCAATTTTACAGTACCAACTCAAATTTTTTTAAGAAATCAATAAAACATACGAAGTGAAACAAGGGTAAAACATAAAAGTAAAAATACAATCGAGCATAAATAAGGTTCAAATTTTAGATGGAGAAATAGAAATTAGGTGTACATAATATAAGGTAGAGACTACATCTTTGAAGTTTTGGTATCAAATTTTAACATATTTTTATTAAATAAAAAATATCCTACTTAATAATTATATGAGAAAAGAAAATTTTAATTTAGGATATTACGTATATATATTACTTCAACAACGTTAACAGAAAATTTAACGTTAAAATATTTTTATAAAAAATAAAAAGTTTAAATATTTTAAAGTTAGTTTTAAAATATTAAGTAAAGGTAAATTTTTTTTTTTTTGGCTTTGCAATTCACCCAAAATTAAATGTACCTTCTTTAAAGTTTGAAAACATGATTGTCTGGTCCTTTTTCAACAGGTTTGCGAGGCTTATTGTAAGTGAATAGGTTAGAGGCCCAACTCCCAAGTTTCGTGAGTAGGCGTGGATTAGGCATGCATCTTTGGTCATGATCACTTTTGGGACCCGACCCGAAGCTGATGATGGAGATAAAATGATAACATTCTTGCCTATACCGCTTAGTAGAAATATTTAGGGATAATAAATATGGCCCAATTTGGTTAAGTTTGATTTTGACCTGGGTTGATCGGACCACAGGTCGCGATTGATTAGCACAACAAAGTCACAGGTCTAGTTCGGGTCGGAATTGTCCCAACTCATGGGTCGACGGGAAAGTACAAAACGAGATTGTTTTGTCAAAAATGATGTTGTTTTGTTAATTTTTTTTAAAAATGAGATCAGGCTGACCTGAGCTGGGCCAATTGCCATCCCTAGAAACATTACATTAAAGTCGAATACAAGATGAGTGCAAATCGATTTTTTTAAGAATATAAAAGATATTTATGTTTTATATTATATTATATTATATTATATTATTTTATTAATTTTGGAAATGACTTAAAATTTTTAAAAAGATAATAAGTTGAAATTAAAGATAAATTAAAATTTACAAGTACAAAACAACTCAAATTTATTATTAAAATTTATATAAAAAATTCGTTAAGTAAATTATTTGAAATATATAAATTTTAATTGTTAATTCATTAAGTAATTTATTATGTACATAAATAAAGATTTTAATAATAATAATAATAATAATAATAATAATAATAATAATAATAATAATAAATAAATAAATAAATAAAACACATAAATAAATAAATAGTCATACTCATGCCAAATAGGACTAAGTTACTTTATTAAAAAAATACATGCAACTCAACAATATATTGTTTTATTCTTCTTTTTATTATTGTTATTTCTATTAAGTTACCATTTGGGAATCCTAGTCAGAGGATTACAGGGATAACAGGAAACCATCAGAGATATGATAGAGTAGACCTCTATGAGAGTTCTAAGATACACGAGGAAGATTATAGTTAAGATTCTAGATATGCTAACTGAAATACAAGTTCTTTCTTCTCAATGGGCGTCAACTCTCAAGACTTGCCTCTTAGGAATCTAAGCTGACAATTTTTTCTCGTATAACTTATAATCCAAACAAGATTATAGGAATGATACTTTTTGAAGCACATGATCCTTATACAAAGATAAGTGTAGAAGCACACAACTTTTATAATAATAATAAAGTAATGAGTAAGCTAAATATAGGGTTTGGAGTTGCAAAAGAATCATAATTATGTCAATTAAGTCAACTTGAACAATGGTTACTTAATCTTCTGTTTTAACTATGTCATTTAGGATTATTTCTTTTTGTTTCAAATTCAAGAATATTATGAGACACCACTGAGCTACTTAAAACTCGAGTTGAAGATAGAGCAATACCAAATCCTTTATATACCTCAGCGCCAATACGGGCCTCGAAAGGCCCTACAATGTACGACTGAAATCTCTTTATCCTTCAGGGATTCGAACTTGCAACGTGGTGGATATCTAGGCCGAAACCTAATGGCTCTGATACCACTGAGCTACCGAAAACTCGAGTGGAAGGCAGGGCGTTATCAAATCTTTTATATATCCCCACGCTGATACGGGCCCCGAAGGCCCCATAATGTACGACTGAAATCCCTTTATCTTTCGGGGAATTGAACTCGCGATATGGTGGATATATTTGGGATTTGATGCTGCAATACTCTCAAGAAGTCTTTTGGGTAGCTCAGTGGTATCAAAGCCATTAGGTTTTAACCGTATGTTGTGGGCTTTTCATGGCCCACATCAGTGCGGGGGTATATAAAGGATTTGGTAACGCCCTACCTTCAACTTGAATTTTGGGTAGCTCAGTGGTATCAGAGCCATTAGGTTACAGCCTGGGTTTACCCACGTCATAAGTTTGAATCCCAGAAAGATAAAAGGATTTCAACTATACACTAGATGCCTCTCGGGGCTACAGAGGCGGGGGTGTATTTGAGATTTGATGCTACAATACTCTCAAGACGTCTTTTGAGTAGCTCAGTGGTATTATAAAGGATTTGGTAACGCCCTACCTTCAACTCGAGTTTTGGGTAGTTCAGTGGTATCAGAGTTATCAGGTTTCGGCCTGGGTATCCACCACGTCGTGAGTTCGAATACCTGAAAGATAAAGGTATTTCAGTCGTACGTTGTGGGACCTTTTAGGGCCCGCATCAGCGCGGGGGTATATAAAGGATTTGGTAACACCCTACCTTCAACTTGAGTTTTAGGTAGCTCAGTGGTATCAGAGCCACTAGGTTTCAGCCTGGGTATCCACCACGTCGCTAGATCGAATCCTTGAAAGATAAATAGATTTCGATTGTATGTCGTGGGGCCTTTCGGGGCCTGAATCGGTGCGAGGGTATGTAAAGGATTTGGTAATGCCCTACCTTCAACTCGAGTTTTGATTTTGCAATGAAATGTTGTTCACTTGACAAGCGTGACATTGTATCTCAGTAAAGACTTGGCGAGTAGGGAGAGAACCATAAGATATGGAAACACTGTCTCATGACCCTGTTCATTTATCTTCTAGTTTGTCTATGTCTAGTTTACCTTCTAGTGTTAAGTGTGTGTTATCAAATAAAATAGAAAACTTAGTAGAAATTACCTATGTTCCTGTAGAAAATCATATTTGTGAGTCTTCTTTACCTTTGTTGAGTCCGTATAGTATATATTCTCGTGATCGTTCTTAGATAGGGAGTATTCGTACTATCTTGTCTACATCATGTCCTAAAGTCAAAGAAATCATCCAAAGTTATAGATTGGAGCAGTGTGGTCTCAGATCTACAACAACAGAATAATACATGAAGCATGAAATACCAAAGGAGCTGATCTCTCTTTGGAGAGAGCACAACCATACATATCTTCATGTAAGGCTATACGCCTTTTTCTCACACTTCATGGAAGAAAGGGAATACCTGCTACGGCCAGGATATCACTTCTTGACACTGCCTACACAATGTACCAAAATGCCTTGATTGGTACCCTGCTGAACACTCTTAACAATGGAAGTGTCATACTAACGACAACACCTGATTTCAACATCAGGTTGGTTAATCCCACTTTGTCTGAACGGTTACAAGTTTGAATCCAGATCACTGGAGCAAATCAAGATCCAACAACCTTCATGGCTACCTTACACCACCAGATGATCTATCTTCTACAGAATCATGCAACGGACCTTAATTTTCCAAATTCTACTTTAGATGCTCTTTATATGGTTATTGATTGTTCTAATGATCAGACTACTATCATCTAGATCCCAAAGCAACTACCAGCAATGGAGCTTGAAAAGTTGATGCTTACTGAATAGATCACCAATTACCAAAAGGTGTTCCATGCGCCTAATCGACAATCTTTTCATACAACAACTCCTTCGATTCTGAAGACACTCAAAGATGGTATTGTAAAATCCACCTACACAAAACCTAGTGAAGATGTGGCCGACATTTCTACCCCATGAGGGGGTATATTTATGATCCAGCCCATATTTTCATACGAGGAAGGTAAATCTGCTCCTCCAATCTATTATTTCAAATATAACGGAGATCCAATTTATGTTAGCCATCATCGTGGACATTTTATATAAGATGTTAACCCATCTATCTGTGAACCCGATTGTGAAGTATATCTTAATCCTGAGTCAGATAGTGACGATGATAATGATTGTTATCAAAGACAAAGAAAGAAGAAAAAGCCAAAACCCAGATACAAGCCTTCATGATAAGAAGGAATCGTGAATAATGAGTTCTGGGCCACAAAGATTCTTCTTTATCAAAACACTCCAAAGGAAAAAAACAAACTCCTAAAAAGACGTTACTTCTCAAAATTCGTGTCTTAATTTACAGAGATAAAGTGAGGTCATGATCATCATCTGTCAAGGCCATGTCATTATCAATCTATTCGAGAATATGGCCGATATCATGGGCAGTCCATTGAGCAAGTCCTGGGCTAGTAATGGGCTCTTGTATGGGCTCTTAAATTGGACTAGATGGTCTGTTTGAGACTGTAGAGTGGCAATACGTTAGACATGGAACTTCACCAGCTTAAATATTAATGATATTGGAGGAATCCACTGATGTCTATTAATCAATTGATGGGGGAATAATTGGTGCAAGCATAGCGATTTATCCAGAGTATAGTCCAAGAGAGGTGCAAACATTTGAAGGAGATGAGTTTGGGAACTGATTGAGTTGGTTTAGGCAATAATGTAATTCATCCATTAGTTAAGTGGATTCAGTAGACCTATCAAGAGTAGTGCGCTAGTGCTGAATGTGGTTTAATGTGCACAGATGTCCAGTAGCACTCATAAAGTAGGGACGATATATGATGTAGATAGCTTAAGCTTTCCGATCAGTTAATGAAGTGCCCCATAATGATGATGAGTTAGAATTTGTGACATGTCAATATGCCATTTAGAGAGTGGTTGGAACCATTCCAAGAATGTCCACAACAGTGAGCTGGCATTTGTAGGATAAGAAAGATAACGATAAACATGAAGTGGTGATAATGAAATTGAACAAGCATACAAAGCTGACAAAGACCAAAGATGCCATAAGGTAGCATCATGAAGAGCATCATAAATATGATACATTAACTTATATGGAGTAAGAACATCAAAATGACTCAGAGCTGGAGAAATATCAAACTGAATAAGAATAAGATGAAGGTAATAAAACAAACTCTGTTGAAGGACAGGGAAGTGCTTTGTAATATTCTTAGGAGTAGTAGTAAACAGAGGAGGAAACTCTTTTTTGTATTTTGCAAACCTGGGAAAATCCATTAGCCAAGACAAAGGAATAAAATGATGCAGAAAATTTGAGAGAAAAAAATTAGATGTAAGAGCAAGTGTAAGGTGACGACCTCGAAGAGAGAATTTATAGTGGAAAAAAGTGTCTGGTGGTTTTGGTGGATGTTGTTAAAGCAGATGAGATAAGCTTGTAGCAGAAGCTGTTGAAGGGTATGCTGACAAGTAGCGTAACAATTGTCTTGCATTATCAGATTCCACTAATCTCTTTCTGCTATGGGTTTGCTCTGATAGATAAGCCCATTGCTTCTTCATGGGTTTGATAGCATACTCATCTTGTGCAAGCTTTAAAGATTCAGAAAGCTTTTCTAGATGTGCAGCTTTCAGAGTCTTAAGGTCAGTGTATGGACTAAAGAATGAGCAATACTTGAGGCCTATAGGTAGGATCTGTAAAGATGAGGCTTTACTGTAAACATCTATACTAATTAGAACATCTGGGCCAGGTAGTTGTTTAAGTCCAAGTATCGTAGTCCACACTGTACACTGTGGAAAGAATCGAATTCCAATCTTTCTCTTTGTGATAAGCCCGATCTTAAAAAAACTTCCATCTACAGCTGTAAAATACTCATCATGTGAGGTCCATACTATAGAAGGTAAAATGTTGGGCTTCATGATCATATGGCTGGATCCAGTATCCATAATCCCAATAGCTTTGATGGGTCTATCATATTTATCCTGTTGAAAGAGTTGGATCTGGTCAAATGGTCGTTGAACTGGAGTACGATCTAACTTCATACATGTCTATTACTGTAGTATGTATATTGAATCATCTGATGATTCATCATCTATAGTCGTAACAGAAACAACAAACTTGGTGTCCTTATCTTTTTGAGATTGTTCCTCAATTAGATCTTCAAGGTTATTAGAAGGATGAATAGGCAAAACTGATTTCATATGCTTCAATAAATTGATATCCTTATTAGTTTTGGGAGGACAAGTACGTGCAAAGTGTCTCAGTTGTCCACAAAGAAAACATTGATCAGCTTTCTGTCGATGAGAGGACTTCTTAAAGAATAGCACAAATCTTCTTTTTTTGCCGTAGGTTCTTCGTAAAGGCTTGTAGGCTTCCATCTTCTTGTGGAACTTTCTTTTATGGTATACTTGTTGAAGATGAACTTTTTTCTTGCTATGATACTCACAAGTCTTTTGATCTTTGCACTTGATCTGTAGGTAAGGCTTCTTGTAAGCCTGTTTAAGAATAGGACCACCTTTAATGATATTCTTGAATAAGGTATATTGGTCACAAAACTTATCAAGAGACGCGAGAGCAAGCTGGTAGAGTTCTCCAAGGGATATATTAGCCATATCTCTTTGCAAAGAAGTTATGGTCCTTTGTAACTCTGGTTGCAGTTGATCTGGAAGGAATGAGATAAAAGTATATCAAAGATTAACATCATTCCATCCATTCAAAAAATAGTACCTTTCCGTCATACGTTTGTAATGCTTCTGGATATCACGCTTGTCAAGTGAACAACATTTCATTGCAAAATACTTCTGACGGATCTATTTATCAATCAGCTGAAAGTCACTAATGAATTCCTTATGAATAATTCCAAGAAGAGCTCTGACTGTAGTGACTTGGATACACTACATACGTTGATATTCAGAAATACTTTTCCACCATTCTCGCAAAGTACTAGTGAAATGAGATGTGAATTCAGACAAAATATCTGATAAGGGATGATTAGGTATATTCATCTGTAGATCTATCCATGCACCAAATTCCTGCAGTCGATCTCTCCATTTCTTTGGTGAAAGATCATCAAAAGTAAACCAAGGTCTAGAAGATGGCTTCGTTTGTGTAGCCTGTGTAGCTGGCTCAGTTTGTGGTGCTCTAGCAGGTTTGAAAGGTTCAGTACCTGTGGATTCCGCTTCACTAATCTCAGGTTCAATATCAACTTCAGTTGGTTCAGGCATAGTCATCAGAACTTTGGATAATTCTGATAGATCAGCTAGCTGGGCTAAACTACTTTTTGGTTCCTCATAAATTATCATATCGGCTTCAGTCTTAGGATTGGAGGTTTCAGAATAACTTATTGTGCCTTTGGAGATTTCAGAGACTCTAGAGTAAGTGTCTGATGATTTATCTAATTGATATCGCATTCATAGTCTTAAGAGTTGCGATGAACTCTGTCATGGGTACTTTGTCCTTCTCAGTAGAGGTAGAAGGCTGAGACTTTGGTGGAGATTCTGGAGGTGTACGTATCTATACAGATTTACTCCACTGGTTAACCGATTCAGGTTTTGAGTATGAAAGTGGTGGCTCAGGAACCTTTTCAGGCTTAGGTTTAGATTTTAACCTTGTTGACTTTGCTTTAACTGCCTGTTTTGCTTGAGCTGTCTGAGAATGTATGTACTTCCTAATCAAAGGATAATTGACCTTGAATACCTTTGAATAGTCAATTTCTTCTGGATACTTCTGATACATAGAAGAAGCATATATTGGCTGAGTATGTGGAAATACTGAAGAGGACGAGCCATATACAGCTTTAAACTGTGCAGATTGTATATCAACTTCCATTTGTCATATAATTCCTTGTGTCTTTTCGATTTCTCTACATTTGTTGTCGAAGTTAGGACCCATATAATGCATGTCCATGTAATGCTGAAGTTCAGCTTCAAGTTGTTTGATTTGAGCTTTGTAAGAGTGATACATTTGTTAGATCTGTTTAAAGACTGCGTCAACGTTTTAATGAGTAGCATGTGTCTGTTGACTGATTCCCTCAAGCTCAGAATCAATTCTTCGTAGAACTCTGTTCTGTGCTACTGCATTCTGTGGTTGCCAGTTTAGGACTTCATCTAATGAATTTGATACAAATGTTCCTTATGAAGTTATTCCTGAAGCTCGGATATATGGGTTAGAGATAACCCTTATTGATTCATCAATACTCCTGTGTAATGGAGGAGAGTCTTCCTCATATGATAATACCATAATGCACGGAATAGTAGTAGGAGTCATAACAGGAATGGCTGGCTTTATATAACAGGAAGATGCTTTCAGCATCTCTCGCAGAGATCTGGGTCAAAACCTTTCAATGTTCTGAACATTAGAGTTACTGAGATCATGAGATCTGAGTAATCTAGATGAAGAATCTAGATCTGCATCATCCTTGTGTCGATGATATTGTTGCGAAGGCTTGCATCTAAGTTTTGGCTTTTTCTTCTTCCTTCATCTTTGATAATGATCATCATCATCGTCACTATCTGACTCAGGGTTGATAGACTTCACAATCTGGTTAGCACATAGATGGGTTAACATCCCATACAAAATGTCGACGATGATGGCTAACATAAACTAGATCTCTGTTAGATTTGAAATAATGGATTGGAGGACCAGATTTACCTTCCTCATATGAAAATACGGGTTAAATCATAAATATACCTCCTCCTGGGGTTGAAGAACTAGCCGAATCTTCACTGGGCTTTGTGTAAATGGACTTCACAGTACCATCTGTGAGGGTCTTCAGAATCGGTGGAGTTGTTGTATGAAAAGAGTGTCGATGAGGCGCGTGGAACACCTTTTGGTAGTTGGTGATTCATTCAGTAGACATCAACTTTTCAAGCTCCACTACTGGTAGTTGCTTCAGGATCTGGATGATAGTAGTCTGATCATCAGCAACCATATAAAGAACTTTCGAAGTAGAATTTGGAAAATTGAGGTCCATAGCATGATTCTACAGATGATAGATCATCTGGTGACGTAAAGTAGCCATGATGGCTCTAAGATCTTGATCTGCTCCAGTGATCTGGATCTGAACTTGTAGTTGTTTAGACAAAGTGGGATCATCCAACCTGATGTTGAAATCATGTGCTATCATTAGTATGACACTTCCATTATCGAGAGTTGTCAGCAGGGTACCAATCAAGGCATTTTGATACGTTGTGTAGGCAGTGTCAAGAAGAGATATCTTAGCTATAGCAGGTATTCCTTTTCTTCCATGAAGTGTGAGAACAAAGCATATAACCCCTACATGAAGATGTGTATAGTTGTGCTCTCTCCAAAGAGAGATCAACTCCTTGGGTATTTCAAGCTTCACATATTATTCTACTGTTATAGATCTGAGACCACACTGTTTTAATATGAAACTCTGGATGATTTCTTTTACTTTAGGCCTTAAAGTAGACGAGATGGTACGAATACTCCTTGTCCAAGAAAGATCACGAGAATATATACTGTACGGACTCAATAAAGGTAAAGAAGACTCACAAACACGGTTTCTATAGGTATATGGGTAATTTCTACTAGATTCTATTTAATTTAATAACACACGCTTAACATTAGAAGGTAAACTAGGCATAAAAAAAACTAAAAGACAAATGAACAGGGTCATGAGACAGTGTTTTCATATCTTTTAGTTCTCTCCCTACTCACCAACTTTTTACTGAGATACAATGTTACTGTCTGTCAAGATACAAAGATGGTTGTAACACCGTCATATAAGACGATGTCTCACCGTCAGTAAAGATCCGACGATGGCTCTATATTGCCACCAACTAAGAACGACTGATGGCTTTGATACCATACCGGGAAAGAAGCAACCTTGCTTTGATACCACTGAGCCACCCAAAACTCGAGTTGAAGGTGGGGTGTTACCAAATCCTTTATATACCCCCGCGTCGATGCAGGCCCTGAAAGGTCCCACAACTTATGGCCAAAATCCCTTTATCTTTTAGGGATTTGAACTCGTGACGTGGTGGATACTCAGGTCGAAACCTGGTGGCTCTAATACCACTAAGCTACCAAAAACTCGAGTTGAAGATAGGGCGTTACCAAATCCTTTATATAAGTTAACCAAAACTCGAGTTAAGGTAGGGCATTACCAAATCCTTTATATCCCCTTGCACCGATGCGAACCCTGAAAGGCCCCACAACGTATGATTGAAATCCCTTTATCTTTCAGGGATTCGAACTAGCGATGTGGTAGATACCTAGGTCAAAACCTGGTGGCTCTGATACCACTGAGCTACCCAAAACTCTAGTTAAAGGTAAGGCATTACCAAATCCTTTATATCTGAGCTACTCAAAACTCGAGTTAAAGGTAGGGCATCACCAAATCCTTTATGTACCCCGCACCGATGCGAGCCCCAAAAGGCCCCACAACATACGACCGAAATCCCTTTATCTTTCGCAGATTCGAACTTGCGACATAGTGGATACCCAGGCCGAAACCTGGTGTCGCTAATACCACTAAGCTACACAAAACTTGAGTTGAAGGTAGGGTGTTAACAAATCCTTTATATACCCTACTAAAATGATGGTTCTAAAAAATCTATTTTTTATAAGGACGTGACTTATCAAAAAGGTTATACTTATAAGCTTTGGTTTAGTTTGTCCAAGTGCATCTGAATCTTTGGGAAGAAATTTTGATTTGGACTTGGCAAGCAAGGGCATTACATGAACATAAAATCCTTTACTGGGAGTGTTATTGTATGATTTTATCAGTTTCTACATACAAAAGTGAATATCCAATGAGTGAGAATGAGCATACATTATACAGAAGGGGCCTAAGATTAAATATTATCCCTTGTTCAAAATCTCCTTGTTTTAGTTCAAAAATGAAGTTTTGGTAAGAGGAGATGCTTTATAGATCCTCTAATTCCATTCCTTGTTCATGACATGATTAGAAAGTACTCTATGTGCGATATCAAATGTCACAATGCCCAAGAGGGAGAGAAGAGGAGAGGAGAGGAGAGTTTATAATTCAATCCCAAAACATATGACTATAGTAAGGCTTCATTACACTCTTTTATAGGCAACAAAAACAAAAAAATTACTGAGTTTTACTTATACAAGTAATCATCGCCTTGGACCAAAATTTTGGTCAAATCATATGAAAGGTTAAGAAAGAAGCAATCCACTCTCAACTTGCTTTAAGATTTTTAGCTACAAGTTGCCTCTCTCTCCACTTGAATCATGATGATTTTGGGCTCCCATTAATTGAAGATGCTTGTTATCTTTCTCCACTTAGCTACCATTTAATGTTGTTGTCTCCTTCCATGCAAAGCTGAGCTTGATTTACTTACTAACATTGTGTCCCTTAAATTAAGCTAGTAGAAATTTAATATTCTCAATAATTTCTTCAGTTTGTGAAACAATTCAGACTTCAATGGTTTGGTAAAAAAATTTGCAACTTATTCTTTATTGTGACAATAATTAATCTCTACTTCCTTTTCGGTTATTAACTCACGAATTTTGTGAAACCGAATGTCTAAATGCTTGGATCACTCATGAAAAATTAGATTTTTGCACAGTGCTATTGTGGACTTATTATCACATAATAATTCTGTTGGAATATCTTATTTTTGATGTAGTACTTTAAGCATTCTTTTTAGTCATACTACCTATGTAACATAACTAGTTGTTGCAATGTATTCTGCTGTTACATAACTAGTTGTTGCAATGTATTCTGCTTCAGCCGTAGATAATGTAACCGCGGGTTATTTCTTCGAAGACCATGATATTACGCCAGTGCCAAGATGAAAAACGTACCCTAATATGTTTTTTTTTGTTTCTATATCTTCAACCTAATCACTATCTGCGTAACCTACAAGATTTACATAATTGACATTTACATTAAAAATTCCTTCATTCAAAGAACCTTTGATATACCAAAAAATCCTCTTTGCTCCTTGTAAATGAAAGGTACATGGCTCTTCTATGAATTTGCTAAGTAATCCAACTTCAAAAACTATATATGGTATGGTTGTAGTTAAATACCTCAGACTTCCAGTTAATCTCTTATAGTAAGTTAAATTTATAGATCTCTGTTTGTCTTCTTTTAGTTGTTTCAATTTCTCTTCAACTGGGATGGAAGCTGGTTTTGAATTCTCCATCTTAAATTTCCTCAAAATATCATTTGCATACTTCCTTTGGGAAATAAAAATTCTATCATCTTGTTGAATTACCTCTATTATAAGAAAATAAGACATTACACCTAAGTTTGTCATGTCAAATGATTTTACCATAGCCTCCCTAAATTCTACAATCATCTTTGAGTTATTTCCAGTAAAAATGAGATCATCAACATAAAGACACACAATTAACTATCACCATGTTCAACAAATTTAACATTTAAAGTATGCTCAAAAGGACATCTTTCAAAATTATGCTCAATGAAGTATGAATCAATTCTTTTCTACCATGCTCTTGGTGCCTACTTCAATCTACACAGTGCTTGCTTTAACCTATAAACTTTATCTTCTTTTCCTCTAATTTCATACCCTGCAGCTTGCTCAACATATACTTCCCCTTCCAAAGTTCCATATAAAAAGGCATAATTTACATCCATTTGATAAATTTTCCTGTTATTTTGAGTTGAGAGAGAGATAATAATGCGAATATTATCCAATCTCGCAACAGGAGTAAATACTTCAAAGTAATAAATACCTGGTTTTTTGCTTATAGCCTTTTCCAACTAATCTAGCTTTAAACTGAACAATTTCACTATTAGGCTTGTACTTTGTCTTGTATACCCACTTTACTCCCATAGGCTCTTTATCAGTAGACAAATTTGTTAATTTCCATTTTTCATTCTTTTCAATTGTATATATTTCTTCATCCATGGCTTTCCTCCATTTCAAGTCATTTGATGCCTCCTCATAATTAAATGGTTCACAATCTGCAAATAAAACAAAATTGATAATCTCTTCGTTAAATAGATCATTATCAATACCTATCATATAATCTTGCGATCTCGCTAGTAACTGACGAGGTCTTTGGGATCTACTAGATGTCTCTGGCTGAGATACTGAATCTGCTTAAGTATTTTCTTCTTCATAGCTTTCTGAAATTGCCACTAGCCTTTTCTAGAAAGTTGAAGACCAATCTCATATTCCATCCTCATTAAAAGTTACATCACGACTAATAATCATCTTTTCGTATTTGGATTGTATAATTGATAAGACTTTGAATTTGTACTATAACCTATAAAAAAATTTCTGACCTTTGTCATCTAGCTTCTTCCTCAATTAATATGGTATATGGGCATAAACAATACACCCAAAAACTTTGAGATGTCAAATGGAAGGTTTACTTTCGCTCCAAGCTTCCTCAGTTGTTTCGTCATTAAAGCTTTTTATTGGACATCTGTTTAAAATATAAATTGAACAAGTAATAGCTTCTATTTAAAATTTTTTAGGCAATTGTTTAGATATTAACATGTATCTCACCATGTCCATAATAGTTTTGTTCTTCCTTTTTGCTACTCCATTCCGTTGAGGCGTGTATATGGTGATCAACTGATGTTGAATTCCATACTGCTTAAAGACTTATATGCATACATGATAATCTTGACCTCTATCTATTCTTAATGCTTTAATTTTGTAACCACTTTACTTTTCCTCAAATGCTTTAAATGATTTAAAAGCATCACAAGCTTCTAATTTATACTTTAGAAAATACACCGAGACCTTTCTATTAAAATTATCAATAAAAGTAATAAAATACCTATTACCTCCATTGGATGGAACTTCAACAGTATACACATCTGGATGAATAATTTCTAATAGTTTCTTTGCTCTATAGGAATTTCCAACTGGAAATACATCCTTATGCATTTTTCCCATCTCATAAGTCTCAAATAAATTGTTAAGAATATTCATAATAGGTAAGCTATATACAATCTATTTCTTGATAGATAATTTAATACAAAAAAATGAAAATGGTCAAAACGCATGTGCCATAGCCAATTTGCATCAAGTATCACATAATTCAAGCAAGAAAATTTTTTATGATGAATTTTTAGTGGGAATAGACGATTAGAAGACATCTTTACCTTTGCCATAAATCTTCCACTCCTGTTTGCAAGGTACAGAAATCATTATGAATCTGTATTTTATAACCTTTCTATGATAATTGACCCAAGCTTAGTAAGTTATGAAGAAGACTAGGAACATAGAAACTATCAAAGATAAAAAAAACTTTTAGAACCATCCTTCGGCCTAATGGATACTCAACCTTTTCCCAAAATATGAATATTTAAATTATTTTCAAATTTAACTGTTGATTGAACATTTTCATCTAAAGAAGAAAATAAAATCTTATTCCTACACATATGATTACTACAACCAGAATCTAAATACTAGATATTTTCATCTTCCATAAAATAGTTGCTTACTAGAAATAAACTTTCTACACTATTAAAATTCTCATCAAATGTTGGTATTGATTTTTTGTAACATTAACTTGATAGTTGTTCTGAGATCTAGATCTACAATTAGCAGCTTTGTGTCCATACCTTCCATAATTAAAGAATTAAAATTACATCTCTATTAATATTGATTATCTCGGTGTCTTCCTCAATTGGTAGGCCCAAAAGTATTTCCTCCTTTTCCTTGAGTGAATGTTCCGAAATTGTTTTCTCTCCCCTAGTTAAAATTATTCCTATGACCTCTTCCTCTAAAACTTCCTCTTCCTCTACTTCTGAAATCTCCTATTCCTTTATTATTAAAACCCCGACCTCTATCATCTGCATTTTGATTAGATTATGCAACATTATTGAAATTCACTTAGCCTTTTAAGGCTTCTTCTGTTTTCTTCTATGTTTTCTCCAATATTATGCTGACATGACTTTCAATGCTTCCCTCTAACTCTGCTACAGTCATAGTCTCCATGTCATATGACTCTAGGATTGTAGTCATAATATGGTCAAATTTAATAAGCATGGTGCATAGAATCTTTTCCATCACCTTAATATCTGAAATATCCTCTCTGCACAGCCTCATCTTGTTGACAAGATCAATAACACGAGAAAAATATTATTCAGCAGTTTCTAAATTAAACGTTTCATACCTCTCATAGAATCCAAATATTGTGAGCCTTAAGGTGGTTAGACATTAAAATCTCCCAATAATTGTAATTAAGTTTACTATCTAATTTGGGACCTGACCACACAATATTATAACTATTTGATGTCTCTCACTTTTAAATGAACCATTATCTCGCAAGTATAAGAACACTTTCTCTATTTTTTTCTCGTAAATTGCTTTAAAAACTTGCTTTCATACCAATTTGATACCAAATGACACAACACTCACACACATGAAAGAGAGGGAGAGAAGAGAAGAGGAGAGTTTATAATTCAATCCCAAAACACACGACTATAGTAAGGCTTCGTCACACTCTTTTATAAGCAAAAAACAATAAAAATACTAGAGTTTTACTTGTATAAGTAATCATCTTATTGGACCAAAATTTTGGTCAAATCATATGAAAGCTTAAGGAAGAAGTAATCCACTCTCAACTTGCATCAAGATTTTTGGCTACAAGTTATATCTCTCTTTACTTGGATCATGATGATTTCGACTCTCATTAAATGAAGATGCTTGTTGTATTTCTCCACTTAGCTACCATTTAATGTTGTTGTCTCCTTTCGTGCAAACCTTAGCTTGATTTATTTACTAACAATGAGTACCAATTATGAGGCATGAAACCGAATATGATAATTTGAGTGATGCATCTCAACACTGGAAGCCAAAACGCAGAGATAATTATTTTCTAATGCAATGATCAAAGCTACGTGGGAATAGACAAATGCTTAACATTTTGGACCTTATGTTGCACATTAATGTCTGCTTTTGCTATTTTGTTGTTCGAACTTTAAAATGAAACTAAAAGCAAAATGTTGGATAATAGTAGCACATAAATTTATAAAAATAAAAATATTAAAAAATAAATTTCCCTTTTAAAATAGTAAATTTTGATTACATCGTTCCAAACAAATACAAGTCATAAAAGAAAAATTTTGAGTATGAAAAAATTAATTATTGATTATATTTATCCAATTATTGATATAACTTAGTTTAAAAATCAAAAATATTATTTAAAAATTTAAAAAATTCAACATAAGCTAACAAATTTATTATGAAATCCACTGAAACATCTCTAAATTAGTCAACACTCCTTCTTGAGACTTTTCTTTGAAACTACATGTTAGCCCCGGGTCTCCATTCCTATTTAATGACGACAAAGTGCCGAAAATTTAGAGTGCTTGTAAAATAAAAATAATCATAAATAAATTAATATTAAAATAAAAAAATTAATTCCTTGGCGGAAGCGAAATAAATACACAAACAAGTAAAATAAATGACCTAGAATAAGCTTGACATGTAAGTAAATTAAAAGACATTATAGAGGAACCCCTTTTAATATAAATTAATAATAATCAAATAAAATAAAATAATAGATACTAAATAAATGGAAAAATAATTTAATAATAATTATATTAAATAAATAAAATTGATTAGGGATGTAAAAACAATACCCAACAATTTAATTAAAAATATCATAGCATGAAAGTGGGCATAAAATAAATTGATTTGGGTGTTAAGTGAATGAATAGCAATTGAATGAATTAAGGAATTAAAAGCAAAATGCAGAAGAGGAAGAGTCACAACTATGACTCTTCACTCACGCCTGTGAGAAATAAAGACAAAGATGAGTCGTATATACTAACTTCCAAACTTTATAATTTTCAATCCAGAAATCTAAAATTTTCAAAATTTATATCATTGGAAAGCTAAGAGAAAGATATACAACTTTTGTGAAGACAATTTTGCCTAATTAGACCTATATCGATATAGTTTAATCGTTTAAGTAAAGAATTTTATTTCGGTCAAAAAATTGTGCTACTACCTATATCAATACCAACGATGCTATCTTATAAAGGCCATATCTTTTGCGTCCGAAGTCCAAAAATTTCAAACTTTATACCATTAGAAAGCTAAGAGAATGATCTACAACATTTTTTTAGACTACTTAGCCTAATTCTTCCTAGAACAATATAGTTTATTCCTTAAAATTTCAGACTACATTTTATGCCTATTTTCCTCTCTTCTTCCCAGTATCCATATATATATGTCTATTATCTACAACCAAGAGACCCGAATCCAACATTTAAATTCTTACATACAAAACTTCCCTTTTAAAACAATTTAATTAAAGGAAATGCATCAAACAAAATCATCATACAGCCAATGAACTCATTCCTAACCATAATGACAACTTAACAGAAAAGAAAATTTTTACACATATATATCAGAGAATCTCTGAAACTTCCACTGTCATTTTTCAACAAAACAGAGTTGGTTCACATCTTCATACTTCATACCAGAAGCCATACCAGTATCATAATTACAAAATACAATCCAAACTAATTTAGCTACAAAAAATCTGAAATTATGCGAGTTGCCAAACTTTGCAAGGGCACTCTAGTATCCTGCTTTCTCTTCACCTTAGGAGTAGAAAAATTTATGAGGTGAGTTGGGAAGCTCAGTGGCTAAAATATTTATAGCTCGTGATAACGAACCACACACATATCAAGCACATATATAGATATATACATATATATAGCATTATTTTAATTTCAACAAATCACAATATTCACATTCTAAATTTGAGACATCTCACAAATCAGATCACAAAATCAATTTATAATCAAACTATGAAACTCAATTATGCTTTATACTCAACAATTCAAGATACAATGCACAAACATAATGGCTCGAGAGAGTCTCATAAAATAGAATGGCAAAACTGAAGTTTACACCATGAACAAAATGAGTCCATTTTTTAGAGCTCATATGCCACAAGCGGGCAGCCAGGAGAAGGCTTAAGGTCAACATGCACGTGACGAACGGAATGGTATCTCTCTTGCCCACATAAGCAAATATTTCCAATGCTTACAAATTTCATATCATAGTCATATTTTCATGTTTCTTGAAATTTTTCTATTTTTCATCAATACAAAAATGCAGTATCTTTCAAAGTAATCATAATATCAAATTCGCAGAACCTTTTTTCCCACGTTCACAATGAATAAAAGCAAGCATTTAAATACACATACAAGCAAATAATTTAGCTCATCATCACAAAAACTATAAACATATTACCCACCTAATTTGGTTGGAAATCCAAACGCAAGTTTGCCTCTCCTCTTGCTCTTGTATGGGATTTTCTTGGTTCCCTTCAAACAAACCAATTTTCATTCAAACCAATGTTCAAATAGAAAACCTATAAAACTTTAATAATAAAAAAATGAATTTGAGCTTTGACTCAACCTACCCATAGTTTATCTAAGCTAGCAAAACTAAAACCTTGTTTAGAAATCCATGAAAATCAAAATGGGTTTCTCTTCTTTCTCCCTTTATTTCTAACAAAAACTCATTTTTCTAATCTCTTTTCTACCCAAGCAAGAAGAAAAGACGATGGAGATTACCTAAAGCAAGTTGATTTCTCTTCTCTCTTCTTCTTTCTCCTCTCTACGATTTTTCTTCTTCTTTCCTAGCTTCTCCACGTTTTCTTCTTCTTCTTTCTTTCTTCCCCACGTTTTTCTCTCTTCTTTCTCATTTCAACACCACTTTTGTCTTGTCTTTCTAATTTTACCCTTCTACATTTAATGTAATGCCTAATAACTCCTTTAGTCTATTAAACACCATAGTATGCCTATCATACTCTAGCTTAATTCTAACATTTCTATTCCATAATTCTAGTTTCTACTTATGCTTACTAAATCATGGACTAAATTCTACAAATAAACAACTAATTAAATAAAGAAATAATAAAATAATAAAAAAATTTGGGGTCCAACACTACAAGTCTTAAACCAATTCCTAAAAAGTGATTTAATAAGAGCATCTATAATTAGTAACTTAGGCCTACAATGCAACAACTTAATATTTTAATCATCTTTTGCTCTTTAACAAATGAAATTTGATTTTAATGTGCTTACTTTTATCATGTTGCATAAGATTATTTGCAACAACAATAGCAAGTTTGTTATTACGTATAATGAGAATAGGCTTAATTTGCTCTTCCCCAAAATCAATCAATAATTTTCCAAGCCAAATGGCTTGATTTAATGCAGTAGCAGATATGTACTCAGCTTTAGTCATTCACTGGGCCACCACTTCTTTCCTTTTTGAATTCTATGAGAAATAATCTAACCCAAATTAAATTAGAATATATATATGCCAAAGTATTTTAAAAATTCTCCATACTTTCAGTCTAATCACTATTAACATATCTCTACAATTTGTCATCAATTTCTTTCACATACCACACTAAAATCAATGGTATCTTCAATGTATCTCAACGTCATTTTAGCAATATTAAGGTGATCTTAACTTGGTGAGTGCATAAATCTGACCAAATTCTTGACGCAAACATAAGGTTAGGTCATGTAACAATAAAATAAAGAACGGTTCCAATCATACTTCTAAAAATCATATAATTCACTTTATTTTCATCATCTAAAGTTCTCATTTTGGACTAGCGAAGTTGCAAACTATTTACATTGCTCTAAATTAAAAATTTTATGAACATCTTATGCATATTTTGTTTATGCAAGAAAAAAAATCCATGTCTCCATTTGAAAAATGTTCGTTCCCAAAAAATAATAATAATAATTTATACTTTGAATCTATAACAAATTAAATGAGAGTCAATTCTAGTATACCAAGCATTGGAAGCCTTAGTCCGTATAATGCATTCTTCAATTTTTAAACTTTATCCTCTTAACCAACGATAGTAACTCCTTTAAGTTGATGCACATAAATCTCCTCTTCAATAATGTCATTTAGAAAGGTGGACTTGACATCTAGATTAATTACACTTCATCAATATTCTAATTATGTTTTTGTATGCCACGGATGTAAAAGTGTTGCTATAATGGATACCAAACATTTTTGCATAAATCTTCACAATTAATTTAGCCCTATATATGAAGATATAACCATCATGACTTAATTTATTTTTATAAACTCATTTGTTACCAATAATATTCTTCCCTTTTAGTTTGTTGGCGAATTCTTATATTTGGTTCAACTATCATTTGAATTTCCTCTTTCATTACTTTATTTCATTCTTTTTATTTAGAAGCCTCAATAAACTCAGTTATTTCTAAAATGAACAAGTTACAATTTGAATAAATCTCTAAAAGGAGACTTAGTTTCCAGAATTGGAGAATCCAAATATAAATTGGAATCATCATCACCATCTTCAATTGAAGTAAAAGTCTTTGGAACATTATTTACTCCTAAACTTGATTCTGAACATGAATTGTTAGATTGTCGTTCCACTAAGATTTTCTCCAATTTCCAAAATGGCAATTCATCAACTTTAAGATCTCTACAAACTACAATCCTTGAAGTCTTCACATAATGAACTATATAACCTTTTTTATTAAGTTGCATAGTCCATAAAGGTACCCACTTGATAGCATGCATAAAACACAAATATTTCATATTAATTTTTTTAATGTTTTGATTGATAAAATTCTTGTAATTATATATTTTATTTTTTATAAATTAGATTGGAAATTTGGATCAAAATGTGCTTAAAAGTGGAAATTTAGTTAAACAAAGGGAACACAAATGCAAATTTTAGAAAACAATGAAAGCTTTCATAAAAAAAGTTTCTAACAGAGGTATAAGTATAAAGCATGCTCACACCTTAGTCAATATGACTGCTCTAAAAAATAAATGTGATTAAATGGATGAGGCCCTTCTAAAGTTAGTGTGTCTTAGTTATTTCTTCTCCTATTTTACTCTCTTTATGAATTTTAAATAGTTAGGACTTGTTTTTGGTAAGATAAATCTTAATGGAAGTAGGATTCTTTAGATTTAACTTTGATTTTAGCTTTTTTCCCTTATTTTTAGGAAGATTAAAATAAGATTTTGGAATTATTTATAGGAAAGAGATGCAAAAGGCAACGGTCCCATCTCCCTATCATCTTGGTTTATTTTAGTTTTTCTACATTCTTAGAATATTTCTTTATAATGTCATTGACAATTAATTACAACTAAACTCTCTTTTTCTAGTCAAAGGTTACTTGAAGTTTGATTCTTCAAGAATTGTGAGATTTAATTATTTTGCTTTACTCTTTTGTTCTTTAGTATTTACATATCTTATGAGATTATTTAAATTATTAATTTTTATTAATACAAAAGTCTATTATTCAATTATTAAAATAATATGTTGCTAATGGAATTATTAAATCTATAGCTATTTGATTGTTCTAGTGCTTAGTGGTGAAATAACAAGGTTTAATATATAACAGTCTACTTATATTATGTGGATGTATAATCTAATCTAAATAAACCAAGCTTGTATGTTCGTTGGCTATGATTGGTGGTCTCTCTAGTTTTTTTAATAATGTCAATATATTAAATCCCAAGAGCTTATTTAGGCTTTTGTTGATAAGAGAATTAATCAAAGACCTTATTTTGGTGAAAAAAGGAAGTAAAGAGAGATAGATTGTTAGTGCTTATTAATAACCATAACCAGTTTATTAAGTAATAGAAGAGTTTATCTTTACAGCAATGATCAATTTAATAATACTGAGATTATACTCTGGGCTAGATGTCTATTGCTGATTGTTATATACAATTCATTTGTGATTGGAGTAGGATTATAGTTGTTATATTTGACACTTACTAAATTTTAGCGCTATTGTTGGGGATTGGTGTCGAAGCGAATTTATTTCTTTTGTGCATCAAAATTATTGTACAAGTGAACTCTAACATGATCATAATATCTAGAAAACAATTAGGAAATTAAGGAAGGAAACCAAATTATGTGATAAGCAAGCATCTTCTTCTTTATATCCTAGATTAGAAAAAACACTTGATTTAACAAAATAATCCAGTGATTTCAAAAGTAAAGCAATCATGAATCAGGAGAGAACCTTGATAGAATTGATAATACCAAATTTGAATTAAAAAACATTTTGCATCAAATATCTAAACCTGAATGTAGGTCTTGAGCTTAAGTCTATTTTGATTAATATGTTGTCTACCTTTTATGGCATTAACAACGAATATTATCTTAAGCACTCGAAGGAATCTTATGTGGCATGCTCAGTATAAAACTATAAAGTGTATCCGAGAAGTAAATTAAGCTATATGCTTTTCCATTCTCACTAGGTGACAGAGCTAAAAGTTGAATATTTTATTTACCTCTTAGGTCTATTACTTTATGGACAGATATGGCGACATTGTTCCTTGACAAATTCTTCCCTGCCTTAAGAGTTGCCAATATAAAAAATGAAACATGTGGAATAAAGAAAAAGATATAAAGACCTTTTGTGAATCTTAGGAAAAATTAAACAATTATTTGACAGTTGCCCTCGATATGAAATTTCTAAATAACTACTCATTTAAGAGTTTTATAAAGGATTGTTACCAATGAAAAGAAGGATGATAGATGTAACTAGTGGAGGTGCTACACTGAATAAAACTACTCAACCTATTAGAGATTTAATCTCTATAATAGCTTCTAATTTTTTGATAATTTTACTTTAAATAAGGATCATTTTTAAGAAAAGTAAATAGGGTAAATATATTTAATCTTGAGCAACAATTATATAATTTAAACTATGATGTTGAGTGGCACAAATCCCATGGGAAAGATGTAATAAGCCAACATTTGTGGGATTTGTGCCACTCCTAACTACTCAACTGACATGTCTCCAACACTTCAAAACGATAATTAAAAGCATGCCAATGTGGTTGGAAGATTCTAGGTCCATCACAAAGTAAATATCATCCTTACTCCAATACTTATAACCCAAGATGGAATGATTTCCACAACTTCAGTTATGGAGTAAGGCCATTGAATCTCTAAAATATTTAACCAATTAGTTTGTCTACCATAATAGCCTACCTTAAAGTCAAGTATGTATCCTGAAAATATGATTAAAGCACTCATTACTAACTCACAACAATTTCAATATTAGACAAAATCATGAATCTAAAATTTAGAAAATCAAATTAGTTAACTTGCATCACTAATTAGTAGATTGGGGAAACAACATAAGTCGCATTCACAACCCATTATTGATATGAAATAAAATACAAATGTAATTACCTTATAAAATATAAAAGATTTGAAAAAAAATAGAAGAAGTCTAAGAATAACTTATGATCATGCCTTAAAGGAAAATATAGAAAAGGAAGTGATAACTCCTTAACAGCACTCGATCATTCCAATGTTGTTAATGACAAAAAACCAAGAGGCATTGCTTACTAAGTCCCTTCCCTGAAATATTTATCAAATCCAAGAAAGAGGAGGAAATGAAAGAAATTTTTGAGCCCTTTTCCAACGTAAAGGTAAACATTACAAAATTTCTCAAAGAACTATGCACTGATAAAGGTAAACTAAAAAGACTGTGAGCTATTCTCTAAATGAATCTTTAAAGGAAATTCCCTTTAAGTATAAAGACCTAGGTACGTTCAATATCCCATATATGATTGGCAATATTGGAATTAAGAAAGTTGTGCATGATTTGGGTGCTTCAATTGATGTCATGCCTTTGTCTATTTATGAATCTTTAAATGTTGATCCACTAAAAGAGATAGGTGTGGTCATCCAACTTGTCGATAGTTTTGTTGTTTACCCCATGAGGGTCTTAAAGGATGTTTTAGTGCAAGTCAATAAATTGGTTTTCCTTGCTGAATTTTATGTGCTTGATATGAAAAAAGATAATTCTCTTAACTTTACATTTGTTTTGTTAGGGAGGTCATTTCTCAAGATAACTATAATAAAGATTGATGTGCATAATGATGCACTCACCATGAAATTTGATAGAGAAATCATTAATTTAATATTTATGATGTCATGAGATATCTTAGTGCTGTGTCATCTATCTTTATTGTTGATGATACTAATCGTTTAGTGTAGAAATTGCTTGTGATAGATGATAAGGACAATTTAAAGATCACACTTGGCAATAACCTCACAGTAAAAAATTGTAGAACATGGAAAAATTTTGTTATCAACGATACTATTTAAGATGCAATCTTTGAAGTAATATCACTTAAACCAACACCAATTGAAACCCTTACCTATTCATTTGAGGTATATGTTTTTAGGAGAGAGTGAAAACTTTGTAGTGAAAATTGATATCAAAGGATTAAATCTATCCATTTATTTGTATAAAATATTAATAGAAGAAGGTTGCAAGCTTTCAAGAGAAGCTCGATGCAAATTAAATCTACCCTTAATGGAAGTTCAGAAAAAGCATAATTGGAAACTTTTTGATGCAAGTATGATCTACCTAATCTTCAATAGAAAATTGGTCAGTATTGTTCATGTTATTTTGAAGAAAACAAGCATAAATGTTATAAAGGATCCTAATGGTGAGTTAGTTCCTACTCATGCTCAAAATGGATGGCAGTTGTATAGATTTAAGGAAGCTAAATGCTATAACTACAAAAAGATCACTTTCCACTTCCATTTATATACCAGATGTTGGAAGATATGGTTAGTTATTTGTCACTTTTGTTATCTTGATGGTTATTCTTTGTTTTTAATTAAATCCCAATTATGCTGGAAGACCAAGAGGGAACCATCTTCATATGCCTGTCTGATATTTTTAGCTATTAGCGCATGCCATTTGAACTTTACAATGTACCAACTACCTTCCAAAGATGTATAGTATCTTTTTAGATTATATTAAGCAATTTATTGAAGTATTAATGTATCATTTTACTATTTATGGTAATTCTTTTGATAGATGTTTAGCTAATTTAACCAAGGAACTTGAAAGACATATAGAGAAAAATCTTGTCCTTAATTATGAAAAATATCATTTTATGGAAGTACTATTTTAGGTCATATTGTGTACTCTGAGGACATAGAAGTAGATACATCATAAATAGATGTGATTAAATCCTTACTTACCCCATAAGTTTACAAAAAGTTTGTTCTTTTCAATTATGCAATATTCTATTGACATTTTCTCAAAAACTTCGCCAAGATTGCTCAATCCCTATATAGATTGCTATAAAAAATTAGCATTTGAGTTTAATGATGCATATAAAGTAGTGTTTGACAAGATAAAGGATTTGCTAACCTCTACACCTATAATTCAATCTTATGTATGATACAAGTAACTACATTGTTGTTGCTATTTTTAGGAAAAAAGTTAAAATCGCTTCTCATGTTATCTATTATGCTTTAAAAACACTTTGATATTGCAAAAAGCAACTACACCACCATGAAGAAAGAACTTCTAGCTATTATTTTTGCCTTAGATTTTGTCCATATTTTCTTGCTACTAAAGTAGTTATTTATTTTGACCATATAGCTCTCAAATTCCTACTCTTCAAGAAAAAGGAA
Organism: Erythroxylum flavicans; assembly: GCA_027576715.1. NCBI lineage: Eukaryota > Viridiplantae > Streptophyta > Magnoliopsida > Malpighiales > Erythroxylaceae > Erythroxylum > Erythroxylum flavicans. The sequence continues at coordinate 33,174,438 of JANZXP010000006.1, forward strand.
AAAGTAAGACTCATTCGATAGATGCTCTTATTATAAGAGTTTGATTTGACAATACCCAACTAGAAAAGTGTAAAAACTTTTGTACCCGAACACCTCAGTAGATTGTTCATAAGTGAAGTGCCATCCTCATTAAATGATGACTTTTTAAACAAGGATCTCTTTTCCATTCATGCAACTATACTTTAGTATGTTGATACATTTAACTATTTGGTTACGAGAACACTATTAAGTGATCTGTCTACAGCTTAAAATGATAAAATAAAGAGTGATGCTAAATAATGTACTTGAAATGATCTTAATTGTGAAAATTTTGTTCTGATTAAATTATTCAAAGGAGTGTCTCTCAATATGAAATTCCCTCAATTTTAAATTTCTATCATACATATGCACATGGGGAATACTTTTGTCTTAAAAAAATGGCTCGTAAGGTATTAAAGTGTGGATTATTTTGACCTAATTTATTTCATAATCCATACACATTTTTTAAAGCTTGTGAACATTACTAGAAAATCGGGACCTTAGGAGATAGATATCAAACACCACTTAACCAGCTTTTATTTATGAAATATTTAGTATACAATATATTGATTTTATAGGTCCTTTTTCCCTTTTATATGGTCATATATATACTTCTTATCGTGGATTATGTTTCAAAGAGAGTGGAAGCAAAATCTATCTGTACTAATGATTATGAAATGGTTGTAAATTTCCTTAAGACTAATACTTTCACAATATTTAGAATGCTAAGAGCTAAAGTGGTGAAAGCTTTACTAAAACAATACCATGGATGCATTGCATTTTTACTCCATACTATTCACAAGCTAGTGGATAAGTCAAGGTGTCCAACAGAGAGATTAAATCCATATGTTAAAAGATTGTCAACCCAAATATAAAGGATTGGAGCAAGCATCTTGATGATGCAATATAGCCCTACCATACATCTTATAGGAATCATATTAATACATCTCTTTAATATTTAATTTTGAGCATAAGGTGTGCCTATGCCTTTGTCAATATGACCACTCTAAAAAATAAAAGTGATTAAATGGATGAGGCTCTTTTAACGTCAATAGGTCCCAGTTACTTTTGTCCTTGTTTTTCGCTATTTAGGAGTTTTGATTAGGTAGGACTTATTTAGGTAGGATAATCCTAATGGAAGGGAGATCCTTCAAATTTACTCCTGATCTTAACATTTATTTCCTATTTTTAGGAAGATTAGATAGGATTTTAGGATTATTTATAAGAAAGAGGTGCAGCAGGTTATCGTTCCTTGTCCTTCACATTTTGGTTCATTTTTGTTTTTCTATACTCTTATGATAGTTCTTTATTTTACTTTTAAGTTATCTTTGAGAACCATCTGTAACTAAAATCTCTTTTTCTAACTAAAGTTTAATTGAAGTTTGATTCTTTAAGAATTTTAAGATCTAATTGTTCTTTTTTTACTCTTTTTTTCTTTAGTATTTATATATCTTTTGAGATTATTAAAATTATTGCTCTATTTGATTGATACAAAAGGATTATTTTTCATTTATCAAAATAATATATTGTTTATCAGAATGATTAAATATGTAATTATTTGATTAATCTATTATTTAGTACTAAAATAACATAATTCAATATAAGACATTATACTCATGTTATGTGGATATATAATCTAGTCTATATAAACTAAGCTTATATGTTTATTAGCTATAATTGGTGGTCTCTATAGTCTTTTAGAAAATTTTCAATTAAGTGCCCAAGTTTTTAAAATTTTCAATTAAGTGATAAACTTTTATAATCTTAGTAACTCAGTTCAAAACATTAGTTCAATTTATTATTTTCTTATTTGGATAATGGAATTTTTTTTATCCATGACATGTAGGTGTCCACCTAAAAAATTAATTCTCAAATAATTATCCACGTGGATTAAAACACCCAACCCAATATGCAAAAGAGGTTATAGGTTAGGTGTTTACTCCACGTAGATGATTAGTTAGCAATTACTTCTCCGTATAGATTTCTACATGACATGGACAGTAAAGATTATGTTATCCAAATCAGCAAAATATTAACAAAACTAACATTTTGAACTAAGTTTTTAATGTTATAAAAGGTTGGTATAAGTTTTTAATGTTATAAAAGGTTGGTCGCTTGATCAAAAAATTTAAAGGCTTCGGTACTTAATTAAAAAAATTCCAAAATTTTAGCACTTTAGGATTTGCCATCCTTAAATTCTAAGATCTTGATTACGGTTGTTTGTTGATAAAAGAAATAATCAAAGAGCTTATTTTAGTTAACGAAGAAGGTAATGAGAGATAGGTTGTTAGAGCTTGTTAATAACTATAACCAATTTATTAAGGAATAGAAGGGTTTATCCTTGTATCAATAATCAATTCAACAATACTAAAATTATACCCTAAGTTAGATGTTTGTTATCATTTTATTTTATTAAATTGCATTCTTGATGAATTTTCTATTTTTTCTTTTAATCTATTTCAATTTTCATCTTAAATCCCCTTACTTTATTTTGATTTGTTTACTTGGAAAAGGAGATAAGTTTTAACAATATATATGGATTTAATCTTGTGCATCTCTATATACAATTTATTTTTCATTAAGTAAGATTATATTTGTTAGATTCGACACTACTAAATTTTGGCATTATTGCTAGAGATTTGGTGGTAAAGTGAATTTATTTCTTTTATGCCCCAAAATTGTTAAGTTAAAACTTCAATAAGATCCTAATGTTAAGAAAACAACTAGGAGATTAAGGGAGGAAACTACATTATGTGATAAGAAAGTATCTTCCTCTTTATATCCTAGATTAGAACCAACACTTGATTTGACAAAATACTCTAGTGATTTTGAAGTTGAAGCAATCCTAACTAATCAAAAGAGAACCTTAAAAGAGTTGAAGGCATTGAATTAACTTAACAACCTCATTACATTGAATATCCAAACCTGAATATAAGTCAATGTAATCCAAACCTGAATATAAGTTTTAGTTTTAAGTCTAATCTTATTTATTTGTTCCTACCTTTCATGGCCTTAAGAATAAAGATCCTCACAAGGAGAATGGAGCTAAAAATTGGTTGTCCTATTTGCCTCTTGGGTCTATTATTACTAAATAGGTAGATATAGTACCATTTTTCCTTGATAAACTCTCGCCTACTTCAAAAGATGTTGGTATAAGAAGTGAAATATGTGGAATAAAGCAAAAAGATCTTGAGATCTTTCATGAGTATTGAGAAAGATTTAAGCAATTATGTGCAAGTTTCCCTCAATATAGAATCTCTAAATAACTCCTTATTCAATACCTTTATAAAGAATTGTTATCAATGAAAAAAAGGATGATATATGCATTATATAGAGGTGCTATGGTGATAAATAGACACCACTAAATTTTGTTTATCTTTTCTACTAAATTTGCTTCTTTTTATACCAAGTAAATGAACATAACACGTTGAAACAAAGACTTCGAGTGATTGACTTATTGTTTTTACTCGAACCATACTTTGTATAGTGTCATACCCTCTATAGGCCTTATTGTAAGTCTATTTAAAAGATAGACAACTGCATTTATAGCTTTAGCCCAAAGCTTTCTACAATAAATTCTTTTAAAGCTTCATGTGTATGTTCATCTCTACCATGGTTATGTTTTTCCTTTCCAATGCTTCATTTTGTTGTGGAGTCTAAGGAACTGTAAACTGATGATCGATACCTATAACTTCAAAAAATCCATAAATTCTTTAAATTTGCACTCTATATCATTATTTGTCCTTAAGATCTTGATGTTGCTTCTACTTTGGTTCTCTATATAAGCCTTAAATTTCTTAAATATATAAAAAATTCATATTTATTAGTTATAGAATAAACTTAGACCATCGTAGTGAAATCATTAATAAATAAAAGAAAATATATACTTCCATTAGATATAGAATGCCCATTGGACTGTATACATCACTCGGGAGTAATTCAAGTTTTTCAATCCCTTTCCAAGACTTATTGACAGGAAAGTCTTTTCTATGAATTTTTCCTTTTTAAAAACATTCAAAAACACTATCTTTTATAGAAATTATAGACATACCCGTCATTATATCATTATCTTCTATGAACTTTAGAAATTTCTAATTATAATGCCTAAATCATTTATTACATAACTATATTTCATCAATTTTGTCATTTAAACATATTGTTTAGCCACGTATAAATCCAATAGAAAACTATTGTCTACCATTGTAGCAATTATGATTTCACAACTATGATGATCATAAATAGTGCACATATTATGTTTAGAAATCATTGAAAAACTTTCTTCAATATTTTAGCTATGCTCAAAAGATAGTGTTCTAAGCAAAGGGCGTAAAGGACACTAGTAAGAGACACAATACCTTCTTTAGTTGGAATAATAATAATACCTTTTACCTTTAGTTTGCATAAGGTCTCCTTTTCCTAATTTCACCTCGATTTTGGAAGATTTATCAAGTGAAGTGAATATATTAATATTTCTAGCTATATGGCTTGTACAACTACTATCAATAGCCCAAACGTTGGCTTCATTTAAAAGAAAGGACTTGGTGACCATAAACAAACATTCCCTAGATTGTGGTTGATCTCTAATATGATTTGCTTATTCTAAAAGTTGCTTATCTGCTGACTCCATCTTCCTTTTACAAAATATTTCGATATGTCCAAATCTTTTGCACTATCAACACTAGTATTAAGGTTTGCCTTTGTACCAATGATGCTTCTTGATGTGGTTTGTTCTACTACATGCTCCATAGGATGAAAATTTACCCTTTATGAAATTATTTTAAATTTTATGATGAATTTATGCCTTTACTATACTAATCATTGGTACCCTTTTTCCACATTTGACTTTATTTTCTTGCTTTTTCATGTCAATGTGAGTGCTCCTTCAATATTCTCTTTATGCCTCATAGAGATCTTTTGCTCTTGTGCATATATTTTACTAATTAGTTAATTATGCAATTAACAAAATTTTAAGTCATGAGATTCTTTGATTGTCAAAATCTTAGGCTTAAATATGTTAGGTAAACTAGTCTAACATTTTTTCATCACCTTCAAGTCTTTAAATGTTTCACCGTAAAGTTGAATTTGATTTACAAATTGCTTGAGTCTCAAAGAATACTCCTTAACTGTCTCCATATCTTTTATCATCCATATATCAAATTCTCTTTTAAGGGAGGGCATTTTTACAAATTTTTACTTTTCCATTACCTTCAAATTCTTACTTTAATTTGTCTCATGCTTGATTTGCATTGTATGCAAATGAATGATCTAGGTCTTTAATCAAATATTCTTCATATTTTTTGATTTGCCTAGTAATTGTATGCAAGTGAATGCTTTAAGTCATTAATCAAATATTCTTCATGTTTCTTGATTTGTGCTAATATTGAATTTTGCGGAAAGGAAGTTAGATGAGCTTCACTTTCAATAATCTCAAACAAACCCAATGCTCTTATGTATGATTTCATCTTAACAATCTACAATAGATAATTTTTTTTCTATAAGAATAGACGAAGTAGGCACAAAATTTGCTTGATACCATTTTGAACTAACTCATAAACTCACCTGTATTTAAATTATCAAGTATTTATACTCTTAATTAATTTCAAGTGTTTAAGCTGACGAATGTACTCAGAAATAAAGCTCACATTTTCTTAAAAGGAATGCTCTGATAGCATAACAGGAAGAGAATTGAAGAATGAAGTTTCCCCTCAACATATTGAATTTCATTTCATCAATCTAATTAAATGCAAGACATGAGAGAGATGTTTAAACATAAAAATTTTAACTACTAATTACATAATTATTCCTTAATTCAACAAACAACAAACATTATCTAAAATTTCAAGAAATACTTTCAAATTCAAATAAACATATATTAAAAAACATAAACTAAGAGCTTTACCGTAAAATCTGCTGAAAAGTCGAAATTATTCAACATTATCACTCCTATTTTCTAGTATTACCATTAAAACGGGTCGATTTTGGTTGTCTTTCCTTGATCAGTGGACTCGGAATCAACAATGTTGAATTGAGACGTCATTAGAGATTTGAAAGGTTTTCATTTTAGTAAGACCAAAGTTTGTAAGGAACAGCGTGAAAAGGCCAAAAGGGAAAGGACCCTTTTTATTTTACATGTGAATCCTATCTTTGTGAGTTAAGATATTTTATCGTAAAATGCCTTACACCCATATAAGACAAAAAGGAAAGGTTTATAACCTGCATATATACATGATTCCTAGATTTGTACTTTGGTTAACATAATTCAAGCTGGTGGTGAATGAAACCTTCTGTGGATCAAAGCACGGGTCTGCCTCCAAAGTTTGTATGCCTCAGTTTCATCATTTGCCAGGGATGAACAGTTGCTTTCGTTACAGTCTGCAAAGTATTTGCCGCTGGTGCCTTCAACTTGAGGACTCATGGCAACGTAACAAGTGGTGGAAGCACCCTGCAAGGACGCACATTTCATGCACTGTTAAGTACTACAACACTACAGTCCAAATAACTAGGCAAGTCCTGTCTCTTTCTCTCCTAATGTGAATCTCTTGGTTTAAAGAAGTGACAAGGGAAATGTAGACAGACCTGTGATGTAGTCTTCAGTAACTTGGAAGCAATGAAGTACAAAGAGTCTGCATACAAAAGTTTCTTGAAGATAAATGTCCAGAAGTAATAAAAGACGGAATTGATACACAGGGTCACTGGTAGTTTGTAGTAATTAATGTTCCGAAGAGGGAAAAAAGAATTTGTACCTGTGACAAAACTATTGTGAGCCCTGATGATTCCTGTCTTTACAATGCCTGGGTGGACAGCATTTATCGTCACTCTTGCATTCCTTGCCTGCAATATTTTCCTTGTCAGGCAACCAAATGATTGTCATCTGCAGAACTTTTCTTTTCTATTTTTTTCATTCACGTTGCAAATGTTGTCAGAAGAACAAAACATGAGAGTTTTCGAGAAAGAGAAAAATAAAAGCAACAATGTAATACACGGAAGATTTTTGCAGTTAATTATATCTGACTACAGTTGATGTGATGGCATACGGAATTTAGACTTCTAAATTGAAAACATTGTGAAATTTCACCTTCAGCTGCCTTGTAACTTCCTTGGCATGCAATATGGTGGCCAATTTGGATTGAGCATATGCACTTGTTCCATTGTATCTGAAAAAGTAAAGCTGCAACTCATTAATGTCTTAAAACAGCAGTGGAAGGTGGACAAAGGAAAGAGATTAGTCATACTTGCTTGGACTTAGCATCTCGTTGAATGAAAACTGATCCCTCTTCACCCATTTGTGAACCACAGAAGATAGATTTATTATTCTTCCCTGAATCCCTGTCCTTGTTGCTGTGTCCATCATTTTCTCTATTAGCAAGTCTGTCAGCAAAAAGTGCCCTGCAATATTCATGACCGACAACACTAACAAATTTGAACATAATACTTTCCCTTTGCTTTTCTAGAAGCAAAATATCACCTTGCTGCTATAATTAAAGAACAAATAAAAAGATAAAAATGTTGTTTTCTCTTATTGCACGCAGAATTCCAAGACTTGTGCAAATTAGGCCATCATCTTTACGGTGGTCTATCCTCTATAAAAGCCTTATAGACTCTCGTTTTATCGTGTAGAATAGATAGTGTCTGATTTTACTAATTTATGTTTTCACAATCATCAAAATTAAGTTCTCCGCAATCTATATCCCTTTTTTATTCAGCTAAAGACTATGATGACAAGTTTTATTTGCAATTATGCACCACATGCATGTATCTCTGTGTACTATGGTGGGAAACCAACAAAGTGAATAGCGAACTTTTCTTCTTGTCATTGTCACCAAAATCATGGCTTTCCCTACCTTGATTTTTGGGTGTCGTTTTGATTTATGAATATTCAAAAGGGAAGAAATAGAGTTGGAATAATATTTTCCTAATTTTGGGAAATTTTATAAATTAAAAAATAAAATTAAGACATACCTAAATAATTCGTAGCAAATGTCAACTCAATCTTGTCTTCAGAGAATTCTAAATTCTTAGAGTATATACCAGCATTATTTCTGAAAAAGAGAAGCCAATTTCTACTATCAATATCTAAACAAACATTGTACATCAACTTGTTGGTGAAGAGGGAAATGAAGTTCAATGTCATAAATTATGTATACTCACATGAGGATGTTAAGTGGCTGTCCAAGAGCAAGAAAGTCGGAACAAAATCTCTTGACTGACGCAAGTGAACTCATATCAATTTCCATTGTTATGATCTCTGCGTTTGGATTCTCCTTTTGTATCATCTCCTTTACTTCACTTGCCTTCTTCAAATCCCTTGCAGGCATAACTATTCTAACTCCTCTCTTAACTAATACCCTTGCAGTTTCAGCTCCAATGCCCGATGTAGCACCTTCAAGGGATTAGGACGAAACTTCTTCACTTGTATATAATTTACGGAAAAACAATATATATGAATCCCTTTTTATTAGTTCATGTAACAATCCACGGGTATTTAGCTTGTCCACGGAAAGACTTCTGCTTTTCCTTTTTAACGAGTAAAAGATGTTGCAAGAATTTTAATTCTCATCTTGAATCGTGAGTGTTGGTGGTAATTTTGATGAGTTTTATAGTAATAAATTTGCACAGTATGGTAAGTTTCGAAATGTGGCCCAGAAACAAGCGATGAGTTTGTGGGAGGATATGGTGCTCAGAAGAGACAAATCTACCATATCTTAACAAAACCAAAAAGAGACACGAATAAAATAAGCATGCTGTGGAATATGCAGATTGTAGGCAGAAGGGTACCGATGTTGTTTCTACTTGGCTAAAGTAGGATCTTAATGTTTGATTATCATGAACCCGTCAGATTTTTTTTTTTTTTTGGGAGAATGAACCAGAGAGTGAAGAGATGTCTTGATTAACCTACCTTAGACTCTTATGCTTTTAAGAAAGTGAGGAGAACAGACTGAAATGATGTTGGAGATGCCAAAAACTAAAAGTAAACACCATATTTGTGAAACTCCATAGGAGGCAGAAGAGTATATCGAGACTGAAATGATGTTGGAGATGCCAAAAACTAAAACTAAACACCATATTTAAATTGTGAAACTCCATAGGAGGCAGAAGAGTGTATCGTCTGGGTATAAAACCCGTATCTTGATTTGTAACACTACAATTTTCATCCGATTCACTCAGAAGAAGAAGAAGAAGGAAACAAAGAAATAAGTAACTCAAATCTGAGACGCAAAAACGACATGGTAGGGCATTTGCATGCACCAGACCTGCTTTGAAGGTCAAGAGGAAAAGATAATATCATTGGATTACAGTACAATCTTAGTTGATGGTGGAGATAATTAGCAACTAACCAGTGATAATAGCAGTGAGATGGGGAGGGACTGATAAAGCATGGCCTTCAGTAACTTGCTCAGCGGTTGCATTGGAGCCATAACCACTTGGCCCTGCAATGCCTGCCAAGTACTTTAAAGTTCCCTTCATGATGGTGTTGTTGATGTCTATAATCTTGGACAACAAGAGAAGCAGCTTACCGCAGAGACTACCAACGTAGTACATATATATATATATATATGTGTGTGTGTGTGTGTGTGATTAGGAAGAAGAATTCTTGGGATATGGAAATTGGTATCTCTCAACTTTTTGTTCACTTCCTCATACCAATTTAACAAGCAAAGTCTTTCCGAACCCTGTAAAAATGGTACGATTTCTTTTTATTTTACCTTCATGTACAAGAATTGCTTCTGCCATTTTAGGTTAATATCAACAGTATATTTATTAATCTGTTTTTGTCAATTCAACATGTTGATATGGTGGACTATCCATATTATATGATTGATTACTCTGGACTCCATTTATATTGAAATGCGTGACATGGTCCTATTTCAAGTTAGTCAAAAATAATTAGTTAATTACCACTAAGCAAAAAGCAATATATATTAAAATGAAGAATAGTTTGTAAATTACAGATACACATATCATTTAAACTTTATAATTTGTAAGGATTGTCTTACATTGAATTATAGGATACCCTTGAAATGCTCAAATCTTACTTGTTCAACAAGATTTTGAGATATCAATTCTTGGACGCTTTACGAAAATTTATATTGCTAGAAGAAGCAAGAGATTCATAGTTGTTGTGGAAAGATTGCATTAGGCAAGCAATCTTGACTAATTAGTAATTACACTAATCACATGTCAGAATGTCAGCACCCTATTATACAAAAGGTGAAATGATTGGCTGAGACCACCTTCTAAATGTGGTCCAGTGACTAGCACATTCTTTAAGCTTGGTGACTATGGAATACACCATTTTCTTTTTGGCGTTTTATTTCTCATAATAATATTCTGTGATTGTAGGAAATGAACCATCCGTTTGTCTGTATCCCTTTTCTCATTAATTATGATTCTCTCCACATTGAGCGACTTCAATTCTATTGTTGTGGAAGCTGAGAAGAGATTATGATATATTTTCAGGAGAAATGGAAAGAAAGACGGATATCTATTTTTGAATTTTAAATCTTTAAACGCAATTGTGGTGAGATCACATCAATGGAAGATTGTTCTTTCAAGTAGGAAAATTTTGACCTGTGAAAATGGTATGATCTCATTAAATCTTTAAACGCAATTGTGGTAAGATCACATCAATGGATGATTGTTATTTCGGGTAGGAAAATTTTGACCTGTGAAAATGGTAGCATCTCATTACAGGCATACACTTTCTTCTGATATGCTTGGTGGTTTGGACTGTTTGACATAGCCACGATTAATCCATCATGTCACTCTATAATAGTTAGGTAATCATCTCTTGAGACAAAGGAAAGGGACAACATGTTCCTGCCGCACACCATTTTCAGAATTCTCAAGACAAGAAAGAAGATGAACTGCAGTGAGACTTGAATCAGAAGTTTGGAACCGACACAGTCAAGACATAAAATTCTCAGAGGAATTCAGATAATCAATTCCTAAACTTGCGACTTAGTCTTAGACCTGCCCGTATTTTACTCCCATATTATACAATACTATTCATTAATTTAACTGCACGAGGTTCATGTCCTCCCAGCCATGAGGCTTGGAATTGAATCCTCATGGTTGTTAACAAGACGTTTGAGTTGAAATAATTATTATCTCTATTCTCTATAAAACTAAAGTGGCGAAAATCTTAATTAATGATAACCTAAACCCGATCTCTAATTATTGATATGAAAAAGTAATTGCTATTGCAATTGCTTTGATATATACTTTACCATGTAACATCTATCTGAGTTACAAAATTGAACTTGACTGGTGTGCTTCTCACTTTTTTCTCTCCACAAATTAGTGATGCCATTAGGTATTAATCAGAAACTAGTAAAAATAATTCAAAATTTTACTTTGTTTCATTAGAAAAGTATCAAAGGGTCTAATAAAATTATTTTTTTGTGAGAATTTGAATTTAAGATTTTGGAATAAAGCATAAAATGCCAAAAAAAGAAGAGGAAAATCATCTTTTTGCTTTTAGTATAAGCATTTCAAACTCATAAAATCACCCAAAAGGAAAATCATCCAACAACAAATTGATCATGTCTCCATGTAGTAGCCACACGAATGCATTTATATAATGAAAACAGAAAAAAGAAGAAGTGATAATTACATGTAATATGATGAGAAAACAAAGATCGAAAAATGATGTAGGGAGGAGGTAAGAGCTGGGAGACAAGGGTGCTTTTTGCCGTGTCATTGATCACAAATTCGTTTTGGTCGACATGGCCAAGAAATTCAATCCTTTCACTTTGAGAAAAGGGATAGCCATTGTCGGAGGATTGATGGACTAAAAGAGAGCACTGACGTTGACTCCTCCAAAATGGAGGTAAATGGTATGAACTGGCTACCTATGCATTAGGGACCCCGCCTCGGTCTCCAACCTTGCCAGCACTACTCATCGATTTGCCACAACTTGGTGAGACACTTCCCTTCTTGTTTCACATGTGATCTTCCTTGCTTTGCCTTCTTTCTCTCATTAACTGTGCAGAAACTATAGTGTACAGCAATTTTTTTAACGCTAAATTAGAGTGTGAACCAATTTGTTGACACTTCAATAAATCTCTTTCTTCTGTTTTTTAATACCAAGTTTATATATATATATATAAATCTTACAAAAGTTGTGTGGGAAAAAAATAAAAACTAATTGCAATTGTGGTGTGATACACTTGATGATTGAAAGTTGAATAACTAATTTTCATATTCTATTTAACATAATGCATTTGTACTAATAGATCAAATTATTTATCAATTAATTAATAGATTTTAAATGTTCTCAACCTGATTTCATTTATAAATATTTTAATGTGTTACAATTAATTTCTTTTAATTCTAAATTAGATTAATGATAATAAGCATAGTCTGTATATTAATGAAAAGCACTTTTTTTACCGACCATTAATATTGTTTGTTGGGAAAATTTTACCCTTTCATGATGCAAAAAGCTAAGGGTTTTAACTTGTATCTTAAGCTAGTGTTTAGAATACTAGATCACAAGTTTGTTTTGATTGATCTTTTAGCTAACTACTCAATCTTGTCCATATACTTACTTTCAAGATAAATTTGCATTGCATCAAGAACAAAAAGGACATTCTCATTGGGTTTTTGAATTTGAGACAAAGGCATTAATCATTATTCTTTACATCCCATCTTATTTTCTTAGTTGAGAAATCAATAAAGTTAATTATAGTCTTAAATGAATTAAAGTTACCAAGTCCACAACAACTCCACTCTATCATCGTAAGACTTGGTTTTTTTTAAACATTAAGCAAGTCCATTGAGCTACCTAACCAATGAAAATTAACCACTAGTCACTGCAACTGTTGTTTTTCCAAATATCTCAACAACCCTTTTCTCCATTTATGATTATGAGGCTGAAACGACATCAAATCTCAAGGGATGTATCGAGTGGAATTCACTTGTTATTTTCTTCTTTTGATGGGATTAAACATTTATTTTTTATTATTAGAAAGTCAAAGCATCAAATGCTTTTGTTAAATGGAAGAATGTGAAAGAATAAAGGGTTGCTAATAAAGAAAAAAAAACAATTGCCGACACAAACTCTGAACACTTAACCACCGATCATTATGACAAATTAACTACCTTTTATCATCAATGATGTGATGATCAAGCTCGAAGGATTCATTGGATTACATTTTAATGAGGGTAATTAATTAGCGTCACTTCACGTGTCATCCATCAATTGGGAGTTGAAAAGGGCCCCATAAACTAGGAGGCAATTGCGGGAGAGTGGGACAGGACAATAGGGCAGTTTCATCGCATGTATTGGATTATGTAGGCTGGTGTAGTGTTTGCATTTTGTGATGCCTTACCTAATGCATAGACTATTGGATTAGCTATTACATCATTAGCATGATTATCCATGTCAAGTACTAAACAGCAATAGATTGCTAATCTTTCTTTTGTGCATTAGGTGCTTCAAGATCAAAGATTTTCACAAAAGGTTGTTTGTCTTCATCGTCATCTTCTCAACCCTAAAAGATCCAGTGCAGTGCAGCCCCATTTCCTAGTATTTTCTAACATTTTATATAAAATAATTGAATAAAAAAAGTTCCACGTTGCCATGTCTGACTAGTTTTTTCTTTTTTAATTTCAGAAGATATCCCACGAGTATCCAATATTCTAATCAAAGTCTTGCTTCAAACTTGGACTGCCAAAAGGATTTCAAAAAATTCTTCCTCCTCTGTTGTTCTCATTCAAAATGAACAAGTTTGCCAGATTCAATCATTGATCCAGTTCTATTTTGGGATTATAATAATTTTAAAAGTCAGTCTTCCTTGCTAGAAGTTGCTTCTTTTAATCTATGCAAATTAGTGAATTAGAATATAATGTGTAATTGACCTTTTCTCTTATTAATTTAAATATTAAAAATGTAACTGATGAAATTTTTTTAAAGATGTCAATATATAAAGATGCAATTACACTTTAGATATAACTATATTTTAAGAAAAACTCTAACAAACTCTTATGATTATTCAATCTAAAGATTATATTTATACTTGTTTATTTATCAATCTAATATTACATTTCTCGTATCTATTTGTTAGGTAAATTTAACATTTCATCTGAAAGATTATAAAAATTCTTATTTAATCTATTTATTTTAAGAGAACTTGGTTATTAATGAAGGTTAAATTAATTAATTATCTTAAAAGTTTAAAATAGAAAAATTATTTACCTTAAACAAATGAATCTTTTATAAAAACTCATAACTTCTTATACATACAAGAGAATCATTAATGTTAAAAATTTTAATTGAAAATTTTAATAACCGATTGATGTTTAAAAAATACCAAAAATAAAATTTATAAAGGATTTGTATAATCGTTAAATAGAGGTGAGCCTCATTAATTGATCTTTACAAGCCCAATCGTTACAATGTGATGACAATTTCTGATGATCCTCGTGGCCCTTAAGATAGAGTCCATCTTGGTCCTCCACACCACTCCGTGTTCCTACTTCACCAACCACTATCCGACACGTCAGAGTCTCTGAGTTGGATTCCATGGAGCCATCCGCACAGAAATTTCTTCCTCTTCGTTTCAGAATTGCCGCGTCACACGAGAGGAAGAAGAAAGGCCCTGTCGCTCTCCTCACAAAATCTCAAGAGTCCAAATTTTGATTTAAAATTTCCATTCTTTTCTTGTTAGGGGTTTGCTAATGACCTCTCACAACCATCTCGACGATGTAAGTAACTTTTCCCAGACTCATTTTCAGTTTTCCCGTGTTGCGATTTTACGGTTTTTGATTGCGAATTTTGGCAATTCCAGGATGATGATGATTTTGGGGTGATTTTTCAGGTGGTCACAGTTCAAAGCGTACAGTTTTTTTTCTCTATTCACTATTTTATGAATGACTATGTCAATTCTGTCTTATTTTTTAATTCTGCTATTTCGTGATTTATTTTCATACTTTTTGTTTTTGGTGTGGATTTGCTTGCAAATTTTACGTTTTAAGCGGAGCTCTAGAGATCTTGAGGATGACGAAGATGACATCTTTGGCCCTATAAAGGTGCTAAATTTGTTGACTTGTATAAAAGCAGAAGCATTATTAAGTCTGCGATTTTATTGTAGCACTAGGATTTGTCGGTACAATTAAGCTGAAATGTACAAAAATGGGTGTAAGGGAGAGTAAACCGTTGTAATACAAGAGCTTGGGAGCTTTGCTAATGCATTCAGTGTATGATTCAAGTTCACACATTTTCGAGCGATAGTGAATGTATTCTGCAAGAAATCAAGGCTTTGTCCTTGTGATGCTTCAGTACTTGAGTTTATTTAATATTCCCTCTTTTGAATTCTGAAGGTGAAAGTTTGTCATTGGGTGGTGTCAGTAAGTTGGTGAAGCATGCATGTGTTATGTAGGATAATATATTGTTTGTTCAATTATGCAGGGCAGTACAAAGGTTGAAGAAGCTGCAATGATTCTATCTCTTCGTGAGCGGTACTGCTAGAACTATTTGTTTTTACTTTTCGAGTCTTCAAAGGAATTTATGTTTCGTGCTTTTGCTAGTTTAGATGCAAATAATTTGGAGCTTATACCTTTTATGTGGTGGGATTTCTTTTGCAGTCTTGATAATTGTAGAAATACCCTTGCAACATGCCAAGTGTATATTCTTCTCACTACTTCATTATCTCTATGTTTTAAGGATGATATCTTTATTTTTCTGCAAACTTTACATTTTTGAAGTGGAAAAGTTATCAGTAGTTGCAATAAAGGGTATATACAACTGCAATTTTGATAAGAACATTTTGGGTGGAATGGCTTGCAGAGCCTAGCATGATGGCAAGCAATTGGAATGCACAAGAAAACAATCGGTTTTAGTGTAATATTATAGTTTTAAGCTTTTAAAAATAGTTTGCTGTTTCTCTTGGTTGGTTGACGCTGCACTGCTTTCAAAGAACTGAAACTTTGATCTGCCTCCTTCACAGTTGAATTATACGAATAGTATTTTGTACTAAACCATGTGCCGTGGAAGAGCATTGATGATTTTGATTGTGTACAACATTTTTCATCCATAATGACGCTTGAAGAAGTGCTTGTGGATTTAGGTCTAAGATGACATTCATGGTTTGTGATTGACACTTTCGGATCTCTTTATTTTTTAATGTTTGTTCTGATCATTGATGATGCATGCCTGAGTTAAGGTCCTTGGCTCCTTTAAATTAATGAGATTGTTTGATACTCCCATATGTCTGTTATTGTTAGTTTCCCTGAGTTTCATCACGTGAATGTCTTATACTATTTACTTCATTTTTTGTAACATGAAGTGTTATCCATATTCTTACTACCATTTGGCCTGCTAAATTGATTTCAAAATTGTGAAGTTAGCTAGTTTGGGTCATAAATTGTTTCTTGATTGCTCTTTGTAAATAATCAAACTAACATTTTTTTCCAACTTCTTTAAAAGTTTCATGTTAGACTGGCATTACAGTTGATATGGATTAATTGTTTCAGACGGAACTTGAAGCTGCAAAATTTGAAATTCAAAAGTGGGAATCTGCATTTGGGAATGAGTCCTTCGTACTGGCTGTTGCATCTCCTGGTTAGCACAATACTGCAGTGTTGTGTTACCACGTGTTTGTAATGTTTTTTGTTTATGATCATTTTATAAACCTTTTTCTTCTTTGCAAAACCTGAACTTGTGATCAATCATATCCAGAACTTAAGATCCTCAGAGGAATCTTTGAAAGAACAGGGCATTGATCTTTCTTTACTCTGGAATCACAGCAAGTCATTATTTGCTATTTAGGATTTAACCTTTTGTCTTGTTCATCATTACTGCTGGAAAAAGCAAAGAAAAAAGAAGCCGCCTTCATTTTTGCATTTGCTAAACGATAGCAGTAGATAGCAGAGTTGAAGGTGAAATTCTCTCTCTATCTATGTACGTTTGTGTCTGTATGTGTCTCTGTATCAGCTTATAAGTTTTTATTGGTGGATGAAAGGGAAAGTTTCTGGAGCACTGTCCACAAATTTTTATGCCAACTTAAACTAAATTTATTTTTCTTATAAATTTTTCTAAATCTTACTTAAAAGGAGAAGCTTTTTCATTTATGATTATGCTTCTTTCATGCAATATTCTAAACTTTGTAACCATGTTATACTAAGTTTAACTCTTAATTTTACAGTCTGCATTACGGGATCTTAAATCGCAACTCAATACCTCCATCAGTGCAGGTATGAACAAATTTCAGAATCTTCTTTCTTGAATTGAACGTAATATTGCCTTATTGAAGTAGGCATTGTTCAATGTTGGTTGTGGTTTTATTAGGAAAGGTATTGTTATTTTATAGTTTAAAAATTGAAACAAGTAATTGCCATATGTGTTCACTTGGTGGTGATTGGCAAGCATCTCATATCTGCTAGTGGATTTCAACTTTTACAGTTTTACTCCACTTCCCTTTATTACTTGTATGTCACACTAGATTCCATAATAGAATTGGCTCAAATATCTTGGATTCATGGAGAGGTCTAGCACTTAAATTAGTACGGTATTCTTGAAATAGTATAGCCTGGTTTTCATAAATAATATAACTTTCTTAGTTTGTTCAACTTTTCTAATGGCTTTATCTGGTTTTGCTTGACCTGACAGGCAAGGAGGCTACTGTTGGATCCGGCAATACATGAGGAATTCACACGCTTAAATGTTTGCTTAACATATTCCCTAGGCATGCCAATCTGACATCAGTTTACATATTTAGTCCTGGCATAAAACAAAGATTATATCTCTTGAAGATGCGGTTTGTTTCTTTCTTTGTCCCTCACCTTTCCTCTTGATACGTGTGGTTATTGGAAACAATGATCAAATGATCAGAAGTGCCTTTCTGCATAACTGTTTGCTGTTTTTTCTTTTACTATAGAATTTGGTTCCGGAAAAGGACAAGAAGGTGAAGGAGCTGCAGGATAATATTGCGGCTGTCAATTTACTCCTCAAATTAACATGGGAAAGATGCTGATGGCCAAATGCAGGTCCCTACATGATGTGAGCAAGAGCACGGGTCGTCATGGAGTTGGCATGAATGATAGAGGCAAGGGAGAAGAGCTAGTTATGTCAGTTGGGCCCATGGTCGAAGCTAGGGTCAAAAGACTTAAGGAGACTCTCCATGCGCATGTGGGGTATTTTTGGAGAGGATGGAACAGTTCAAGCTTATAGAAGGAGAGCTTTATGGATCCTAGCCCAAATTGATCCGCCTAACTCAAATCTTTGTACCGGATACCGTTGGGACTTGAAGACTTGGACTATTAAGCTCATACATTAGACCTTTTAATTATTTTAAGTTAAGACATCTTTTTTTCAAATTTTTTTTCAAATTTTTTTTCAGATTTTTTCAAATTTTTTTTGGACTTTTTTTTTGAAATACCAATAGAAGATAAAACAAGGAGAATAAGAAACCTTAGGTCGAAATTTTTCACAACCTAGGTTTGGTTGAAGTCGATGGGTTTGAAGGAGTAAAATTAAATGAAGTTGACGAACAAACCTTAATTTTGCTTTGAAGTAAATAAGAATTTACCTCATACTAATACTCTGATATCAATTGATGTGTGCACGAAGGTGATTAAATAAAAGGTTATCCAAAAATTCTCGGAAATTAATGATGATGGCATCGGCTTGATGCATTTGTGGATGTTTGGAAGTTTCAATAAGGAAGGACAAAAAAGAACAAAATTCGAAATTCAACAAAATAAGAGGATATGTAAGGTTCAATTCTTACTAAATTTCACGAATACGTGATTCGAGTAACCTAGATGATCAAAACTAAAACTAAAGAGGTTGAATCAAACAAACACATCACAATTTGGAAAAAAAAATGATAAGTGAATTATTGATTCGGGTTGAAACAAGAACAAGAGGAATAAACTTCACTATGGCCGACAATTCAATCAAAAGATAATAATTAATCTTACAATAGCCCTAATGAACCTATTTATACTTAGGTTTAATAATAAGTATTCAAGTTTTAATATGGATTAGCTCAAAATAAAAAAAAGATGTCTTAATTTAAAATAATTAAAAGGTTCAATGTATGGGTTTAATAGTCCAAATCTTTAAGTCCT
Organism: Erythroxylum flavicans; assembly: GCA_027576715.1. Lineage (NCBI taxonomy): Eukaryota > Viridiplantae > Streptophyta > Magnoliopsida > Malpighiales > Erythroxylaceae > Erythroxylum > Erythroxylum flavicans. The sequence continues at coordinate 33,193,530 of JANZXP010000006.1, forward strand.
TACAGTATCTGGTCTGAGGATTTGAGTTAGATGGATCAATTTGAGCTGGGATTCATAAAGCTCTCCTCTCATAGGCTTGGACTGTTCCATCCTCTTGAAAAGATACTTCACATGCGTATGGAGAGTCTCCTTAAGTCTCTTGACCTTAGCTCCGGTCATACACCCAACTGACATTACTAACTCTCTTTCTTTGTCTCTGTCATTCATGTCTAACTCTACGACGATCACTACTACAGGAGAATGAAGAGATTGGAAATCAACCAGCTGAGGGAAAGGTATTTCTTTCCTATTATATGTATCTGTTATGACGTGTGTATGAGGATGGAGGACGGTTGGTGGATGATCAATTGTTTGAGCAAATCGTTCTACATCACCATCACGACTCTCTCTGTCTCTGTTTTTCTAACAAGCGATGTGGAGCAATCCAATGAGTTGGTTATTTTTGCTCGTTCTACATCACCATCACGACTCTCTCTGTCTCTGTTTTGTTAACAAGCGATGTGGAGCAATCCAATGAGTTGGTTATTTTCTAACTTTCTTTGTCCAGTTGCTGAATCTTATTCAGAGAATGATGCGTAGGTTGCAGGTACTCCTTGTTATTTTATATATAAGATGGTCTTTTCTGTGCAATGTAGCTGATCAGACGTCGCAATCGTCCCACCAACATTTATCTGTTTTATGTCACCTCATTATTATTTTAATTTGTGAATTTAAATGTTTTGGCAGGTGCTTATGCTACGAGAAAAAGCTGGAAGAGAAGGATGGTAAGCTCAACAGACAAAGGCAGGAGGTGCAACGGAAGAGCCGAGTGGAGGGAAAAACCGATTCTACTCCTAGTAAAAGTAAAACTGTGAACGACCAAGTTGTGATACTGACGAAGAAAAGAGATTTGAATTGGGATGAGATCTTCTGATCAGTTATCTAATCGGTTCTTACTCTATGCCATGATCTGTCATCCACCAATTGAATTGATTTCTCTATAGATGAAAGGTAACGGCAATAGAGTAGGAACTGATTAAATGACATGGAGGAGGATCTCATCCCAGTTGAATTATGCTTCAACTAATATGAAGTACGCTAATTATTTAATGAGATGGTTTCTGATGATTTAAAATTTATTTAATGCAAACATTATCAGTTTTGCACACCACAAATGATTGTCGTATGCATTTGGACAATGGAGATCGACACTGGTCGACTGTATAGAGAGGAAACTTCGTACGGACAGAAATCTTGGGGAAGAGATAGACGTGGCAAACGCAAAAGCCCAGTGTCCGAGTATCGGTGACGAGTCACGGCTGTTGAAGCAAAATGCAAATGGGAATAAGAATCTAGTTGGCTGGCTTGTGGCAGGCAACTAAGCCAGTTGTTATACTTGGTAGCTGGTTGCTCCCAACGACCAACTACTAGTACTATATTACATTAACATAGGAATAGGATGAGAGAGAGTTGCATGCAGAAAGCCACGTTTTGGCTTGGAGAAGCCGAGGTAATGAGGTGGCCTCCTCGCACTCTTGCTGCCTTCCACGTCCATTCCAGTGCTTTCTTCCGTCAACATATAATTAAGAATTCAAAGTTCTCAAATGTTACAACTTATGCTTGCCACTTAACCAAAATTACTTCTTGTCGTACTCATATCAGTATGTCATACTCAATAGAGATGAATTTGCACTTTCTTAAGAGTAAGCCAACCACTATAACTATAGTTACTATAAAGAGTCAGTCAAATATAATAATAAAGCTCTAGGTTGTGATTTAAAATATAGTATTATGTTGTATTTCTCATGAAAGTCTATCAAATTCTTAATATATAGTTGAGAAACGAAACGCTTTCTTAATTGGATGAAATAGAACATATCGATTTTTGTTTTAGAAAAACAGTAAGTTTGCTATCATATTTGACAAGGTCACATGAGTTTGATGTAGTGGCTGAATACTTGCATATGAATATTAACTAGTGGTGTCCAGCATTAATGCATTATACTGTTTGAGAACTCTTTGGAAAGTTCTGGTTATAGCAAGCCAACTGCATTTAAAAGGGCATTATATATTATCGAAAGAAACTGATAATGCAACAGATCATCAAAGAAATAAAAATGACAAAGGAATCTTTACTGGTGAATTGGTGGTAATGTCAATTGCTACAAGAAATTAATCACCATCATAATACTTGAAATTAGTGCCCAAACACATTACACTACTTCGTTAAAGCTTTTGGAAGGGTTAGGACAAGACAGCACTAAACCACTACATGTCACGTCCTTCTACTGGAACATAATGTTTGTTCTTGAGAGATCTATGACATAAAAATTAAGTAATATAATTAAATTAGCAGGTTTAATATCTCTTAAATCTTGGGTGCTTATTTGGGGGTATGAAAAAAAGAGTATGTGTATGGAATGAAAATTGATATTTGGTATGAACCTATCATTGAAGACTTAAGAATTTCATTTCTTGATTTTAGACAATTCTCCATTCCTCTCATTTGCTCTCATAATCTAGAGGAATGGAAGAGAGGAATGAGAGTGATTGGTATGTTTTTAATTTTTTATATATAGAAGATAGATAAAAGGTATAATTATGAGCCAAATAACTTCATAAGTAAAGCTTTAATTTCAATAATCAAATTTATGGTGAAATCAATTAAATAATTAATTACACTATAATTAATTAAAATATTGTAATTAATTAATTAATTAAAATATAATTATTAATTAATTAAAATATTGTAATTAATTAATTAATTACAATATAACTAATTAAATTATTATTATTACTTAATTAATTAATTATATTTAATTAAAATATTGTTATTAATTAAAATATAACTATTCATTAATTAAAATATTGTAATTAATTAATTAAAATATAATTATTAATTAATTAAAATATTATAATTAATTAATTAATTACATTATAGTTAATTAAATTATTATTATTACTTAATTAATTACATTATATTTAATTAAAATATAATCATAATACTTAAAAATAATTTTTTAAAATAAAAATTGAGCCCACACCACCACATATTAGTGGGTCCCACGTATTGATTAAAAAATAATTGATAGCATGACATTTAATAGATAGAAACTTAACCCAGTTTAATTTTTCATCTTTTTAGCATTCATTTTTAACATTTTGAAAATATTAGCGCTTGTTTTGTATACTTTGAAATGCTAGGATTCTTCACATTTTAGTGAAAATATTAGGTTATGAAATAAACTATTATACTATAATTTCAAAATAAGGTTTTATTTTTGGGTGTAGGCGACATCAGACCAACGTGGCGGGACATCTTAAATAGGGAAACAATGAGAGTTGTTTAAGTATGGTTATTATGGGATAAAGATAATAAATCTAAGGAGGAAAAAACAGGGTGTTCCAACTTTTTAGAGGTTGCCCTCGAAGTGGGATTATTTTGGGAAATTAAAGTTTAGCACAAAAATGGAATAAGACGATTATAATCTAGGTCATCCAGGGGTCTTTAACTTTCCCCTTATAATTCATAGTCTAATTTTAAAAATTTTCCTTTTTATATATTTTTATTTTTGTTCCAAATAAATCTAGCCTTTGTTTCTTTTTATAATTAACTAATCAATTAATAAAATTTCTTATGAGCTTCCTCTTAACGTCTTTCCTTCCAAGTAAAAACCCAAGAAAAAATCTCAAATGGTGAAATTTTCTAATTGCATTTGTTAAATCTCCCTTTTTATTTTCCTAATTTTCTCAAAATAAAAGAAAATCTCCTAATAAACTTATTTAACCTAAAATTAAAATAAAGATAATTACAAATTGAAATATAAAGAAATTGGTCAGTAATTAAACCTTATTATAGATAAATATCTAAATTAGAATTTAATTAAGATTAATTAAAAAAGAAATTAAAAATAGTTAAAAGATTAAAACTAAATTGATTCAAATTATATATGATGAAATGCAAAATAAGAATAACAAGTTTAAGTTTTGAATTGAACATTTAGATGAAAGACCTAAAAAGGTTTCTAGGGTTTTGAATCAAGGTGAAAAGAGACCCGAAGAGGCATCTACAAATTTTAAACTAAATTTGGGCACCTATATGGATTAAACATTAGAATAAACGATGTAGAAGGGTTTTCAATTGTTTAATCTACAAACCTAAAGGTGTTGAGAAATTGTTAGTATGCACACAAAACAAAAGAAGTAAATAATCAACACTGGATAGGTCAATAAAATAGGAAAAGTAAATTTGTAAAAATAAAATATGAACACTTGATAGCCTCCAACAAGTCGACAAAGTAGGTAAAATATCAAAATTGGATATCCTTTAATAGGTCAATAAAGTATGTAAAGTAAATATGTGAAAATAAAATGTCATCATTAGATATGTAACTAGCTTATATATTAGATAAGTTACAAACAGTTGAACAAAACATGTTGCAAAAGCAAAGAGCTGAAACATGTTGCAATACTAATTAGATAAATTAAACATATCACGAGAGTGGCAAGATTAGACATGTTGTAAGAGTAATAAATTAAACATATTGCAAGAAAAGAGAGATTGAATGTGTCATGAGAGAATGAGATTAGACATGTTATAAGAGCCATAGATAAACTAAGCATATTGCAAGGGTGACGAGATTGAATATGTTGCTAGAGCAACGAGATTAGATATATTGAAAAATCAACATATTAACTAAACATATCATAAGATAAATGAGATTTTATATGTTAAAAGGTCAACAAATAAATTAAACATATTGTAAGAGCAAAGAGATAAAACATTTTATGAGAGAAATGAGGTTAGATAGGTTGTAAGAGAAACAAATGAATTGATCGTATCAAAGAGTGACAAAATTTCTTATGTTGTAAGAGCAATAAGATTAGACATGTTACAAGAGCAACATATAAATTAAAAATATCACAAAAGTGAAGAGATTACATATAAGGTGAGAGAAATGAGCTTAGATATATTATAAGAGAAAAAAATAAATTAAACATATCGTGAGAGAGACAGGATTAGTTTACAAGAGCAAAAAAAAAACTATTATACCATAAAGAGTGCTAATATTAGACATGTTTAAAGAGAAATGAGTCATAAGCTACAAACTTAGAGTGGTTTTAAATAGTCATCTAAAATCTTGGAAATCTAAATGGGATCCCTACATATTTAACTATGAACTTAAAGTAGATTCCATATATTTAACTAAAACTTTTGATTGGAGACTTGGAGGGGACTAGTGTGTGACTATGAATCTAGAGGGGATTCCATGTATTTAGATATAAATTTTGGATAATGACTCATAAACAGTTTTTAAGAATTTAGAAAAGTTTAAAGGGAAAGTCCTAAAATGTATTCTAGGGTTTTACCTAAAGTGAAGAGATGCTTAGAGGAGTATCTAGGCATTTAAAACTAAACAAGGAGTCTTAGAGTGATTTACAGAGTTTTATCCAAAATTAGTATAATGACAATAGGCTAACATATGCAAATTTTAAACAAATCATATTGAAGATTCATTGCATAAAAAAAATTGACTGTGGAGATACATCTCTTTCACAATTTACCCTTTTGTTAAATAATTGATAACTTTTGAATAATTTAAGAAGTTTTAATTATTGATGCCAACACTAATTCTATTTATTTAAACAAAATTAATTAAATTAGGATTCGTACACTAGTTATAGATTTGTAGAATCCTGCACTCTAGCATTGATTATTGATGATAATGGAACTTTTTGCATTTAGAACATTAAAAGAGGTCTTTGGATTTTAAAAATGCTCAAGTTCTTCCAACCTTTCCTCTAATAAAGTTTACTCTCCAAATGTTATTTGTGTATTACAATTCTTTGATAGTTGTATACAACTATTATATTTGATAAAAATCAATTTAAGTAATTATTACATAAGAAATAAAGCTAATACTTTGCATCATTTGAATTATTGAAGACGGAAATTAATAGTTAAAATACATGAAATAAGGAAAATTTTTAAAATTTGAATTTTAGGATTAATAATTAGGATAAAATTCCTTATAATTAAATTCTAAAAAAGGATAAGGATGGAAACTGAGCTTAATGATAATGAGGTGTGTTATTGTTTGAGTTGTTAGTGTGGTCAATCTTTAAAGAAGGTTTCTTTAAAGATTGACCACACTAACAAATTTCCTTAAGCTTTAGAGTTTTCCCTTAGTGTTTAATTCCTTTCCTACCTTTTCATTTTACCTTCTTTTCTACTTCTTTTTTTACAAAATTTCTTTCTTGGCTAGTCTTTTTCCTTTTCAAACACCCATATCTATTGATTATTTATAGTTAGTCATTCCCTGTTCACTCATCTCGAAGGACTTTTCCCTTAGCCATAAGTTCCTCCCCCTCCTTCTGCACGAACTAAATCATCCCTTTAGGCTGCTTCTTCTTTATCTCCCTCTACAACCTCTACTGCTCATCCCATCCTATTTATATCACTCCATAATTAATTTTGGCCCTTCCTCTCCCCTTGCTTAATCTTATAACGTATCTCAACAAGTTCTTTCCACCTCTGGAACAAAAGCTAAGCTAAGCTAAGCTTGAAGTAAATATTAGAAGACTCTTCCCTAGTAGCCTCCGTTACTGTCCTCTAATAAGCTTAAATGAAAGCCCTTTAATTTCCCCTCCTCTTGAAGTGCTTCAAGAAGGAGCTAGTCAATGGAATTCTACTATAGTGGGATTCTTCCTTAGAAAGAGACTAGCCTTTCCTTTAATCCATACTTGAGCAATTCATCAATAAAGGACCCTTAGGTTAAAAAAAGATCTTTTTAATGAAGACTGTCTTTTTCTTGTTTCCTTCCATTCAGTTTCAAAAGATCAAAAAGTCATCAAGGTAGGTCTTGGCACTTTAAAAGTATACCAATTTTCCTCCAACTTTAGTAACCTAAATTGTAAATGGATACATCTAAATAGAGATATGTGCCCTTTTAGATAAATATTCCTTTAAAATATTGGTCAATAAAGGGCTTGAGCTATTTAGATAATTACAATGGAAAGCCTTATGCATGGATGAAGTTATTTCTTCAAAAACAATTCGACCATCATTCTATATATTCTTAAGGCTTTTGGATACCCTTATAAGTTCATTAACTAGATTGACAAAATAATCTCTACTATATCTTATTATATTAGAGTTAATAAAGAGCCCACAAATCTGATAAAAGATTACAAAGGGCTAAGACAAAAAGATCCTTTCTCTCTATATTTCTTCATTATATATAGGGATGCTTTCACTAGGTTCATAGATCATAACATCAAGCATGACAACTCCTTTAAATTTCACTCTAAGTATAAGAAACTGAATATTTTTATCCTTTCAAATACTAAGGACCTACACTTTTTCTCTAAGGCTTATGAAAAATCAGTAAGTTTGGTAATGACTTCTTTACAGGCCTTTAAAGAAATATGAGGACTTGGAATTGATATGGAGAGAGCTAGTTAATTATATTCGCTATTACCAAACACTAAGCAAGATGGGTTTCCTCAATTTTTGGTCTTTACCTCAAGGACCCCATTGCACTTACCTTAGATTTCCTATCACTACCCAAAGAATAATATTTAAGGATTGTTCTCCACTATTAAAAAATATTTAGAAAAGAATATGCTACTAGTATAATATGTGTCTCTCCTATATAGGTAGGTTGTAGCTTATTAAATCCTCAAGTCTTTCCATATATACTAGTCCCCCCCACATATTTTTATCTAAGGGGTTGATCGACTTCATTAAGAAGATGATGAGGTGGTTCTTATCGTCTGAAAATCCAAAAAGACTGGACAAAGTAAGATGGTATAAGATTTGTATACTAGAATATACAGGAGGCCTAGGGGTTCAATTAATCTCTATCTCCAATAAAATAATGATGCCAAGAAGAATATGGAGAATCATAACTTACAAAGAATCCCTTTGGATTAAATGGATCTATTCTTACTTATTAAGAGTAGAAGTTTTGGGAGGAAAGATGTATCTACACTACTTCTCAATTTATAACTTAACTGCTCAATCTTAGGGAACACTTTTACAAAGACATTTCTTGTATGATTGGAGATGGCAAGTCTACTTATTTATGTTTAGAAAAAATGGAGCAAAAAATGCCCTCTTAATAGAACAAACCTAATACCTAGTCTCCTCCGTCTATTTCCTACCCACTCTCAGGTAGAAGAAATAATTAAAGGGACTGAATGATAAAAAAATCTTATTGATAATTCTTCAATCCATTCTCTATTTATTAGATTATATACCTAATCTTGGAAGGGAGTATACATGTGTATAGCTAAGCTATCCATCTAGATCATTCTCCAATCTCTATTACAGAGGATCTTTCTAATCGTAGTGCTAGAGTATATTGGTTTAGCTTCAGTTAGTTCATCCATGTAACACCCCACTATCACAAAATCTAAAGGATATTTAGGAACATACCCCTATGAAAGTGGCATGTTAGAGCAATCACATTCACTTATTATGGCATCGTACATAAAACACAAATATTCGAATCTCAACTCCTCATTCCATTTATAAAACATACTTACATTGTAACATTTCAGTACATAATCCGTATATATAGTATCAAAAACATATGAGAGTTTACTGCTTTCTACAACATGTTCTGCATGGAATGAAAAACTAAAGATACACAGTTTACTAAACTCTTCAGATGTCAGTTGACAGACCTTTGAGCCATTTCTTAATCCCAAAATGGACAGAACTAGACTTCTACAAGTTTGCCATAGGAACTATGTCTTCCCCGTACCTGAAAAGTCAACGTTGCAATTTTGATGAGTTTTGTGAACTCAGTGAGTGAACAATCCTTAATGTGCTCACTCATATCAAAACATATACATCACCCTCAAAACTAAATTCACTATATACCTCATCTTAAATATACATAATGAACATTGTACATTTCATATAATCATTTCATAATAATCCGATCATTTTCTCAATCATTCATAACATCACAATTTATTAAATTCATGTGATCTTTCACATAATATATGTATGTGTATAAATGCAAATGCACATATGACTCCATTTTTATTTTTATTTGTTGTGAGTGCTTATTAACTATCCCGTATCCGTTGTGCATACCGAGCTTATTTCAAATACTATCCCGTATCCATTATGGATACTGAGCTCATTAATAATTGAGCTTGTGGCTCTTTATGAACATTTATGAGCTTTAAGCTTTTTTTTCATTGGTCACTCCGGTCACAACTCCTTTATCTGATCATGCATATCGATATGATGAAATGCATCATTTCCCATTATATGCAATCAATCACTTTCATTCATTACATATAGTCATTTTTCACATATTCATAGGATCTAAGTCCAACGTTCAACATTTTGTTGAGTACATATATTTCTTTCAAATTCACATTCAATTATAAATACTTCCAATACAATAAACTCCTTAAACCATCAATGTTCGCAATTATCACATTCACATTAATAACAATTCAATAATCAAAATTTAAGCAGATACAATCAATCCTAGTGAGAAACATCTAGGTTGACTCACATTACACTCTAGATAGCTATTACCTCGACAAATCGACAATGTCTGGATGCTGTTGTTCGACTTGAGCGTCTATATCAAACAATAAACATATTGTACACATTACTAAGTTGCTCAATCATATTAGTACTCAATTATACACATGTGTATATGTATTATGTTCATTGCGTGCTCAATGACTTTCCCGGCTATATGTCCTTAATCATAATTCTTGATCATTTAAACATTATCACTTGGATATGTCTAGTTTACTCTTAAGTTTATACCTCAAATATACTTAGTTATTCTAAACTCTCATCAATCAATCATTCACCAATGTTATTCTAGCATTATATGATCACATAATATCCAACTTCTCATTCATTCTTACTTAATACACCTTACTCATTCTTTTGGATCATATTTATAATCATAGGAACACTTTCATTCCTATAACATCTCCAAGTTTCTAGATTTTAAACATTGTTATCAACCATTCATTCCTTAAGGCATAACTTCATTTAACAACCTAAACATAGCAACCACTTTAACTAATTAATCAAGCATCAAACTAGGTTCATTTCAAGCCTCATTTAAGTCTAAATGCACCATAGGAAAGTACCTTATCATAAGTTAGTTCAAACATCACTCAAAAGAGAAGAACTCACGTCTATGGCCTTTCCCACAATCATGGAGGACTTCTTACGATCGTGGGTTAATCCATTCAAGAATTTCCTTGCATTTCCTATGATTGTGGAGGCATTCCCACGATCATAGGTTATCATATCTAAAAAATCCTAGCCAACTTTTTCCATTTTTTTTCCAGATTTTAACTCCTATATGTTGCATCTAATGCATCTTATACATAGTTCATCATTTCTACTTCATTTTCTCATCATTTTTACCTCAATTTCATCTATAAAACAATCCATAAACAATGGTTTATCATCTATATAAAAATAAAACACAAAATCATCATTCATTATCATACATAAATGTAGCACCCCCTTACAGTAGGGTACGCACCGAGACGCCCGCAGGTCATTCCGGTACATATCCTATGATAGGGAGAGCTACTTGCAATCACTACATTCACTCCATATGGCATCATATTAATGTTAACAATAAAGCAGTAATAGGAAACCACAAGATTTTTAAAACCAACTTCTTCCTCATTTCATTTCATCAAAATCAAGGTTTATACATCGATCCAACTGTACTGTCTGTACATCAATTCCAAAAAGCCTGTACAACATGCTACATGAAAGAGGAAAAACACATCAAATCTATCTAGGTCATCCCAAAAGTCCCAGCTGACCGACCTGTGAGCCATGACCTCTCTCGCCAACACGAT
>JANZXP010000006.1:33205155-33255789 GCA_027576715.1 Erythroxylum flavicans
GGGAAACTCTTGTAAAAACTTACGTAACTCCATATAAATATCAAGATCAAACCTCAAATCAGTACATTTATTTAATGAAGTATTTCTATCGAGTTTTGCACATCAGGACATCATTAAAAGAGATAAAGGATTTTAAGCACACAGAAAACTAGAAGGTAACTACTCCATCACATCCTATGAAACCTCGGAAACACTATCCACAATTAACAGAGAATAGACAGACAAAGAAAAGGAGCTTTTTATAAATATAAAGGTCACTATGTACCTCAATTATTTTACTCAAGCACACGCAAACTCCTACACGGAAAAGGCCCAACTCCAGTTTGAAACTTATAAAGAGAACCATGATGAGAAGACAAAAATCAACCAAATTGTTCCCAAAATATCAAATGAGCTTAACAGCAGACCGCATAGGGCAGTCCAAAGAGCACACTAAAGAGGCCATAATGCAGTGCAAAGGGTCCAACCTAAACAACAGGATACTGCTAGTTGCACAGCAGTTAATTACTGTGAGCTGAAATTTCACGATTATTGTAGTTAAATACCAGATTGATTACATATAATTACCGGATATTCCGAGTTAATTGGTGGATGTTAATCAAACGGTGCAGAATTGTACCTTCCCTTCTTTTTAATTAATTTCATCAAGAAAGAGAACGGATCTTTTAGAAAATAGATGTCTAGCAATTCAAAGTTCCAAACTTTTCACGGATTCCACGGAAAGCAGCTAGAATGCACATTAAAATTGCAGGTTTAAAATATGAGCCTCATAGCAAGAAAGAATCAGACGTTATTACTAATCGAATCAAATCCGATACATTCACTAAGCCACAACACCACGGATCTACCAACATTAAAACTGGAAATTCAATTGTATCGCAATACTCATAGAAAGAAACGAACAGTTTCAAAGATCAGATCGAGAGGTTACATGAAGAAAGAAGCAGTGATCACGAGGCCGATAGCGAGCATGAAGACTGATAAGGTAGGGTACCATGATTCTGGGACGGGACTGGTGATCGGTTTGGGTGCCTTCAAAATTACCGAAATAAAAATAAATTAAGCTCATCGCACAAACCCTAGAAATGCGATCCAAAAGAGAATTAACAAATACCATATCGCTGGTGGTGGTGGCTGTGGTGGCGGATAGGGAGATCTTCTGGCTTCGATCGAGTGAACTACGCGCCGTAAACTGCTATATGACTCGTAGTCTTCTCCTCGGTAATGTTAACGTTTACTAGGAGACTTCATGGACTGTTCTATTTGGAAAAGTCGTAGCCCTTGGGCCTTAATTAAACCCATCACCTATAAGCCCATATTTGGATGGCTTACTTGTATTATTATAAAGGCCCGAAAGAATAATTTGACCGTAGTATTTATGATATAATACAACTTCAACCGTAATATTTTAGGAGCTGTTTGATTCTATTTTTATTTTTTTGTTGTAGTTTTGAGTTTTAATTTTTAATTTTTTATTTATGTTTTTTTCAAATAAAAATATAAATTTATTTGATTGTTAATATTAATGTAGTTATACTTTTATCAATTATAATAATAATTATATTTTAAATAAAACTTAAAGATAAATTATTTTTAATTAAATAAATTTATTTAATCTCTTATATATATTTATTAAAAATTATTAATAAAATTTATTAACTCTCCACTTCCATCTCATTCCATTCCATTTTATTATGAAATCTTCACCTAAACGATGGAAATGTGTTACGTTCCATTCCATTCCATTAATAACACTCTAACCAAACAAACTCTTAAATTCTGTTTTGAATATTTTAAAAATATTAGGGTTTAATTTAAACGTTTCAAAATATTATACTCTATTTTGTTGAAAATGTTAAGTTTAAAATACACATTTTTATGTTATTATAGAGGCATTACACAATTTATTCTTTCTACAAAGTCACTCATGTTAGTTTAGAATTTATATCTTACACTTATCAATCTAAAATATTTCAGGTTCGAGGTATGACCAAAATAGAGGATATGCGCTGTTTATAAAGATGAATTGATTACTTAATTTTAAATTAATAAATTATCAAATAATAAATTTAAAGTGTGTAATTTGTAAACTACTTTGATGTGCTACACGTTTAAAAATAAAAATAAAGGAAAAACATTAGAAGTAAATAAAATACTTTGCTTATTTTCGTCAAAAATTTTAAATTGCACCTTAATATTTTATAAAAATTCTTAAGCAAATTCTTTTATTTATATTATGGCCTATATTTAATGTTTTCAAAATAATATTAATAGCATCACAAAATCTAAATTAAATTTCTATCATTTTTGAATAACTAAGTCGTTAAATTTTTTTTAGAAACAACTTTTTTTATTAGTTAGGGGTAAGATTGTATATTACTGGACCTTCCCAAATTCTACGTCTAAGTGAGACTTTTATAGGATGTTGTTAAGTTGTTAAATTTTTATTAATTTATAACAATTAAGTTTTTTGACAATCTAAATTTACCAAACAATCACATAATTTTAAAATTTTAAAAATAGTAATTAAAATATAATTTTAACTCAATATTTTACAAAAGATTAAAATAAAATCTTATTATTAATTCTAATAACACTTTTATAAGATATAAGTTATCCTCGAGAACTGTGGCCAAATGGTTGAGAGCGCGACTTGACATGCGCGAGGTCCCAGATTCGATTCTATGCTGCATTGCTACAACCCTCGTAAGAGTCTAGGGCAGTCGAGGTTTTTATTCACTGGGATGTTGCTTGTTGGGCCCTCTCGTTGGGGGTGTTGCTTGCTAGGCCCCCTGTTGTACGCGAGATGTTGCCCCCTAAGCCCTCCAAAAAAAATTTCCCTCGTGCTAAAAAAAAAGTTTAAACTGAATCTTAACTCCAATAAAAGACCACCTTGATGTGTCATTGAACGCCTTAAATTTCATGTTTCAAAAAAAGAAAATAAAAGTCTTTTTTCCCTTTTTTCATTTTCTGTTGCGAAGATTCATAACTATAAAGTAAGGTACAAAAGCGGAATCAGATCATCTGTGTTCCTGTTATTCTATGCCTGTTTTATTTCAAAAAAATTCATCCATTTAATAAATAAGACTCACGAAAATTTGACCGGGATGACTCAGAACAGAGTTGTGGGAATCTGTTCCCGCACGTAAGCAGTTTACGATCTGAAACAAAAATTCTGTACGTTCAGGTGACATGTGCCATTGCCTCCTCCTACAAGCTTCCGGGCTATTGTTGCAACGACCCTACATTGGATGCACGAAATCAGCCTGACTTAGCACTTGTTACCTCTGAAACTTAATACTGAGAATAGAGCATTTTGAAGTTACATCCTTCCAGGTTATGAACTTTCTCCTCGACGAAACCTGTGACTTTCTTGCATTTCTTGTCAGTTTCTTCACCATTACAAGCCCTGTTGTGGATCAGTGTTGTTTGGTGGAGGACTAGATGCATTCTTTCTCACAGTTAGAAATTCAGAAACTGGAAGGTGTTAATGTTTAATGTGAACCTGGTGACCATATTCTGAAAACAATCCCATGTTCGCTCACACTTTCCCCCCTCAATCTCTTCAGTCTCTGCCAAAACCATCTGCTCCTTCCTGTTGCCAATGGACCTGAACTAGAGTATCTCCTAAATGAAGATGCCCGCCTGTTATACCTCGCAGATGAACCGAACAAATTTGACATTGACAATGCCCTCTCTATATCTGGCTCCGAATCGTAGTTAGTTGCTGCGATTGCCAGGTTTTGAAAAGGATCTAGCAGCTGTCTTGTGTCACCACTGACCTCCGCATCCATATCAATGGATAAATCCTGGCTGGAACTCCTGGAACCAGCTTCTTTTGCCTCATCACACTCATTGCATATTAATTTTAAAGCCTGAACAACCTCACCCATGAAAGGACGGTGTGATGCTTCTGGTTGCACACACATTGAAGCAATAGCTGCCACTTTGGCCACGCTGTCTAAAGGAATATGGGGTCGTAGAGATGGATCCATAATCGTTTCCAACCCTTCTTTACTTGTGAGAAGTGGACGTGCCCAAACAACTAGATTCTCTTGACCTGGTGGCTGCGTCATGTCCACTGGTTTTCTTCCAGTAAGGATCTCAAGAAGCACTACGCCATAACTGTATACATCACTCTTCACTAGAAGATGACCAGTCATTGCATACTCTGGAGCTACATAGCTGGTAAAAACGATAGAAAAGAATTATTAGCATAAAATCCAGGAGGAAGTTATGTGTAATTGACAGCCAGCTAGAGATTAATATCATCCCCTCCAAAAAATCCTTGCTACCTTTAATCAGAATAAAACATATTATCACTGGAAAGTTGGTATTAACAGCCTTGTTTAATTGTATCTCAAAGTTACCACACCAATTTCACCAACTTCCTGGAATTACCAACATTTATTTGAAGTTGCCTTAAATGATCCAAAGACAGTGGCATCCTAGTGAGGAGATTACCTTTCAGCTCAAGATGCAGACAAAATATTCTGAAATGTATCTGTAAATAACCCCAGATTCATGTACATATTATAATATCAATTTTTATGTCACACAACTTTATACAGCGGGAGAAGAATTCTCACCCAAACGTTCCCATGACACGTGTTGATATGTGTCTGTTTTCCTCATCCATGGCAGTTCGGGCCAATCCAAAGTCAGAAACTTTTGGTGTGAAATCATGTTCCAACAAGATATTGCTGGACTTGAAGTCCCTGTGTATGACTGGAGGGTTTGAATCCTCGTGCAGATAAGCTAGACCTCGAGCTGCACCGAGAGCTATTTTGATGCGGGCATTCCAACCTAGTGGAGCAGATTCCTTATCAAACCCTGATGAGAAAAAATGGATTAGTATGATCATTTTGCAAAAAAATTATATGAATTGATAGGAAATTCCAAGAAAATAGAGTAGAGATTTTCTTTGATCTAAAGAGCAGAAGTAGTACCATGTAAATGAGATTCCACACTTCCATTTGGTATGAGCTCATAAACCAAACAGTGGGCATGCACCTCTGTACATATTCCTATCAACTTGACCAGGTTCCTATGATGAAGGCGGCTAAGCATTTCAACTTCAGCCAGGAATTCTCGGCTACCTTGTTGATCATCTCTCTTTAGAACTTTGACTGCTACTTTCGTTCCATCCTCAAGAATACCACTATAAACACGGCCAAAGCCTCCTTCCCCCAGTATTCTTGAAGCATCAAAATCATTAGTAGCTCTTTCAATTTCACCTATGCTGAAAGTCTTTGCAGATCCTGTGTAAGGAGCAATACTAGATCCAAATGACAATGAAGCCGAAATGGGACCACTTCCATTCCTTGATCCAGTAGTACCTATTCATTGCAGATATCCAAGAGTTTTAAAGGTATGATAGTTAAATAAGGACAATGTACGTACAAGGTTTAGGCTAGAAACATATTGAAAATGAAGGCATGCAAGCATGTCCAACTGCTTGTCAACATATTCAAACAACAGAAACAGCTAAAAAGGAAATTTACTCGAAGTGCCTCGCTATGAGAATGACGCTTCCCTAATGCTTGACTAAGTCTTGCATACCAATAAAATAAGGACTATTTAAAGCAGAATGAACTGAACGAGGCTGATGCATTTTGTGTGATTGAACGTATGCATCACACAAGCAATTCACTCTCTTGAACTACTATACAAGAACAAACATGCCGCACATGCACCAAGCTTTATATATTATAATTCCATGAATCACCTGATGGCTTTGCTACAGCAAGTGACGAAGTCTGTACAATTGTTGCTGGATGATTTCTGCGTTCTTTAAGTCTAAATAACAAAATCCAAGCTACAGCAGAGCATAGTACTAGTGCTACAAAACCTGACAGCACAATAACAGCAATGATGCGGCCGCCAAGCCCATTTTTATTCTGCCTTATGGTTACATCAGCCCCAAGGGGCTTTATTTTCCTGTCGCTATTATCATATCCAAATTTGGGTCCATCATCTTCTATGTTAATGCTTCCTGAAGGTGGTGATGGAGGTAGACCTACAAATGCAGAACCTCTGAACGAATATCCAGAAAAAACTATCTATGGACACATTATGAACCCAAGATACGAGAAGTTCACAAACCTGGATAGTTCACGTATAAGACTTCATAGTCCCTGAAAAGGGAAGTTTTAATAACAACTAACTTTTTCCAAAACCTTCTGAAAATAAGAAATGCAGTTGTATCATCAAATCTTTCTCCTACTGGAACCAAGTCAATGTGGACAATCGTCTTCTCTGGCTGCTGACTGGTAGCGTTTGCCGCCATAATACGAACTTGACTTCGTTTCATGAAAACACCAGTAGCAATCTCATGAGAAAGCTTTGAAACCAATGGGAAAAAAGTGTATAATGCAACACTTAAGCGCAGTCCAACTTGTATGGGCAAGACACAGCCACATGGAGACCCAGGAGGGGTATTTGTATATGGATCTACACAAACAGTAGTTGAACAATCTACAAAACCAAGTTGGCCAGTGTGACATTTATGAAAACTTTATAGGGAAGACGAGAACAACAAAATGTGAGAGATAATTAAAATCCTCAGATAAACAAAATCAGAACTTTTATAACCTTCATTAGGAGGTGGAGTTGGCAATGCTTGGACAGGTGGCAAGAAGGGTTTTGAACTCCTCGATGATGACACAGAAGGAGAAAGAATGGGCACTTGGAAATGAAACCATAATCATAGTAAATAGGCAAGCAAAGTGTAAAGGTAAAAAATCACCAATTACAACCAGCAAAAAGAAAAAGGAAAGGGAAATATTAGTGTTCCTTACTCTCAGTCCAGACAGAGGTTGCCAGAGATGGGGAAGGAGCAGGTAAGACAATGGTTGCTGGTTTACGAAAAAGGCCATGAGAAGCAGAAGCTGAAGGACCTGAAATGCAGGAAATCCAATATGTTCTTAGATCAGAAGTCAAAAGGTGATTCACTCAAGCATTCATCATTTGGTGTACCTGGACCAGGATCTGGAGAAGCATAATGTGTATGCCTTTTTGTCTGTAAAAATGACGGAGGGATTGCAGGATCTGAAAAGGATGACAAGAATACATTTGGAATCAGAAATTTAAGAGCATAATACAAAGCATTTGATTATCTGCATGGGGAATTTCTTCTAGTATAAAAGAGAAACCTTGTTCATGTGAAGAGGGAGGATACATTGGGGGTGACAAAGCAGAAGCAGGGCGGTCGGTCTTGTTTCTTGTGTGGTTTTGCTTATGAAAAGGGATAGAAGGTGGAGATGCAGGAGTTTGGTACCCTTTACTTGGAAAATATGACCTAGCTGGAACAGGAGCACCACCAGAGTGCTTCACAGCTTTGTGCACTGAAGGAGCAACAGCAGTAGAACCTACATAACACTAACATAAAAATTTAATATCTCCAAATTTTCATGCCATTCAGTGCTTTGACTCATATTTGCATTTGAAAAATTACCTTTATCTGGTGAATTGGCAACAGGATCCAGAGGCTTTGGTATCTCTTCTGGCGATGCTGCAACTGGAATCCCATGTTTTTTCCAGTTAATGCCTGGGTGAGGAGTTAACACATGGGAAGCATCAGGGCCTGCAAAGAAGGTTGAAAATCTATTAAGGTCAGTTCAGATTTTCCTTTAGCTTCATAAAAACAGTTTCTTCAACTTGTAATTGAGTCAAATGAGCAAAAACCAAAAACTGTATTTCCTAGCAACTTTACTAGCATTCCATAAATGAGACAATTCAAAGTGTAAAAATGACCATATGCAAAATTAGTAATAAGTGGAAATTAATAGCATCCAATATCATTGATTCGGTGAAATTCTTGCAGTTTATCGCCTTTAGTTGGCTGAAAGTTTAGAGGAGGCAAAGGTTTAGACATTTCAGGTGGAGGAGCAGCGTCTGGAATTCTAGTTCTTTTCCAGTTACCGCTAGGAGAAGGTGTTGATGGATGAGAGACATCACGACCTGAAGTCTGATAGGGAGCAAAAATAACGCTGAACGGATGGTCAACATCTTTCATGAAACAAGCTTTTCCGGTCAAAACAAATAGGAATATCACCATACACTGCAACAGATCACTACAAAATGCCTCACAGAAGTATAGATCATGAAATGATCAAATAATGGGAATTTAGTAAGAAATGAAATGTTTCGAAAGCACAAACCACCATGACAGGTGGAGATATTCTCATTCCACACAAGCCAACTGGAATAAGATATCAATTGACTTTCCAGACAGCATAAATATTCAAAATCGGGATGGAGCTATTACATAACCCTCAGGTTACAAATCAGTTTGGTTGACCTGACAATCAGCGAACTTTTCGCACACCACTTGGAGCTGTAGGATTTTACCGAGGGGAATTGAATGCGACATAGGGTGGAAAGAAGCTCTTATTAACACAAGAAAGATGTAACAAGAGGTCCATAAATGGAAGTTCTTGCTTAGTCCCAACTCATAGGGACAATAACTTCAAGTGTACGTAAAATAAGTTTCAAATATTAAATGAATTTGAACCTAGTAACACAGAAGGAACATGGAAGGAGATTGGAAGCATTGGTGGGGCATTACGTGGTTTTTCCTTTTCAGGTGACCCAACTGGAACTGCTGTTTTCAGAATTAATAGAATAAGGATTAGAACAAAAAGTAACAACCAGGTCAACATCAACTTCTAAGTCAAAGAAAAGACAGTTAGCATGCATACCAGTTGATACGGATGGCATTCCTGAAGGTGCTAATGGGAGGTCCGCAGGTTTGTTTTCTTCCGAATTCCTTGGAGGGGTTGGGACTGATATCAAATTTTGGAAAAGGAAAGAAAGAAATAGGTGCAATTTAAACTCGAATCTACTCTTATCTAATAGATGTAATGAAGGAAAACACTATATGTATTTCAAATGAATTATAAGGAAGACATGATTGGAGGAAGACCAAACGGGAATGAAGTATTTATATTCAACTAGTTACAGTTAGAAAAATGGGAAATGAGCATAACAGCATACTCTAAACAATAGATTTTGGGGCATGAACTCCATTGAGTGATCTGTTTCCTTAATGAAATTTCTTGGTGAAGATTAAGGTGCACTAGGGAGGATAGCTGGTGAATTTTGTGCTAAATTAGTAGCAGTTGATTCAATTCCAAACATATGCATACTTGACAAATTTTTTATTTGCAAGAAAATTATAGAAGGTAGCAGCACTAAGCAAGTGAATACCTAGCACTTGAGCAACTGAGGGTCGATTTGAGACTGCATTGTCAGAAAACAAAAATGCATAATCAAGCAACCTTAATAAAAATTACCAATTTACATTAACGGTTCATGGATTTTACTATTTGGATGGATCTCAGAGATTGGTGCACTGCTTGTCATTGATGACCTTAGATGGACTGGACTAGCTATACTTTGCATTGTTGAAGGAACCTCTGAAGAAGTTGCTGGAGATGGAGATAAATTATAAGCTGAAATAAAATAAAATCTAAGAGCTTTTTATACCAAATTCAAATAAACCAAGCAACTGACTGCACATTATCGAGGCATAAGATAACAACACACTTGGAGAACCAAGTTGAATAGCTTTCAGTTGTCTAAGATTCAGAGGATAATATAGTCTTATGTCCATGGAACTTAATCTCCTTGGATAATTCCTTAACAAAGCATCCTTCCCTAGAAGAAGCATGAGTTAAGGATCGAGAGTGAGAATCCATTTCAGCATAGTGATTAGGTCCAATCTGTGACAGTAACTTCAGTTAGATAATAGAAGCTTAGCACACACTTGATGAAGGCCTATTTCCAAACAATTCCATACATGTTCAGATCGACAAAAGCATCCAAACTTGATCAAAATTCTATGACTCCTCTACTCCATAACTAAAATTAGCAAGACCCAATAAAGATGAGCTAAATGTATTCTAACTTCTAACCATTAGCAGTCCACAATTGGAATTCCTGAAGTTTAGAATACATCCCAGTTAGACTATCAAGAACCTGATAATTTAATCAACTGAACCATAACTTAAAAAGTAAAGCTCATGGCTTTACCTGCAGATTCTTCGGCCGTGCAAATGAAGCCAATGACACAGAGCTTTACCAGCTGAAAAATGGCTTTGACCACCAACCCCATCCCATAAAGCACCAAACCTCGAGAACCTTCAGCACAACGTCCTCAATGACGATGAGGAAATCCCATAGCAATCAAGGAAATAGCTAAGAATGAACTTTTCACAGAAAGAAGAAAACTTGAAGCGATAACAAAAGGAAGGTTGCATTAACAAAGCCTCACAACCAGTGCAAGGAAAGCAAGCTGTGAGAAACCCCGAGTTTGTTTGGTGAAAAGAACCCAGGAATATCTATAATCTGTTAACTTAAAACTCCAAAGTTGGCAGAGCTCAGAGATTCCTTCGCATGTAGCAACGTTGTCACTGACATGACTTACTATGAAACATTGAAACGCAGTTGAAACCCGCCGAGACCAGGAAACAAAAACAAAAACATAAATCAAACAAAGATAAAAATGGACATAAACCAACATAAGACACCCACCTTTACAATGTAACAGCCACCTTTACGACGCATAACAGCTATGGGTAGTTTAGTGGGGAGACAGATGGAGAGGGGGCATTGTTTAGTGACATTTTTTAAGAGATAAAAAGTTGACTTTGCTTTTAAGGGTGGTGTGTTAATGGGGATATAATGAAACTTTTTAACACGGTGGGTAATGGAATTTGTGGGGCTTGTTTAATTGGTTGCTTAGACCCATTGAGTCACAATGACTTTTTGAGAGTGAGGTGTTGCTTGTGTCAACGGAAGATCAGATGAACGAACAGCCGACGTCAGTCACTATTGGATTGCTTGGTCACAATATCATGATCGACGTATGTTTGAGTGGCTGTAATCCTTGACACACTATGGTTAAATCCTGTGTAACACGGTGAGGTTGACATGTTAACTGTACTTATATTAACTACACCGTCTTCAAATAGCTTATCAGTTAACATTTACTGCTTAATCCTTCTTCTGTGGCGATAGTTCTCAGCGCACACTTTTGCCATATAACAATTTCTTTTAAGAAATGTTTTTTATTCTAAGAATTTGGATTCTCAAAAACAAAACAATATCTTTGTCTCCACTTCACTTCGATTTGGTACTAAACTTTGTTTCTATGTCCTGTCCTTGTAAATTACGTTTCTCTCATTATCATTTTCTTGTAGGCTAGGCTAGTACGTTGCCATTATTAAAACTCCAAACTTGGGTCCTATCCATTATTAAAACTCGAAATAAAAATAATTTTTTAATTTATGTCTACAGAAGAAAAAGAAAAGCCCTTTTTCCTGGCATTCGTGGTTTAGCTTTAGCATGCTATGTTCCGAGATTTGAACCAAAAATAAAAAAATAAAACTACCATATAATGATATTAACTTAGGAGTTAGGAAATGTTTGCTTTCATTTTTATTTTTAATTTTTTCAAATTTAATAAAAATTTTATTTATCTCAACTTTTAGTTTTTGACTCTATTAATCTTTATATTTTTTGAGAATTATAAGAAAATTTTTTCATAATCTGATTTGCTATCGATTGAACAATTACACATATATTATTTAATTATAGATTATTAATTATTATTATGAATAATTTTATTTAAAATTATTTATTTAATTATTGTTAATTATATTTAAAATATCTTCAAAATATATATACTTCAAATACTTTAATAATTACAAAACATATTAACAAATAAATATTAATTTAATATTTAATTATCTATTTAATACAATTTAATAAATTTAGCAAATGATTTATCGGAAAATAATATATAAAAATTAAAATAAAATTATTTAATTCATTTATTTATGAAAAATAATTTATCTTTAGATTTTATATAATATATAATTGTTACCATTAAGAACATATAACTGCGTTAATATTAAAAACTAAACAAAAAATTTTTTTATTTTAAAATAAGAAATAAAAACCATAAAAAAAAAGCAAAACATAAAAATCTCTCATAGTCTACCTATCAATTACATACAAATTTTATATATAGTTGGAGATAATGTTCATTTACTTGGACATTATTATTATTCTTACCTTCATCGGACCCACTACGACAATTTTACGGCATCTAACACATCATAATCATTTTCTTTTCCTTTTACATATTCCCTAACGACTTTGCTTTCTTTTACTTCTGCTAAATATGAAAGTCAACGTTCTTTACTTAGACACGCGCCCGCACTGGCTTGGATGTTCGAAACCCAACTCTCAAGGAACCTTTATTCATGAGATCCATGTTGAAATAATGAAATGGAAAACGTATTCATTAATTGGGCCCATTTAGCAGCTTTTGGTGCCCTCACACTTTGCTCTGCTATATGAACAGATCTGACCTGTTTACATATTCCATTCAAAGAGACGCACGAATTGTGCCTACGAATCTGAACACAAACATAATTTGAAAAATGATTAAGTTAACCCAAACTAGAGCAATTTGAGCATACCCACAATGTCCGAAACAATTTGTTGGGCCAAATTTGAATAGTTTAAGCTCGAAATCAATCCAAATCTAGTCCGAAGTTGACCAATTCAACTTGTCAAAAGTGCAATAGGACTAATTTTCTATTTGGAGATACGAGCTAAATTTAAATCTGTGTCAGAAGCCCGACCAAGATATAACTTTTTCCGGCCAGGCCAATTTGAGCTCAGGCCATATTGCCATTCTATCCAACTTACAACCCCCTCCTTAAAATTAATTGCAAAAATGGTCAGACAAGCAGCACAGTATGTTACATATTCAGTGGTAAAAGAGAACTAGATGCCAAATGTATAAACTTGAAAAGATGAAGTGTTAAATGCCGAGTGGCTCGACGTGTTCAACCCCTAGATCATAGCATCACAGGCAAAGGGGCACTTTAATTTGCTAGGTCTGGCAAAGTTTCACAGTTTCCACTATATGCATGATACCAGTAGGGGAATGCATTGGACGTCATGGAACTGGAGCTAGTCCATCAGTGGATGAATTATCCTTATTAATGCCCCAAAGACATTTATGTTAGAAATGGAGCTAAAGATCATAGGTTATAAGAATCAAGGCAAGGAAGTACCTCACCAGAGTAGAACAAACAGGGACATATGGTAGCACACTTGGTTCTACACTAGATCATAAAGCTTGTTCTAGCATCAGTTTGTCAAAATCATCTATTTGGATCAACTTCTTCAAAACGTTTCTTGAATTCCTCCGTCATTTTTGTCTCTTCTTCTTTGCTAAGCGTACACTCTCTCCAATCAGCTCTCTCAGGCATGTTTAGTAACCCTGCTAAAACCTGTAGAATGTTTCCTCCTTATCCCAGGTGGGCTTACAAACATTCATTTAAACCAAACTAAACATGTAATAATCATGATTATTATTGAGCTGACAACATGTGGCATCAGCAAATAGTGTAGGCAGTCCGTAACATGGTTCATTCTGGTTCCCGGTTCAAGTGTTTTTAAAATTTATTTTGGGTAAATAGTTCAAGGGTTTATTGTAAACATCACGATTCAACTCTTTCCCCGGATAAAAATTTATTTTCAAATGGATTATCTGAAAACCAATCAGTGGGCTTAGCCGCAGTCAGCTACAAAAACTTAGGTTTCTGTTAAGCATTACCATTTACCACTCGCAG
This sequence comes from Erythroxylum flavicans, assembly GCA_027576715.1. Lineage (NCBI taxonomy): Eukaryota > Viridiplantae > Streptophyta > Magnoliopsida > Malpighiales > Erythroxylaceae > Erythroxylum > Erythroxylum flavicans. Next base: position 33,218,811 of record JANZXP010000006.1, read on the forward strand.
TAACAAATTTAAACAGGAGTTTTGCATAATGTGAATTATTAAACATTTCAAGACATTCACTAGTCCGCAAGAATTATTTATTAGTTGAGAACAACAAAGGCAAACAGATATTGGGGAGCCTCAACAATCAACAATAAATGTGGAAACTAATTAGTTGAACCTCTACATATAATTAGGGAAACTCTAGAGATTAACCATTTCTGATAGAGTTTGTAAGTTTGGAATGAAAACAGTTCTGCAATGTATCAGAAACATAGCTTACCTCTCGTCCAAATTGGACAGGAAAACTCTCACTTTCCTCAACTGAATGTAATAGAATAGTACCTCCCGGAAGTTCCACATAGAATAAATTATAGTTCTTATCAAACTGTTCCCTCAGCCATTTTCTCCCATTAGAATTATCACTGACTACAAAAGAAACATTTGAATTAGGATCAAAGCGAGACATGTTAGACATGATGTCTAAGCCATCATCAAGGTTGCTAAGTTGAAAGTATATCAACCCAAAAAACTTGGATCTAAAATTAAAGTAAGATGGAACTTGATTTCCAATTTGGACTCTAAAACAAAGCAAGAGCGTAAAAACAGGATAAGGGAACAATGTCAAACAAATACAATAAATATGCATTCAAGCTGGAAATGCATAACTTACATTTCATAGTTGTAAATTTAAAGCTCAGCCTCTTAGCAGCCAAGTGAAAGATATCATCAATGGCAGCCACCCTGGATGATGGAACAGGAATGGACTGTGGGAAAAGGAAAAGGAGGATATAATAAGCAAAAGGACAAAAAACTAACCACAATAAGCTGATAGGAATAGTGCCATAGTAAAAATCATGGGCATCAAAAAATGTCACCACTTTCTTAAATGTTTGTATCTGTAATTCAAAATAGAGAGCCACATGCCTCACTGTAATTTTGGACAAAAAGACAATGATAAGATGAAGCAATTATTCCATACAACAAAAAGCATTTCAATACACTTTTGGTTTTCTAAAGTTCAATACATTACACGAGTAAACCACAGTATGCAGAGCGCAGAAAACAGAAAGAATAGAAATGCATTTCTTGTAAATTCAGCAGATTAACAAATTCAAACATATAATGAGTGTTTATTAAAAAAATATGTTTTACCTGGAGATTAGCATGAGTGCCACGTCTGGCAACCCACTCAAAGAAAACAACATCATTTCCTTGGTTTTTAAAATATAACTTCAGACTACTCTGGAATCTAACCAGCTCAGGGTCACATTCTTCAGGGAGAGAGAGGGTATTAGGTGAATGCTCAATTGGTACTAATAAAACATGGTCTTGAACAAGGGGACCTTTAGCCAGGGCACAGTAGTAACTTTCTCCTATGCTAATGACAAGATGCAACTCCACATTGGGGCTTGACAAGCAAAACCAACACTCTTTCGACCTGTCGCAGATCACATGTTATTCTCTCATATACCTTTCTATCAAACCAGTAAAATGAAAGCAGTGGAATTAACAAGAATATCTATTTGGTAGAGATTAAAAGTTAAAAAAGAAAAAAAAGGAAAAGAATGACTCAAGAGTGTTATATAGCAAATTGAGAAGAACCTTTAATGACCAGTCAATTAATATATGGACCAAAATGTGCAATCACGGCAGTACCCAACAACTATGCACTTAAAAACGAACCTTTTAGCATCTTTCAAACCATATCTCCTGTGAGAGTGACTCTCACCTTCATCTTGTAAGCTGTGCTTAAAGGAGCAATCTGGGCCCCTTTCACATTTACCCTTAATAAGAAAATCGATACAAACACCTCTCAAATATTGCTCCCTGCCATCCATGTCATGCTGAAAGCTGCATTTCTCTCCGCGTGGACAGGAACCAGAATATATAAATTTGAAACATGGCTTATCTCCATCCCCAGTTCCAGATTTCTGCCGCTTTTTGGAGACATCATATCTCCAATATTGTGAATCATATAGATCATCATTAACTCTCTTTGAGATCTCTTTCTGTTGAGCCTTTGGCTCTGTGGAGGCGTATGGAGATGAGGTAGAGTTTGGAGGCTTTGTGCTAATCTCAGAAGCCGACATAGTAGATGCCGGGGCAGGAGAAATTGCATGAATGAATTTCTGAGAAGCAAGAACACAAAAGCGATATAGGTATGTCAAATTCAGCGAATAACATTGAAAGCTAGCAGAATTATTACCAAACTGAAAGAGAAAACAATGTTCATAAGACAAATCAGGATCTTCTATGCCCGGTTCTCCCAGGAATTTATGTCAACACAGTTAATAAAAAGATAAACAGAATCATGCGTATCAGTGAGAAATCCCTATTAGGAAATAGCTAACCTGTTTATCCTTATTCCCAACAGAAGCTAGACCCAAGAAGCGGGTGACATGGACAGCACCATCATTAGAGTAAGGTTCACGAGCATAAAATATACCCTTGGTACCAGCTATATGATACCTACAGCAAGAAACACTCTTTTAACAGGAAGTATTGATGCCAGACTCTATCTCATGACAAGGACACCCGTGGTCTACTCTTCACAAAATAAGAGAAACAGTTCACATAATGGCTATTAACATTACCTAAAAAAAACAGTGCCCAAACATGACATACCGTGGCTTGATCTCTGCTACTAACACAGACACAGCTGAATTACAACCTGTCGAATCAGAAGCTCCTGCCGGAATATCAGATATAGAAGCCCTGTTCGTGACCCCACTCGGCCATTCATTAGTGTAACATATTAAGGAAATCAATCAAACACAAAAACTAACAAGCATTTGAAATAGAAAGACCCAACTGTTAGAAGACGCTAGCTAGCTTCTTTTCTCTTAAGGAAGGATATGTAAGAAACAGGTCGACAATCCCAGGCTCCTCTGCCAATGCTCGCAATGCATCAACATCGTCCTGACTATACACTCCGAATTGTTGACCATCCCATGACTCCTTCCCAGACAAGTACATAACCAACAAACCTAATGCATAAAGAACATTTAGATTCTATAAAAGCATAACGCCCAAATAACTCCCTCCAAAACCCTAACCAAGTTGAATAACAATAGTAAATCGACTCGTACCATGAAGAGTAAACTTCCCGCTGCCTCTGAGCCAATATAGATTATCACAAATCCTAAAGCCGTCCATTTTAAATCCTAAGTTAGCGGAGTTTCTAGAGGCAGCGGAGAGGACTTTAGGAGCACCGACGCCATAGTCACCGATAAAATAAGTAGGGATAGGAATCGGAGAGCGGCCATCGACATAGTCCATGAACTCCTCAAGCCTCTCCTCCGAGTCCGGGAAGAATTGGCCGACGCAAAGCAGCGCATCGAAAGGTCCGGCTGATTTGTTCACCTGAAAATTTTACTAAACTAGCGTTAGTGAAGTTTAGGTATCTAAAAAATTAGAAAGTGATAGTGAGAGAGAGAAGCAGACTGATAGAACACGCTTGTAGAGCTGGCTGAGTCGGCCCAATACGTCGCCGCAGAGGAGGATCCTCGGAGGAGCCATGAAGCTCAAAGTGCTTGGTGAAAAAACTCGGGAGAGAGAGAGAGAGAGGGAAGAGGGAACAGTTCGAGTAACGGAAGTAGCAGAAGTGGGCTTTGTTTAAAATTATATGTTTAGATGAGCCCACGCCTAGATTTTATATATTCTTTAGGTATTCTCTGGAGTTCTAAATTAATGAGCTAATATTTATTTAATTTTAAAATCAAAATTTTTAAAAATATTTTATAACTAAATTTAAAATATATTTAAGTAACTATCAGATTATAAAATATTTTTATTTCTCAAACTTATTCAGTTTAAATTAGTTATCAAAATTTAAAATCATTAAAAATTTAATTTTAAATAATATTGTTATATTTAATGATTAAACATATATTAAAAAATTTTGGTTTATAAATAATTTTTAAATTGTATTTATTTAATTATTAACTTAATAATCAATAAAAAATAATTAAATATATCTATTTACTAATAACTAAATAATTAGCTAATATTTATTTAATAAAAATTTAATTTATTATTAACTAAAAAATTATGTAATTAACTTATATCATTCTTAATGCTAGTTAATAATAAAAAATAAAAGTATATATTTAATTAATGGCAAATTAAATTGTGAAAAATAAAATAGAAAATAAATTTTGGTTTTTTTATTTTAAAAAAATGAAGAAAAAAAACTAAAAGAAGCTAAAACTAAATATAGAGATGAAAAATTAACCAAACATGTATTTTCTTAAGTTTATAAATGAACATGGAGAATTAATCTGCAGTAAAGTGAAACAGACCTTTAATTTTCACTGGAATTATTGACCTTGGTTGCAATGCACAATTTGGGTACATCTAATTCTCTGTTCCAATTATTCTACTTCAATCTTATTTTATTAAATCTCATCTATATATTTATATAGGATTTACATAAATATGTATATGAAATTATGGCTTAATTTAGAGGAACGGTGACGATTGACAACCTACTAAAATGATAAGTACTTATTATCAATAAATACTTATGTATTTGAGATTGCTATTTTGGTAACTGCTGAAACGTGAAAATAGGAGTTTGGCAAGTACAGTTGCGATTGCTGAAAAAAGATAAAATGACTAAAAAATCTATTGATTTAATAAACTATTAATTGTTGTATAAATAATTAAAAATATATTATTAATCATATAAATTTAAAATTATAAATAATAAAATATTAAATTAAAATTAAAATATAAATAAAATAAATAAAATATTTCATAAAAATATATTATTAGTTATATAAATTCAAATTATAAATAAGAAAATATTAAATTAAAGTAAGAAGAAGACGATACATAATAAATACATTGGATTTGCTTTTTATTAGTGGAGGGTATAATGAAAAATAGTAATTGTCAGAAGATTATTAATGGAAAGTAGAATTTCTATGCGAAGCACTTTTCTATCGCGGCTCTCTTTCTGCTTATAAATTTTTGCGGTGACACCGTCATTTCCTCCAACCTTTGATTGTTCATACTGCAGATTCAAACATATGACTATATTTAAAACCTCGATGGATAATTATTTATTCCCTCCACATTATAGATCCAAATGCAGTCTTTATATTAAGGTCTAATTACTGTCAAAGTAAAAGTCCAACCATAACTGTACATTGTTCTAGTTAGTTACAGACTAAATGGAAAACCATCTTTTTTTCTCCGGATTTCAGTAAAGCTTTAAAGGAAAAATCACCGCACTGTGTTTGTCTGTCTGTCCTAGAATTGGGTCTTCGAGTGCCTATATATACCGACCATCATTCAATTTTACTACTCAACTCTCTCTACATCTGCATTTCTCCAGTGATCCAACACCCACCGCTACCATCCTTATCATTCAAGCACTTTCATGGCGCCTCCAAGTTTAAGCAAGAACTCTCTGGAAGTAATGGCCCTGGTCGATGATCATCACAAGCCATTATCAATAACTCTTGAGGGAACAAACTTTCTTGCAAGCAGCCAACCATTTCTCACCAAAGTACCCACCAAAGTTGTAGCCACACCATCCCCATTTCTCAACAAGCTCAAGAACAACTTTGGGTGTTTTGTCGGCTTCGACTCCGACCAACCCAGAAGCCGACAAGTGGCACCCATCGGCAAGCTTAATGGCATAAGATTCATGAGCATTTTCAGGTTCAAAGTCTGGTGGACCACTCACTGGGTCGACAGCTTGGGATGTGATGTGGAGCACGAAACTCAGATGATGATTTTAGACAAAGATGACCTCGCTGGAGTCCTTATGTTCTTCTATTTCCCATCATTGAGGGATCATTTAGAGCCTCTCTTCAACCTGGTGTAGAAGACCATGTTGATATTTACGTGGAGAGCGGGTCAACACAAGTTCGTGGGTCATACTTCAGGAGTTGTTTATATATGCACGTCGGCGACAACCCTTTTAGCGTTGTGAAGGAAGCAATGAAAGTGATAAGAGTTCACTTGTCAAGTTTTAAGCTTTTAAAAGAGAAAACACCACCAAGTATAGTAGACAAGTTTGGTTGGTGCACTTGGGATGCTTTTTATCTAGCTGTACATCCAAAAGGTGTATGGGAAGGTGTAAAAGGTCTAGTCAAAGGTGGGTGTCCTCCAAGTATGGTCCTTATCGACGATGGATGGCAATCCATTTGTCACGATGATGAACCCACCGGAGGTAACGATGGCTTGAACCGGACTGCCGCCAGAGAGCAGATTCCTTGTAGACTAATAAAGTTTGAAGAGAATAAGAAGTTTAGGGACTATGAGAGCGAAAAGGGAAGGTCTGGAATGGGAGGGTTTGTGACAGACTTGAAAGAGGAGTTTAAGAGCGTGGAGCACGTGTATGTTTGGCATGCTCTGTGTGGGTACGAGGGTGGTTAGGCCTAAGTTGTCAGAGGGGTTGAAGATGACAATGGAAGATTTGGCGGTTGACAAGATCGTGAACAGTGGTGTTGGTATAGTGCCGCCGGAGATGGTTGATAAGATGTACGAGGGACTTCATTCTCATCTTGAGCTAGCCAGGATTGATGGTGTTAAGGTTGATGTCATTCACGTAAGTTCCTCAGAACTATCATGTTAATTGCTTATGTTTTATAATTATATGGTCTTTTGGTCTATATTCCTGGATAAATACTTGGTATCTATCGTAAAAGATGGGCAATCCTGTTAGCGAACAACTGTAATTGCAAATACAGGACTCATTACCACCTTACGCATTTGCTGTGGAGCCCGTCCTCCCGTCCTCTATTCCTAAAGTGTGTTGGTAAGTTGCTGAAGGCCTGCAATCTTTAGCAACCTTTTGTCTATTAATTTACCAGAAGACGAATACCTTTTATCTACTTGTGATCTGTGAACAGAATTTTGGAATGTATATAATAGCCCAATTATTTTAATGGCATTATTAAAGAAACAAGGTTTGTTCCTTTCAACTTAACTTGAAACTCTGACTTTCTTAATCTTGATCAATTTAACTTGTTTCTGTGTGTGACGTCATTTTGTAATTAAATTGATATTATGTTTCCTTTAACACTAGCAGTTGTAATGCTAGTCTGACAAAGTCCTGCAATCCTACTACTCGTATAGTGAAGTTTTCTGATGGAAGTGGTTGGTACAGTTGCTAGAAATGGTATCCGAGGATTTTGATGGTAGAGTGGAGCTTGCTAAAGCTTATTACAAGGCACTGACTGCTTCTGTTAGGAAACACTTCAAAGGAAATGGTGTAATAGCCAGCATGGAGCATTGCAATGACTTCATGTACCTTGGAACAGAGGCAATAGCACTTGGACGTGTTGGTATGCTTTCAAGTTTCAATATTCCATCTTCAGAATCAAAAGCTTTTAGGCAATTGCTAATCTCATTGAATTAATTCATTTTTAGGGGATGATTTTTGGTGCACTGATCCCTCTGGAGATCCAAATGGAACGTATTGGCTTCAAGGTTGTCACATGGTGCGCTGTGCCTACAACAGCCTGTGGATGGGCAATTTCATACAGCCAGATTGGGACGTGTTCCAATCCACTCATCCTTGTGCAGAATTCCACGCTGCGTCAAGGGCAATCTCTGGAGGACCGATCTATACCAGTGATTCTGTTGGAAACCACAATTTCAAATTGCTCAAGAGATTGGTGCTACCAGATGGTTCCATTTTACGTTGCCAATATTATGCACTTCCTACCAGGGACTGCTTGTTTGAGGATCCATTGCATGATGGAAAAACCATACTCAAGATTTGGAACCTTAACAAGGTAAATTCGGACACCCTTTGAAGTTTTACTTGACATTCTCTGCATTTTTAATAACTTGTTCCTAAATTTAACAGTGTACCGGGGTGCTGGGATTGTTCAACTGTCAAGGGGGAGGCTGGTGCCCTGTATCCAGGAGAAATAAAAGTGCATATCAGTTTTCACGTTCTGTGACCTATGTGGCAAGGCCTAAAGACATCGAATGGAACACTGGGAAGAACCCAATTACTCTCAACGGAGGGAACATATTTGCTATATATAGTTTCCAGGAAAAGAAACTGAAGCTCTTGAAGTCATCTGAAAGCTTGGAAATTTCATTGGAGTCGTTTAACTACGAGCTGTTTACAGTTTCTCCAGTTTCCGTATTGCAAAGAAAATTAATCCAATTTGCTCCTATTGGACTAGTTAACATGCTTAATTCAGGTGGTGCAATTCACTCACTAATCTTTGTCGATGATAAAAACACGGTGAGAATTGGGGTTAAGGGAAGTGGAGAAATGAGGGTCTTTGCATCAGAAATGCCAGTTACTTGCAGGATTGACGGTGAAGAGGTCGATTATAGCTATGGTGATCTAATTGTCATCATTCAAGTTACATGGCCTAACTCTTCAAGATTATCTGTTATTGAGTACTTATTTTGAGTTGAAAACCTATCTAATTGACAGTGTAACACATGTAATTGTAATAAATCACTCAGCCTTTTGGCTCCTTTCCTGATTCGAGCTTCTGAATTACGGAGCTTATACCATTAATGCAAGGGTGTAACTAATGAGGCTTCAGATCAATGAAATAGGTTTCGCTGATTATGAGCCCGAATTGTCACCCTCATCAGAAGGATCAAAATTTCTTGTTTACGGTCTTTCAATTGTCACAGAAATCCCTGCAAACATAACCTTCGCATCACCATCTTCACTCATATATTTAAATCCGAGATCATGAAAAGCAACATGGGCTGCTCCGTGGGGTTTGAGCTCGACGTGCCCAGAAAGTACCACATATTGCTCGTCGGCAAGCCCAGAAACGTGCAATGCATGAGCAGTTTCAAGATCTGGTGGTCTACTCACTGCAGAACATGGCGGCAAGGACGTGGATACTGAGACCCTGAGACCCAGATGATGATTTTGGACCATCGGAAGATTTTGACAATAGCAAGAAAGAAAATTGGAAGCAAAATTTAGGCATTGTTGGAATAGTTTAAAGATTTTAAATAGGTGGTACGAGCTATGAATCTTAACTATTTGAGATAAAAAATAATTCTTATCTTAATTATTTAAGATAAAAAACAATTCTAAGTTTAAAAATCCCCTAAAAATCTCAATTACTTTGACTACTTCTATCCTAACATAAACATGAGAATTATCCTTAATTTTAATACTCCCCTTTCATTCGAACGTTAAAACACCTAATTGAGCATTGAATTTTTCATGTTTTGCTTGCGACAAACTATTGGTCAATATATCTGCCATCTGTTCGTCGGTTCAACAATTATCTAGTTGAATTTCTTCTTTCGCAGCCATCTCTCTTATGAAATGATATTTGATTTCAATGTGATTTGTTTTGCTATCGTGCACTAGATTCTTTGCTAACATCACTGCTGACTTGATATCGCATTTTATACTGATAGCTTTTGGTCTACTATTGCATATTGATAGCTTTTGGTCTACTATTGCCCCAAGTTACTAAAAATCCTTCCCAATCATACCATCTGACAACTTATTGCAGTAGTTGCCACATACTCAGCTTCTGTCGAAGATAAGGCCATTGTGGCCTGTTTCTTCGAGCTCTAGGATATGGCAGTAATGCCAAGGACAAAACAATTGTCAGATGTATTTTTCCTATCTTCCATAGAATTGACCTAATCGCTAGCGACGAAACTTTTAAGTTGGAGTCCTCCGTCTTGTAAAACCAAATTTCATAGTTCTTAGTTCCTGTTAACTAGCGTAGAACTCTCTTTGCCGCTCCCAAATGATGACTTGTTGGACTATGCATAAATTGAGATAGGATACCAACAGAATAAGTTACATTAGGTCGAGAATGAGTAAGATAAAGTAATCTTCCTACAATCTTGCATATGTCAATCCCATGTTATCATCCGACTTCAATTTCTCATTGATATTTATTAGCGTTGTAACAATCTTGCATCCCTGCATATTGAATTTCTTCAATGTGTCTTCCACATATTTCCTTTGCGACATGAATATTCCTTCTTGAGTTTGAATGATTTCTAATCCCAAACAATATTGCAATTCTCCTAGATTAATCATATTAAACATCTTTTTAATTGATGCTTGAAATTCATGTATAAGCTGCAAGGATGAGCTAGTATAGATCATATCGTCAACATAAAGACTCACAATGAGTAAGTCATATGCACCTTGTCTTTTTACATAAAGAGTTGGCTTATGAGGACTCCTTTCAAACTCATTCTTATGGAAGAACTTGTCGATCTTACTGTACCAAACGCGTGGTGCTTGTTTAATTCTCTATTCAAAACCTGGTGGTTTCTTACATATTTCTCCTTCTTTAATTCTCCATTCAGAAAAGCGAATTTAACATCGAACTGGTATACTTTCATTGCTTTTGAGCTGCTATCGCCAGAATTATTCGCACTGTCTTAAACTGTGCTACTAGAGAGAATGTTTCTTTGTAGTTGATTCCATGTTGCTGCGTAAAACCTCTGACCACCAACTTAGCTTTGTGTTTTTGAACACTTCCATATGCCAAATACTTTGTCTTGAAGATCCACTTTAAACCTGTAAAGAATATTGGTATTGATAAAGAATAATCTTTATTTCATCATGACATGAATGAGTACAGACGTGGGAGATATATACAGTGAATGAGTAAAAACTATTGGCTAGTCGTACCTCTATTCTAGAATCTCTATAACGGAATGCCAGCTAATAAGAAAACTTTTAGGTGGTGTACAAAATAAATAGAGGGAAGGAAATAAACAAACAGAAGGGAGATAAATGGGTCTGCGTCATCCAACGACGTCGTGTGTTGAAGTGGAGGATGGGCTAGGCCCTTTAACACCCCCTTCAAGTCAGATCCTCAAGGAACCGCACAGATTCGAACTTAAGAAGTAGGGTTTTAAATGTTCGTGCGGTCATCGACTTAGTGAACAAGCCTGCCAGCTGATCTTGGCTTCGGATGTGTTTAAGATTGAGGAACCCTAAGTTCACCGCATCCCGCACCAGATGGAGGTCAATCTCCAGGTGTTTCGTCCGCTCATGGAAGAAAGGGTTCTTCGAGATGTGGAGCGCCGCTTGATTGTCACAAAATAAAGGTATGGCTTCTCGGTTCTTTGCTTGAAAATTTTCCAGTATCTGAACGATCCACTTCAACTCACAGGTGGTTGACGTTAAACTCCGATATTTTACCTCTGCAGACAATCTACTTACTGTCGTCTGTTTCTTAGTCTTCTACGAGATAGGCGATTTTCCAAGGAACATGCAAAACTTAGTCAGAGATCGTCAGCTGAATATGCAGCTTGCCCAGTCTAAATCTAAGTAAGCGATGAGTAGAAGATTCGAGTCTGATGCATAGAATAGGCCTTGGTTTTGTGTACCTTTGAGATATCGGAGAGCGTGTTTTACAGCCTCCACTGGTTGTCTTGGTGACTTCATAAATTGACTTAGTTGCCGTGTGATGTAGGTGAGATCCGGATGTGTGAAGCTCAAGTAGTGTAGCCGACCTACGATTCACCTGTAGTGCTCAGGATCTTTAAGTCGTTCCGCTTCATCAATGGTAAGCTTCCTTCCTATGGTTATGGGGGTTATGCACGGCTTGCAGTTTAGTAATTTTGTTTCTTACAAGACGTCCCATATGTATTTGCTTTGACTGAGGATCATTCAATCTTCTGACCTTGCTATTTCGACCCTTAGGAAGAATTTTGCATACCTTAGGTCTTAAATTGTGAATTCTTTGTTGAGTGCCTGCTTTACTGAGTTTAAATTTTCTTCATCAGGTCCACTAATGAGAATGTCATCCACGTAGATGAGGATGGCAATAAAGCTGTTGTCTTGGCCCTTCGTACACAGACAATAGTCTGATTCCTATCTATGAAATCCCAATTCCCTTAGTTTTGTAGTCAATTCCTTGTGCCACTGCCTTCCTGCTTGTTTTAGTCCATAAATAGACTTTATTAATTTGCAAACTTCTCCTGCCCTTGCTTTCTGGTAACCCTGAGGGGGTAACATGTAGATCTCTTCTTCCAGGTGCCCATGTAGGTAGGCATCGTTTATGTTATATTGTAGGATGGGCCGTTTCTTGACTGTAACTAGAGCTAGGAATGTTCTGATTGTCACTATCCTAGCTACAGGGGAGAAGACTTCAGAGTAATCTACACATTCCCTTTAGTTAAAGCCCTTTGCTACTAGTCTTGATTTCAGTTTATCAACAGTTCCATCTTGGTTGTACTTGACTTTGTATACCCACTTGGATGCTATAGCATGTTTCCCTACAGGTAGCTTTGTTAAAACCCAAGTCTAATTCTCTTCTAGGGCTGCTAGTTGTGTATTCATGGAGTCCACCCATTCCTTTGATTCACTTGCTGTTTCATAAGATAAAGGCTCAAAAACAGTTGACACATTACCTATGAACTCTCTGTAGCTTACCTTATGTGAAATATGGAAGTCTGATCCTTCTTCTTCTTCTGTTCCTACAGGACAAAAGACTTTAAAGGTGTCATTAGCATTATCAGGGGTAGAAGTAGAGTGATGAGCAGAGACTTGGAGGACATAATCGTCAAGGTATTTAGGTGTGGAGTGGGTTCTTTGGCTCCTCCTCACATAGGTGTTTGTGATAAGTTCTTGGTTGATGGTAGGTTCTGGTTGTGTCTAGGTGTCTGTAATTTCTGGTGTGTGGTGTAAGCTTTGCATGCTTGATGATCCTGGCTTGTCACTTTGCGTTATTATTGCTGCATCATGATCTGTGGTGTTATAGGGGAATAGGAGTGTTGGTCTAGGTTTAGGGTCTGGTGTTGTGTCAAAGGGAAAGGTACTCTCATGGAAGGTCACATCTCTTGAACTGAAAATAGTTTTGGTGTCAATGTCCATGACTTGGTAGGCTTTGCAGTCAGGCATGTATCCGAGAAAAATACACCTCTGAGATCTAGGATCTAACTTGGTTTTGGTGGGTATTTTATTTAGGGCAAAACATAGGCATCCGAAAATTTTTAAATGTTCATAGGTAGGTTTCCTTTGATGTAGTTATCAATATGGTGTTTTCCATTGCAACACTTTGGTTGGGATTCGGTTTAGGAGATAAGTGGCTGTAAGAAGGGCTTCTCCCCAAAATTGTTTTGGTAAGTGTGCTGTAAATAACAATGCTTTGGTTATTTGAAGTAAGTGTTTGTGTTTGATTTCAACTACCCCATTTTGCTGTGGGGTGTATGGACAACTTTTCTGGTGTACTATTCCCATTTCTGCAAAGAATCAATTACACTCATGGTTTATGAACTCTTTCCCGTTGTCTGTCTAGATTTTTAGAACCTTTGTAGCATACTGTTTTTCAGTGGTTTTGATAAACTGGGTTATAGTAGGGTATGTTTTGTCTTTGTGTTTGAGTAAAAATGTCCATGTGGCTTTAGAAAAATCATCCACAACAGTTAGAAAAAATTGTGATCCACTAGGGTAGGTACCCTGTATGGTCCCCATAGGTCCATGTGTAAAATTTGGAAGGGCTTAGTGGTTTGAATATTGTGTTTAGGATAAGGCTTTCGGTGTTGTTTTGCCATAGGACAGATTTGATAATTGGACAAATTGTGATCAGAAATTTTGATTTCATTGATGTGCTTCATTTTCCCCTTAGAAACATACCCTAATCTACTGTGCCAGGTATTTAAAGAAATAGATGCATTAAAAACAACATTCTTGGTTCTGTAGAAATCTAGAAGTGGACCTTTCAAAGTTCCTGAAGGTAATAGGCTTTTAGTTGTTAGCTAATACAGTCCACTTATGGCCTTGATAACATCTATAACATCATTAGTCTGTAGGTCCTGCAAAAACAGATCATTAGATACAAAAATAGCAGCAACATCATTCTGCGTTGTTAGTTTATTCACAGAGAGTAGATTTTTGGAAAAGTTGGGGATATGCAGAACTTTGTCAAGAGCAATTTTGTCACTAATTGTAGCTTGACATATGTGTTTTACTTGTTGCTTGGTGCCATCCGTGAGTATTACAGGCTCATACATGTTGTTTATTTTATTCTCATGACAGAAATCTAGATTTGTTATCATGTGTGATGATGCACCTGAGTCAACCAACCATATACATTCATTTCTGCACTTTGAATATTATTATGGATCATACCATTACTTGCGAAGTTTGCAAGCCCACCAAACTTTACCTTACCCATAGCCTTCCCTTTAATTGATTTAGATATCTTTTGTTGAATAAAAGTGGCTAAGCCTTGTGGGATTTGTCCATTCCTTTCAATGTACTCATTCGATTCTTGTTGCGTGTCCGCAGGGGTGTCACTGATCCCAGCTAGGTTCGCCTTATTCTTCTGCCCAATCAATTCTTTGTACCAATCGGGCATGCCATGGATCTTAAAACATGATTCAATTGTATGTCCTACTTTCTAACACTTTTCACAGTATTTATCCTCTTTCTTGAGGAAATGCTTTTTGCTGCTGTTTCTGCCACCTTTCTTAGAGCTAAGGATGTTTTGTCTCACCATCATCGCCACATTTAGGTTACTGTCTTGACTGGTATTTACTGCTTTCTGTCTTTCCATTGTTTGCATTATGGTAAATGTCCTATTAATAACCATGGGCAATGGTTCCATCAACATGACCTGGTTCACTACATGCTCATAGTCTTCACTTAACCCCATCAGGAACTGCACTAGTCTGTGAGTGTTTTCCTTGATAGCAATGACTTTAGCAGCATCACAGGTGTACGTAGGTGTAGGACTTAGGCTAGCTAAATCATCCTAAAGCTTTTTGAGTTTGGTGTAATACGCAGAGACAGTAAGATTACCTTGTTTGAGTGAACTGATCTCTCTTTCTATTTGATATAACAGTGGGCCATTTGCTTCTCCAAATCTTTCCCTCAACTCCTCCCAAAATTCTTTGGCTGTGGGGAATGATAGGAAGGCGTCACTCAGCTCCTTGGTCGTGGAGTTGAGGATCCAAGACTTGACCATGGAATCTGCCCTCTTCCATCTGGCGAGAAGTATGGGGTCTTCTGTTGATGGTGTGCATGTCCCGTCGATGAATGAAAGCTTGTCTTTGGCACACAGAGCTATCATCATAGATTTGCTCCAGGTTAGGTAGTTGTTCCCATTGAAGGGGATATTAACCAACACAGCTCCAGGGTTTTCTGTGTTTGTGATGGAGTATTTCTCCAAATCTGGGTTGTGTGTGGGGTCAGGGTTACTAGTACCATTGTCGTCGGCCATGTTTGTAAGGTAAGATGTATCAAACCTTTGGCTTTGATACCATGTAAAGAATATTGGTATTGATGAAGAATAATCTTTATTTCATCATGACGTGAATGAGTACAGACATGGAAATATATACAGTGAATGAGTGAAAACTATTGGCTAGTTGTACCTCTATTCTAGAATCTCTATAACGGAATGCCAGCTAATAAGAAAACTTCTAGGTGGTGTACAAAATAAATAGAGGAAAGAATATAAACAAACAGAAGGGAGATAAATGGGTCTGCATCATCCAACGATGTTGTGTGTTGAAGTGGAGGATGGGCTAGGCCCTTTAACAAAACCGATGACATTTTAACCTTTTGGAAGATCAATTAACTCCCACATCTGATTGCGTTAAATGGATAGCAGTTCATCTTCCATTACATCTCTTCATTCTTGCTTTTCCATAGATTCTTCCATTGTGATCGGATCCCCAGTAAATAGAACCAATGGGGAAGTAGCCTCTCCCTTAATCTCAAATCGACGATGAGGAATTCTCCCATGCTCACTTCTACGTAGCTGAGCTAACTCTATTGGAACTGATCTTTTAGGAGGGTACTCTTTAGATGAAAAGGCTGAATTTGTTTTTCTGGAGTTGAAATATATGATCCTTTCAGATCATCTTCTTTGTTCTCCAATTATTCAGGGATAGTTTGTTCTTCTTCAACCTCAACTTGAGGAGTTTGGTTGCTGTCTTTGGCTTCCCATTTCCAATTGGCCTACTCATCAAATACAATATTGCGACTGACAATAATCTTCCTATTTAAGGGATTATACAACTGATAAGCCTTTGAATGAGTACAATAGCCAATAAATATATGTTTTCTTGACTTCCCATCTAATTTATGTCGTTCAGTTGTAAGCAAGATATAACAAATACACCCAAACACTCGTAGATGACTTACTAAAGGCTTGCTTCCACTCCATGCTTCATAGGAAGTTTGATCCCATACTGCTTTAGTCGATGAAATATTTAAAATGTGTACAGCTGCAACAACTCTTTCGGCCCAAAAAGAATATGACATTCCTTTTTGCTTAAGCATGATTCGAGCCATCTCCACAACAGTTTGATTCTTACGTTCAATTACACCATTATGCTCAGGAGTGTATAGGGTTATGAGCTGCCTCTTTATTCCCTGTTCATCACATTAAACATCAAAATCTTTTCAATTGAACTCACCTCCACAATAAATACGAAGCAATTTTATAACTTTTCTAAGCCTTAAATTTCCTGAAGTACTTGAAGCTTTTTGATTTGTGCTTCAAGAAATATACCCAACTCATTCTGTTAAAATCATCAGTAAATAGGAGGAAATATTTGCTTCCAGCTAACGATTTTGTCCTTGTGGGACCACATAAATTAGTATGAATGAGTTCGAGAATATCTTTAACTCTCTTTGATTTTCCTATCAAAACAGATTGCCTTGTTTGTTTTCTGACCATGCATTCTTCACAGACCTTCTCCAATGGTTTAATGATGGGAAGATTACTCACCATTTGCTTGTTCTTTAGCAGCTGCAACCTTTAATGTTCAGTTGGTCATATCGTTGATGCCATAATTCACTTTCTGCAAGAGTCTTACTCATCATGGTTGTTTATGTTCTTTCAGTAAAGTCAAGAGCAAACATACGATTTGATGACATATGAGCACAACCAAGAATTTTACTAGTGGTTTTGTGTGTCATCGTACATTTACCATCATCAAATACCAACATGTAACTAGATTAATCAATTCACTAACGCTTAATAGGTTGTGTCCTAGATAAGGAGTGAAATGAACATTCTTAATGAATTTTTCTAATTACCTACTGAGATATCAACTGTCCCTTTGCCTTCAATCTACAGTTGTTTATCATCTCCAAGTCGCACTTATGATTTGATAGTCTTATTGAGCCTTTTGAACTTTGAACGATCTTTGGTCATGTGATAAGAAAAACTGCTATCTATATACCAGATGTCGTTTTTTTCCTTCTCTATTGTAGTTATCTTCATAAACAAGAAGTTATCTTCCTCTTCTTCAACATAATTTGCCTCTCCTAGTTTGGACCAGTAATACTTATCAGAGTGCCTATATTTGTTACAGTATGAGCATTTAAGTGTATTGTTTCTGCCACAGCCCCTTCCTCGGTTGCCTCCTCGACCTCTTCATCTAGCATATTGATTTGAGGATTCAGGCTCTCCCTTGATATAAAAAGCCCTTTCTTCTTCATTTTCATTCGATTGAATGATTCGTGCCTCATGAGCTTGAAGTGATCCCATCAACTCATCAAACTAAAAAGTGGATAGATCCTTTGATTCTTCGATCGTAACCACCACATAATCGAACTTGGATGGATAGCTCCTTAGAACTTTAGCATCCGTTATTTCGTCTAATATTTGATCTCCATAAGATCTCATTTGTCCTACAATAGATGAAACTCTTACCAAAAAAATCTTGCAAATATTCGTTATTTTTTATGAAGGAAGTTTTAAAATCATGCCTTAGTGGTTGCAATTTGACAATGATTACCTTGAAGGAACCCTGATATTCAATTTTAAGTATGGTTCATGCTTGCTTGGCCGTGGTAGCTGCTGCTATCCTTGAAAAAATCGATTCATGTGTTGCTTGCTAGATGAAAAAGAGTGCTTTGTTGTCTCACTTTTGATGCTCTTTATTGCAAGTCTCATCTTCTTCGTTTTCTTCATAACTTGTTTTGACATAGTTCCACAGATCTTGGGATGAAAAAAGCGTCTTCATCTTGATGGTCTAAAATTCGTATGAGTCTCGTTTGAACAACAAAATTTGTGGCTGAGAAATATGAACACCTGCGTTGGCAGTCATGCTTGCGTGTGAAATCGACTTGAAATAATTCCTAGTTCTGAAGGAAACTAGCTCTGATACTAATTTTGTTGGAGATTTTGACAGAGCAAGAAAGAAAATTGAAAGAAAAATTGATGCATTATTAGAATAGTTTAGAGCCTTTAAATAGGTTGTACAAGCTACATATGAATCTTAACTACTTAAGATAAAAGGTAATTCTTAGCCTAAAAATCTCCTAAAAAATCTCAACTAGTTTGAGTACTTCTATCCTGATAGAAACGTGAGAATTATCCTTAGTTCCTCGATGAAGTCGTTACGATTTGCATTGAAAGTGTGTCGAGTATTGTTTCTGAGCCCAACCCTCAAGAGTAGTCTTTATATTGATTTTTTTAACAATAAAATATACAAGCTTTACACAAATCATGTTATGGCATCAGAGCTTTCTCTGTCTATTGAATAAAGAATTTCGCCCTTCAAATTCTGAACCTATTCTTTCTCATTTTTTCTACCATCATCACAAAGATGGTTAACCCATCATCATCCACACCCACCTCTCTAAAATCATCATCAACATTAGTTGTAAGCTCAGAAAACCAAATAGCTATCATTGCTCCTGAAAGTCTCACAACACAAAATAACATTATTCCCTTTAATGGTAACCTAATCTCCCTTAATACCTCATCTCAAAAACTTCACAATATTCTCAGTTAGATCTCGAAGTTTAGTTGGAGTGAGGCCTCAACATCTTAAAGTTTTTACTATCAATAATAGAGAGTAGTTATTCATTACCAATTATTATAATAGCTAGCAAAAACTTTGATTTATTGATGTCATAACTTAAGACAGTTATTTCGTTTTTCCCTCTTATTAGGTTAGGAGTTAAAAATGCTTAATCTCCTAATACCATCTTCTTTTTGTTGCACAACACTACGATTCTCTTTAAATGAGAGTTTTCACATTTAAAACTCCTCGCCAACAGACAATACTTGCATTCAACCTTTTCAACTTCATCCCTTGATCTAGTCTTGGTGAAATAATTCTAAACATCACTTCTCAATGAATTTGTTCCTTTATATTGAATCATTTCTTCACTGGTATATTTCTACTAGGTACTAAATTAGAACTATTTGTTGGTATATTGTCAAATATTATATTAAAACTCTTTGTTGAAGGAATATGCTCATGCATTTGAAATAATTAAAATATATGATGTATTATATGTTCATATATTTTACACTTTAATAAACATTTACATGCTTACGTACTAAATTTAATAAGCATATAAGTTATTCATGGACATTTACATGTGTACATACACTTTAGTAAATATTTACATATATATATACTAAATTTAATGAGCATATAAAATTATTCATAAACATCTATATGTATACACACACTTTAATGAACATTTACGTATATACATACACTTTAAATAAATGTTTACATATATATATATATATATACATACATATATATATATATATATATGTATATATATATATGACTCTTTACAAGTATGTACTATTAAATTTTGTAATATTAAGCCCAAATAGACTGAGCACATATAAGTCCAAACGAGGTTCCATCCTAAAACTAATTAGTGATAGGAGGAGTAACTCACTAAGCTTATATGCATACTTAAGGTCATATATTCTTTCTATGTGGGACAAACTCCCACTTATATTTCAAAACGACCCTCTCACATGTAGGCTAATTTAAGGCCCAACACGTAACATAGACTATTGTGTCGAGGTGGTGACGACTAACCCAAGGGCAACCTAGTCTGGTACCATGTTAAATTTTGTAATCTTGAGCCTAAATAGACTGAGCACATACAAGCCCAAATCAGATTACATCTTAAAACTAATTGGTGATAGGAGTAACTCATTAGGCTTATATGCATGCTCAAGGACATATATTCTTTCCATATGGGACAAACTCTCACTTATATTTCAACATATACTTGTTAAAGCTGGCAAGTACATAGATCTCCATTTTTAATAGTCTAAATATGAGAATTGTTAAATGAAAATTCAAATGACTAAGAAATTGGAAGAATAATGGTCACAAAACAACTTTATTACTGAAAACAATGACTAATGATCAACATAACTAAAATTACACAATGATACAAACAAGAATAATCTTAGGTTTCAATTTTCTTCTAATCTAACACAAGATAGTAGTTTGCTAATATAAAAGACAAGAAACTTAAAAATATCAAATCCCTTAATAGACGAAAAATAGAAACTATAGGACTATGATTTGCCTATCAAGAACTCATTCCCCTCTCAATACCATCATATGCCTTTCTTTAAAACTTTTACGCATTTCAAGAAACTAAAATCCTACTAGGCTAGGGCGTTAGAGGTTATGTTAAGATATAACCTAAACCTACTTCATTTTACGTTAGATTTCTACTAGTACTTGAGATATTTCATTGCCTACACTAATTGCCAATTATAACTTAGACTTTATAAAGTATAAATGATTGAACATTGAGCTTAAACAAAGTTTACATTGTATCATCTTAGTGACTAACTATTTTTATTTTCAAATGTATGACATAAAACATCCAGAGCTCCTACTTTGAAAAGGTAACTGATCCAGAGATGCGAGTCTCATGCTTCCTGAACAGATGGATGCTAATTATAGGTTTTAAAGTAGATGTTGTTCTTAGACGAGTTCAAAGACCAAAAACCAAAGGAGAAATGCAGAGTAAAACCTATAAACAAAGAATGGCATATGTCGGATCACTTAATTATTTATGACGTAAATAAGTTTAAAGAAGTGATTAGAAAATGCTCCTTGAAAAGAACTGACTGATATAACTTTGAGTCGAGTCCAAACAAAAATGTTAAGCCTATAAGTACTTGATCTTTATATTATATATTTTTAAGTAAATAGTTTAATAACTATTTACTTGATCTATATAATACACCAAGTGCCAATTATAACTGGGACTTTATAAAGTATATATGATTCAACCTTGAGCTTAAACACAGTTTAAATTATATCATCTAGTGAATAACTATTTTTATCTTCAAATGTAGGACATAAAACATCTTGGGCTTCTACTTTAGAAAGGTAACTAATCTATAGATGTGAGTCTCACGCTTCCTCAGTAGATGGGGAAACAAATCTTTTGTTCCCTCTATTTTGTTCCACTGTGTGCCCAAGTCACCCCATCCATCCAATTCTCATTTATTTATTGCAATGGATCGATGTAAGGGCTTGGAACATAGATGGATTAGGATAGCGGGAACAGACAGTCTGTTCCCAGTAGATGGCTGCTAAGTATAGGTTTTTAAGTAGATTTTATTTTTTCACAAGTTCAAAGACCAAAAATAGAAAGGAAGATGCATAGAGTCAAACCTAGAAATAAAGAAGGGCATGTGTCAGATCACGTAATTATTCATGGTATGAATAAGTTCAAAGAAGTGATCAAAAAATGCTCCTTAAAAAGAACTCACATGATATAACTTTGAGTCAGGTTCAAACAAAAGGTTCAAGCCTATAAGTACTCAATCTATAAAATATATATTTTAAGTAAATAGTTTGATAAATTAATAAATTTAAATTATTTGATGAATGATTTAACAAATTAACGAATCTGACCTAATTAAATAGGATCTCAATTTAAACAAAGTTTTTTATAATTGAAGGTCTTGAAATGACCTAATTAAATAGGATCTCAATTTAAACAAAGTTTCTTATAAATGAAGGTCTTGAAATATTGAGAACTTGTTTGTTTTTATTTATGTTTTTAGTTTTCTGTTTTTGTCTTCAAATTTAGTAAAAGAAACTATTTGTTTAAGTTTTTAGTTTTTATTTTTCGTCTTAATTGCTTTCAATTTTCAAAATTTATGAAATTCAACAAATAGTTTTTGATTTCTGTGTATATTTTTATAATCTGATTTACTATCAACTAAATATATATTATTTAATTATTTAATATATTAATTATTAATAAGAATTATGTATATTTAATTAATTATGAATAATTTAATTTAATTTTTGTAATTAAAAGAAACTAAATTAATAATTTTTAACAAATATAATTAAATTTAAAATACCTTTAAAATATTAAACTTTAAATAAAATTTTGATTTTTTAATTAAAATATATTAAAATAAATATTAATTAAAAATTAAAAATATATTATATAAGAAATTAAAATAAATATAATTAATTAAAGCTAATTTATCTTTAAGTTTTTATCTAATATATAATTATTATTAGCTACATTAACATTAACAATCAAATAAATTTTTATTTTTATTTTGAAAAACAAAAACTTAACGAAAATTAAAAATAAAAAAGAGGTATTTAGCCACTTAAATCACCTGCAGCAGCAAGTTGGTAAAGCTTGGACCAAGCCAATTTAGCTCACCACCTGAAAAACGACTGATCAAGTTTTAATTATTAGTCAATAAAGTTAAAATATTAAATTCTTAAATGAATTAGAATTTCATAACCATAGTCTCAAATTTATTAGAGTAACCAAAATTTTCTTCCTAAACTTAATATTAGTACTAGACTACAACTTGCAAAATAAGCAAACGAAGGTCGTTCTAGACGTCTAGTCGGCTTGGATATTTCCAGGTAAACCCGGTTTTTTCTATACAAAGATTTAAGCAGAAAATAGAAGCGAAGCGAGCTTGTCTCATGAGTAAACCCGAGAAGTTCTGGTAAACTTCGCTCTAAGTTGAGGTCTTGTATTGTTCTTTCGATCAGTCGAAGATCGGAGATATTGTTAATTATTCTGAAATGCATCCCTCCAGATTTATGGATAAGCAGGTTACAGAACTCTCCAAGTCCCAGACACTCAATTTTCTAGATGACGATGTTGATGATGGTGACGACGACGATTTCCATCTGATACGCTCTTCTCAGGGCAGAAACCGAGTTTTGCGTGAGACTGATTTAAGCGTATTTATCTTCTCTTCTTTCCTTTTTGCTTTTATCTTTTTGGTTTTGGCTTTTTGGATTACCACATAAACGTCGATGTCTTGAGAAATGACAATGGTTATATGGATACCCAAGTACAGAATTTTGATCTTTTGAACTTTCCTGATTGAAAATTTTGTAAAAGATCAGAGCTTTTCTTGTTTTCGGTTATTGCAAACCTCTGTTAAGTTTTTGTTTGCAGAATCAGCTCTTGGTGGGTTATTTGTGTTATTTCTTGTTGAACTTGGGTCCTTTATTAACTGAATTATGAAGTGTCATGTATGTTTTGCGCATCAAGTTTCAGTACGTTTACTCGTATGGTGGCGCTCCAGGTGCTCAAGAAAATTCTACTAATGTGGAATGGAGAGGTTGTTTCAAAAGCTCATAGTTGTCCAGTTTTTCTGGTCCACAGTTGCTACTCTATGAACAACTACTTTCAAGTTTAATTTCTCGGTTCTCACTATTTCATGCATAAATTACTTCCTATGATCAAATTGCACTTGTATTGTATTCTTAGATTTTTAAATTTTGCTTGGATGCTGTTCTTACAGGGTTGGACCTCTATGGGTCGAACCAACTCTACAAAAATCAGAGGCGAGACAATTGGAATTTCAAGTGATCTGGCGGTGATTTCAGAGATTGATAGAAAGATGAAGGAACTCTCTGATGTTATCTTGCATTCAGTTGAGTGTCTTAGTGCACGAGTGTCTCAGATGGAAAGTCGAGCATACAAATTGGAAAATGCCTTTGATGATTTAAAGGAAGCAATCGAATTTTACCATAGGAAGACAGAGAGAAAACAGAAGGAGCTGGAAAATATTCTAAATGAGGTACATTTGACTTTTGAAGGTTTTGGTTAGCTATAATATTATTAGCACTAGTTTGATCTAGAAAGGAGCTAAAACAGTATAAGGGAGGTGTCTCTTCATTCTTCTCCATCTTGATTGTGGTTGGTTTTGATATTTCTTTCCGTTCTTTTGTGGTTTGTGGTGTTGGAGAGGGGGTGTGAAGAATGAAATCAAAATAGATATAATTGAGAAAACTGGTAATCTTTCCGTATAAATATCTCCGCTCACAAGTTTAACTTCTTAATTATTGGGCCGTAATGCCTTGTATATAGACATATGTGCTAATACATGGTAGGTTCATTGCTGCTTAAGATGCATGCAAGAACACAGATTCATCACTTATTTTCATGAATTCATAGTTAAAATTTTAAGGCAGAGCTTAGGAAAATTGCAAATTTGGGTCCAAGTTGGAAGAACTTGAGATTCCAGAACTGAGTTGAAATTTTGATTTGGGATAAGACTATTCCTTGGCAGGAATTCCAGGAACAAGTTTCAGGCTTCCCTGCAGTAGGGTAAGGTTAAGTTTTCAAAGCTTGTTTGAGACAAATTTTTTAGAATTTGACCAGTGCATTGATGGCCAAAATTTGGGTTATAGAATATGTTGTGATCAAAAGATTGGTTAATCTATCCAATTGTTGTGGATGCCTTCGTTGGGAAATCTTATACCAGAAAAGGAAAGCTTCATAATTGATATTCTCCTTTATTTTCAGTTTATTGTTTCCTATTCTTATTCCGTAGGGAGTTTAGAGATATAGGACTTCTATAATTATTTTCCTATTCTTATTCCGTAGGAAGTTTAGAGAGATAGGACTTCTATAATTATAATAAGACTGATCCTTATTCAAAGGAACAGTGAAGACTTCTATAGATATAAGACTTCTATATTTGTAATCTGACTGATCCTTATTTAAAAGAACAGAAGATAAAATAAAACGGCAGTCAGAATTTAATCAAAACCAAGAGATTGGAGTTCTCTCTTATCGAACTCTAAGGTTTCAGTCTCCTTTGAATGAGTTTGAATTTTTATCCAAAATAGCTCGACAAAGAAATCGCAATAAAGGGAAGAGAGTTGAAATCGACTTCCTGATCAATCGTCCGGTAACTCGATCCTGTTCTTAGATATATAACAATTTGATATCAGAGCCAATTACCATGGGCGATGAGATACGAGCATTGCTACAAGAAGAGCAGACTGTTATGGAATCAATCGTGGAGGCAAAATTTTTGGATCTGAAGGATCGGTTGGATAGTCACTTAAATCATATCACTCACCAATTTCAGGAAAAGATGAAAAACCTGATTTCGGATTTGAGCAAGACCACGATGGGGGATGTTGAGGCCTACAGTAATACGATTCAACCGAGTCCCATGCCTTCACCAACTATTGCGTGGACAAGCACAGGGCCACCAGAAAGAGGATTATTTTCCGCAAATGGAGGAGCTGTTCCAAGATTTACAAATTTGGATTTCCCTCCTTTTGATGGAACAGAGGACCCATTAATCTGGCTCCATTGTTGTGAGCAGTTTTTTGAAAATCAGCACACCAACGATGCAAACAAGGTGAGTTTGGCAGCCTTTCACATGTTGGGTGAAGCACAATTTTTTTACTATCAATTAAAATTGGAAGGGTGCATATCAAGTTGGAAGGAATTCCGTAATCACTGTTCACTGTGATTTGGCCCACCATAAGGTAGCAATCCGTTAGGCGACTTAGTCAGTTTGCGACAAACTAGAAGCATAGAGCTATATCGGCGGTAGTTTCAAGAGAAATTGGCAAGGGCTAGTGAATATGTTCGGGTAGATCAACATGTGGGCTTATTCATGGCTGGTCTGGATGTCTCCATTCGACTGGACCTCCAATTACACAAGCCTACAGATTTAGCCACAGCCATGAGTCATGCTCGAGCCTTTGAACAAAAGCAACAACTGTTACAGGTTGGAAATAACCGAAGATGGCAAGGGCAGATTATTCGAGTGGGGTTTGGATCATCGAATTCACAAACATTAAACGCCCAGAAAAATGCCATAACCTCTGCAGCTACGAGTTCCTCAACAACCCCAAAACACACTCCTTTTATCAGGCAGTTAAGCAGAGCTGAGATGGCAGAACGTCGTTTAAAGGGGTTATGTTATAATTGTGATGAACCCTATTCAATGACTCATCAATGCACAAAACTATTCTGGTTAGAGCTAAGTGATATTGCAGAGGCAGCGACTACAGAAATTGATGAAGAACCTGGAGGAGAACCTGAAATTTCGTTACATGCTATTACAGGCTAGACACATGCTACGACTATGCGACTACAAGCCATAATGAGTGGACAGCCCTTGCTGAGTTTGGTAGATTCAGGAAGTACTCACAATTTCATTAGTGAGACAGCAGTTCGTTGTCTAGCCCTTCGGGTAAAACATTTACCTAATACTAGTGTGTCGGTTGCTAACAAAGAGAAAGTCCAGAGTAAAGGGGTTTGTTCTCATCTCACCTTTTATATTGATGCACACGAATTTTTGGCTAATTTTTATGTTATACCATTGGATGGGTTTGATATTGTATTGGGAATTAAATGGTTACAAGAATTGGGACCTATTGTTTGGGATTTTGCAGCGCTCACAATGAATTCACAGTGGAGGGGAGGTCGGTTATGCTTCAGGGACAGCAGGGAAAAATTTACATTCGCTAGGTGAACCCTCGACAGTCGAGAATCCTTTAGCACAACCCTTGCTAGAATTTGATGATTTGTTTCAAGAACCCATGGGTTTACCGCCCCTTCGTCAATGTGATCATCGAATTTGTTTGCTGCCTGGGTCCACTCCCGTAGTGGTAAGGCCTTACAGGTATCCTCATTTACAAAAGGATGAAATTGAACGGTAATGTTCTCAGATGCTTCAACAAGGGATCATTAGGACTAGCAAGTCTCCCTTCTCTTCACTAGTTTTGCTAGTTCCCAAGCAAGACGGAACTTGGAGTCTTTGTGTTGACTATAGAGAATTGAACGCCAGCACTGTCAAGGATAAATTTTCCATTCCAATAGTCGACGAACTTCTTGATGAGCTTCATGGTGCGCAATACTTCACTAAATTGGATTTGCGGTCGGGTTATCACCAAGTACGCATGTTTCTTTCAGATGTAGAACAAAGGGCCTTCCACACCCATCATGGCCACTTTGAGTTCCTCGTTATGCCGTTTGGATTGACAAACTCGCCATCCACTTTTCAAGCCCTCATGAACGAGGTATTTCACACCCAATTACGGCGCTTTGTGCTTGTCTTCTTTGATGACATTCTCATTTACAGTTGCACTTTGAAGGATCATTTATTCCATTTGCGAACTATCTTTGAATTACTTCTGATAAGCAAATGGATGATAGAAAAGGATTTTTATTGATATATAGTAAGACTATTGTCTGTAATACAAGAGCTAAGCTCTCCAGCCAACAATGACCCTCTAGCTTAACAGCTGAGTAAGATAGGTGAAGGAAAAACTGCCCCTGTACTACCTGATGCCCCTTTACATACTAGTCTTCCTTTTCTCTCTCCTCTAACAGACTAATTCCCCTCTCCCAAACAGTTAGCTGACTCATTATTCTCTGAGGCACTAACTTCCTTGGTCTTCCTTCTGGAATACGTTAACATGGGTTTGTGGCCCATGTTTGGTTCCTGTCTCCTAATCCTCCTAGAATATGTCAATATGGGTTTATGACCCATATTACTATCAACTTCGAGCTCATCAACTTTACTTAAAGCGCTCTAAGTGCTCCTTTGCATCTGAACAAGTGGTGTATTTGGGGCATGTAATCTCAGCCGTAGGTGTGGACGTGGATAGGAGCAAAGTTCAAGCTATTTTAGACTGGCCACAGTCGCAGTCTATTACTTCTCTCTATGGATTTTTAAGACTGGCAAGATATTACTGTAAATTTATTCGGGATTATGGCGTATTGGCTGTACCTTTAACCAGTTTACTTAAAAAAATTTCTTTCCAGTGGGATGACTTGGCTTTAACAGCCTTTGAGAACCTCAAATGAGCTTTGTCAACAGCCCCGGTGTTACAATTGCCTAAGTTCGACTTCGAATTTGTTATAGAATGTAATGCTTCTGGCGAGGGTATTGGGGCTGTTTTACATCAAGAGGGACACCCCATAGCTTTTTTCAGTCGTCCATTGGCTGTTTGTCACAAAAAGTTGGTCGCGTATGAGAGGGAGCTTATTGGCCTAGCTAAATCGGTCCAACATTGGAGACCGTATCTATGGGGGCAGTCTTTTCTCATTCGGACAGATCATTATAGTTTAAAGTATCTGCTTGAGCAGTAACTGATTACACCACCACAGCAACATTGGCTCATTAAACTGATGGGGTTTGATTTTAGAGTGGAATACTGTGCAGGCCATCTCAACAAAGTAGCAGATGCCTTATCCCGACAATCGACAACAGATATGACGATTTCTGCCATAAGTCAACCAAGGGTTTTATTACTTGAGAACATTCGGGATGAAGCAAAAGCGGCTGAAGCATTAAAGGAGCTTTATGCGCAAGCTGAAACAGCAGACTTAGGATCCAAATGGGCTGTGTCAGATGGGCTGTTGTTATACAAGGGCCGAATTTATCTTCTACCAACATTTGTTGCAATTTCCACCATTTGTCTGTTTACCATGATGGTACACATGAAGGTATTCAGAAAACCTTGCACAGAATACGTGGGGATTTTTACTGGAAAGGTATGCAGACGGATGTGGTTGCCTATGTGTCTGTTTGTCCCATTTGTCAACGTAATAAGACCGAGCATTTAAGCCCTGCTGGATTGCTTCAACCGCTGCAGCTTCCTGTGCAGATATGGTTTGATATATTGATGGATTTTGTGGATGTTTTACCGAAATCATGGGGTAAATCGGTATTGATGATTGTGGTGGATCGCTTTTCTAAATATGCTCATTTCATTCCTCTAGCTCACCCTTATATAGCCGTTCGTGTGGTCCAATTAATGAGGAAATTGTCCGTTTACATGGCTTACCGGAAACTAGTACTTGTGATAGAGATGTCGTCTTCACAATTGCATTTTGGAAGGAGCTCTGTCGTTTGCAAGGGACGAAACTTCAATTTTCTACAGCTTACCACCCTCAGACCGATAGGCAAATCGAGGTCGTCAATTGTACTGTCGAAATGTATCTTCACTTTTTTGTGGGAGATTTTCCAAAAAAATGGGTTGCTTAGATATCATGGGCGGAGTATTGTTATAATATTTCTTTTTACTCCGCTCTTCAAACCACTCCCTTTAAGGTGGTATACGGCCGTGATCCACCTCGTTTGCTGTCTTACTTAGAAGGTTCTTCTCGGGTCGACGTGGTTGACAATGCTTTGGTGGACAGGGACAAGGCTTTACAGCAAATTTGGAATCGATTATCCCAAGCACAACAACGAACGAAGACTTATTATGACAAGGGGCATAGGGAGTTGGAGTTTTCTGTTGGCGACTTAGTTTGGCTTCGTCTACTTGCCCATCGACAACGTTCATTAGGAACTACAGGATTTAACAAGTTGTCTCCCCGTTTCTACGGCCCTTTTCCAATCACTCGCAAGATTGGTTCGGTGGCGTATGAGCTCCGTCTTCCCCCAGACGGCATCATTCACAATGTTTTTCATGTTTCTTTATTAAAAGCATTCAAAGGGGACAGCCTTGCTATTTCTCCTTCGCTCCCAACCTTAGTGGATGGGCGTGTGCTCCATACTCTTCAGTCGGTTCTTCGAGCACGTCTCAACCGTGGCAGATCTGAACTTTTAGTTCAGTGGACTGGTATGCCTATTTCTGGTGCCACTTGGGAGGATATGGAACATTTCCGACATACTTATCCAGATTTTGTGCTTGAGGACAAGCTTCTTCTGCGGGACGGGGGTAATGTTGTGGATGCCTTCGTTGGGAAATCTTATACCAGAAGAGGAAAGCTTCAGAATTGATATTCTCCTTTATTTTCAGTTTATTGTTTCCTATTCTTGTTCCGTAGGGAGTTTAGAGATATAGGACTTCTATAATTATTTTCCTATTCTTATTCCTTAGGAAGTTTAGAGAGATAGGACTTCTATAATTATAATAAGAGTGATCCTTATTTAAAGGAACAGTTAGGAAGTCTATAGATATAAGACTTCTATATTTGTAATCTGACTGATCCTTATTTAAAAGAACAGAAGATAAAATAAAACGGCAGTCAGAATTTAATCAAAACCGAGAGATTGGAGTTCTCTCTTATCGAACTCTAAGGTTTCAGTCTCTCTTGAATGAGTCTGAATTTTTATCCAAAATAGCTTGACAAAGAAATCACAATAAAGGGAAGAGAGTTGAAATCAACTTCCCGATCAATCGTCCGGTAACTCGATCCTGTTCTCAGATATATAACACCAATATTTATGAATGATGTTTGAGACACCGTATAAGATATTTAGTAGAGGAGCCAAAAAGAAAAAAACGATGAGCAGTGATGGTTTTAGAGACCCACATGATAAACTTAACAGTATCGTTTCTTAAGAATCCTGCTGAAATGAGGATTTAGATAATGTTAGAGGTTAGGGCTAATACGATTACCCCAATCCAATAATTACCCATTGGAGCCACCTAAATTTCTTGCCTTCCTCTTTCTCTCACTTTATTCGCTTTCTTATTATTTTATTTTATACATCATCAATGCTTGTAGTTTTCTGTTTACTCATCTACCATCTGTTACAGTTTTTTCTTTTTTGTTTGCTCGTCTTCATAGTTTTTTAGTTTCCTTTTCTGTTGATTTTAGCTGTAGTCATGAGTTATGCTATGCTCTGAGCAGAACCAAATCTCTTGCTTCAAGCTTCATTCTCGTTTTTTATGCTTTAATAGCTTGTCCTTTTGAGGCTTATGTTTATAGTGATACCTAAGCATCAAATCTTTAACTTTTTTCTGTCGGGGGTTTATTAAGGTTTAAAAGATTTCGTGAGTGTGTATCTTTTTTCAAGCTCTGAAGACTTCGGCCTTTAGGAATTATATAGATCTAAAACCTGTTTAGAGCTATATCAACACAGTGACTCACTGCAATGATACCTAATATAAATGGTTTCTTGCAGGTTCAAGGTGGAGTCAAGGATTTGAAGGACAAACAAGAGATAGCCGAGGTTCAGCTCCAGCTTACAAAGCTTCAACTGTTCAAGAATGATTTTCAGTTGGAAAAGCAAGGCAGAACTGATCAGTTAAAGTCCACCACCATGGATTCATCGTCATCAGCCTCTCAGCAACCTGGCGTACCACTTCCAGTTCCTACTGCTTTTCAACAAGCTCCTAATCTCTCTTCAAATGTTGCAAATCCGCCTCATGAGAGTCCTACTATGATAGTAACTGCAACGACAGCACCACAGCCTCCTATCCCAGGAGGATCTCTACAGCCTTTTAGTCCATTTCCTCAGACCGTGGCATCCTCCGTTCCAAATCAAGAATCTTACCATTCATCAGCTGGTGGGGCCCAGAAAACTGCCCAGCAGCAGTATCATATGCCTTCAACACAGCAGTCGCAACCATCACCATATATGTATCAACCTTATCAGTCACTACAACATTTTCCTGTAAATACGTCAGTAACCCAGGTGCCTCAAGTGCAGCCACCTTTCCCGGCTGTTAAACCTGAATTCTGCGGCTCACTGAACCGCCATCCTGACGAAAATTATTGTTTTGCATCTCCAAAAAGCGTTAATTTCTCTCAGCTACCTAGCATGCGTCCTGCTTCCCATCAATTTAACATGGATCCTCCATCAAAATTCATTGATCCGCCCTCATTTAGACCATACTCAGAATCCATGCCATTAAGTTCACAAGAACTAGCTTGGTTGCAACAGCAGAGGCAAGCTCATAGTGCCGATTTTAACCATTCCAATGCTTTCCCTATCCACGATGGCAGTTCTAGTGGGAAGCTTTTGCAATCCTTATCATCCACCTCAGAATTAAGGAGTGGAAGCAGTTTCTCCCAAGTGCCGGCTGCCCATATGATACCACACGCTATTCCAACTGCGTCAACTTTGGATGATGAATCAGACACTGGTGGGAATGAAAACAGGGAAAAGGTTGATGACCTTGTTGACAATGTTGTTGCTATGGGATTCCGCAGAGACTTGGTGAGAGCAACAGTGAAAAAACTGACAGAGAATGGACAGTCGGTGGACCTGAACGTGGTACTAGATAAGATGATGAACAATGGCTAACTTCAGCAACCTAATTGTAGGTTTCTGCATTGAGGTGGTTTGGCTCTTCAAATGCTTGGCTTGGAATTTCCAGATAATAGTACTGTTCAGCTGGCCAGCTATGTATATATATACATCTTTTAGAATCAAGATGTCTAGCCTTACTTTCTAATGGTTGCTATTTAAGTTGAAGTAAGGAAAGGCCGTTTGCATGGCATGTGATTGCGTTCATTTGGTGGTTATGCATAATATTTGTAATGGTTGTATATGAATATCCCATTCCCATTCTGCAATTCTGGACTGCAATCCCTTTCTATTTATGGAGTAGCTTTGGTTTCTTACAGTAACGTGCATCTTTCAGTATAACCAAGTTTCCTTCTGACCGCTGCTTTACTATCAAGAGAAGAATCTTTGTTCCTGCTGCTTTCAGGATCACCAAATTACTTTTTATTCCATAATATGTATTAATTCACTACTTTAAATTGATGCCCTACCAGCTCTAAGTTTGGCAATGCATAGAAGGTCATAACATGGTATTACTTACGTGGCACATCTTATAAGATGCATTAAGCTCTCTCTGTTCTTTCAGACGTGACTAAATCAAAGTATGAAACTTTTCTTTACACCCCTTAAAAGTTCTACAGTTTCATTAAGTTATACCTCATGTACCAAAGATTTGGTGAGAATTCTAGTGTTAACGAAAAGTGGGCCAATGTGTGTTTGTAGAAGGATTTCATTAACAGAAGAGGAAAGCAAATAATGCTAGTCTTTCTGCACCATATGTTCCCTTTTTAAGAACCATCGTCCAATTCTTATGAAACTGACATGGAAGTGTTGAGGAATCTTGCCTCAATGATTGCTTGAAAGGTACCTTTTTCTAGCGAGGAACATGGGTTTCTCCATATTAAAATAATTCTGTTTATTATCTGAACACTTCTGTTTGCCAAGTTTGGTAGCCTTTCGTTGTTGAAGCCACGAAGTCTTCTGTTCTTTCTTCTCTAACGAAACTCATATGTTTCATTTACCCCTACATATGTTCATGTTGTGAATGATTTCGAAAAGAAGTCTCTTTCTGTCAGTTTTGACTAGAAGGTCCAACGAGTTCGATAGGAAGGTTGAACAAACTTAATAGCAAGTGGACAAATATAATAGATTCAAGCAAAATTTAGGAGGTTTCTGATTGAACACAAGGTCAGGATGGCCCCTAATACCCTGTGCAGCACTCTGTTCCCATCCCCAGCAAATTTAACTATACCCGTGGAAGATCACACCCCAAATTTGGCTTTATCAACTTGATTGTGGACCTCAAAATCCATTATGTTAGAAATTAGTACGAATACTTCTTTAAATTTTATTGCTTTCTATATGATAAACCATAAGTTTCCTTACAATATTCAAAACCCACAGGATTTATATTCAATTTAAAGAGTCTAATTTACAGCTTAGAATTGATTCCTTAATAACTAATTAAGAAATTAACACCCTAGTATCACTTATAATGTCCAAAACTTAACATTTTTATTTAAAAATTTCAACTAATAACCTAATAATTGTTTACTAAATAATATCATGAGTTTAGATGTTATTGATACCATTTTAAATTTATCATATATTTAGTTTAACACTATTATAATTTTTTAAATAATTTAAGGAGAGGAAATGGAACAGAATCAACATTTTTTTTAGGCACAAATCTTGATATAAAAATATAATAATAGCCATCTGAATTTAAACGTAGAAAAACACCTTTTGTTTGATGTTTTTCTAAAGGATAAGATTTTCTATTCTGATTAACGTATTCTTACTTTGTTTCATACTATCTCATTTATATTTTTTTTGACATACTATTTAGAATGGTCTGAATTGAATTCAATTACAGGTGTTTGAAAACACAAAAAAGGATGAGTTCAATTCATGTATGTAATTAAAAGCCATCCCTTTTATAAATTGAATTCACTCCTCTAAGTATCGGAATTGAATTCACTCCTTCAAGTTCCACGCCATATCTCCTCTCTCTTCTCTTCTCTATTTACCAACTGCAAACCCTACATTACGGTCTTCATTGCTAAACTTTTAATTTATTTTTGATTGTAAACTACTTAGAAACTTTTTCTTTCCACCTGCTTTATTTTCTATAATGTAATAATATAATTTTTGATTGTATCCTACTTGATCTTTTCCGTGGGTTCGGCTGTAATGTATTATGACTCGTGAGTTTTAACTTTTAATAAAACTATGTTTAATTAAATTTGTATTTTTTATTTTTAGTTATAATTTTTATAATTTTTATAATTTATGAATATGAAAAATTAAATTAAATTTTCTATTTTTATATAAATATTTTAAATTAAATTTTCTATTTTATATAAATATTTAACTCACTTAAAAAATTCTAACATTAAAATTAACTATTTTATAATTTTAATTTTATAAAATAAAATTTCTCTTTTTTAATTCTATTAAAATATAATAAAAATATACATGTTATTGATTTTTATATTAATAAATAAAATTATTCTTATTATTTTATCTAGTTACTATTACTACATTTCATTAATTATATAAATAAATAATTTTAACATATAATGCTAATTAATTTTACCTATAATTATAATATTATAATAATAATTAATAATATATTAATTAATGATTTATAATTATCAATAAACCTTTTTACTTACATACAATAATCCTCGTCATTCAATTGAAAATTATATGATATAATTGCATTGTGAAAGTTAATATAATACTACCTTGAGTACTACTTTAAACTATATATTAATTGTAATAATTTGCACATTTTATATTCTTGATCATTCTGAACAAAGTACATTTGATTATTTCATATATTATTTTTATTTAGTTTTCTACTTAAAAATACTTTCTTTACATTTGATGTAATTAACATCTATTATGGTTACCAAAACTAGAATTAATTGTAATAAAGAAAATAATCTTATTATTTAATAAGATTATTTTTTAGTAACGGTAAAATTGTCATATGAAATAATTGAATTCATTTTAATTATGTTTCAAACAGTGTAATTGAATTCAATTCCAATATTACTGGGTTTCTTTCAAACAGTATAAATTGAATTCAATTCAATCTCATTAATGTAATTGAATCTAATTTATTAATGAATTTAATTCGAAAATTTCCAAATAACCTGTAAGTCTCACACAGACGTGCGAATGAGATGATATGCAACCGAATATTTGTTTTCCTTCTCCAAAAGCAATGTTGGGAAGTGAATTTGTGTAGTAGAACTGGTCCTATCAACGGATTACAGCATGGCCATTTTCTCCCCTTACCTCTCCAAGTTTCTGACGAGTTAAGCAGTCCCCTGCACCCGACGAAATCAAACAAGCGTTTTTCAGCATGGCTCCTAACAAGGTGCCTGGGTTTGATGGGTTTACAGCTCTTTTCTACCAGTCGCAATGGGATGTGGTTGGCCCCTCATTGATATCTTTTTTTCCAACGTATCTTTCACCATGAGCTTTGGGATTCGACTCTTAGTCGCACTATCTTGGTCCTTATACCTAAGATCCCCTCGCCCTCTTCGATCACTCAATTTCGGCCCATTGCTTTATGTTCGGTGCTCTACAAGGCCATAACCAAGATCATTGTGCACAGACTCAAACCTTACCTCAATGATCTGGTAGCCCCGACTCAGTGCAGTTTCGTGCCTGGACGATTGATCACTGATAACATTATCATCACTCAAGAAGTGATCCACACAATGAAACGCAAGACTGGGCGGACAGGTTTTATGGCTCTTAAGGTAGATCTGGAGAAGGCTTATGATCGACTGTCATGGGACTTCATCCAGGATACTCTCTTTGACGTAGAACTGCTTGTTAACCTGATTAATCTGATCATGAAGTGCATTACCAGTGTGTCATTTCAAGTCAACTGGAATGGACACCTGAGTACCGCCTTTCGACCGTCCAGGGGCATTCACTAGGCGACCCGATCTCTCCTTATCTGTTCGTCCTGTGTATGGAACGCCTAGGGCATATGATCACTCAGGCGGTGACCCACAGCTACTGACATTTTATTAGGCTTAGCAAAAATGGGCCGCAGCTTTCACAATTGTTTTTTACCGATGACCTTATTCTTTTTTCGAAAACCTCCTCGCAACAGGTGGTCGCAATTCGCGAGATCTTACAAGACTTCTATGCCGCATCGGGCCAACGTGTCAGCCTTAAAAAACCCCGGTGTTTTTTTTCCACAATGTCCCTCTTTCGACGGTTCGCAGCTTAAGCCGAGCACTCCGCGTTCGACAGACGTCTGACCTCGGTCGCTACTTAGGTGTTCCTCTTCTTTATAAGCGAGTCAGCAAATGGACTTATCAACACATCCTCGACAGAGTTCAACAACGCTTGTCAAGATGGACGGCTAACCTTCTATCTCTCCCCAGCCGCACCACTTTGATTCATTCAGTCATAGCTGCGCTCTGTAGTTATACCATGCAGCTGGTCCGTTTACCCCACAAGCTTTGCGATGAGCTTGAAAAACTGATGCGTTAGTTTATCTGGAGCTCTTCCAGTGGAGACAAACGGATTCCCCTTGTCAGCTGGGAGGATGTTTGCCAACCCAAAGCTACGGGCAGACTGGGAATTCGGCGTATCCGTGCCACCAACGATGCCTTGCTAGCGAAATTAGGCTGGACTCTGATTGCCAATCCTACTGCGTTATGGGTCCAAGTCCTCGCAGCGAAATACAAATTTAACGACTACAATCCCCCCACCTCCTTTGAGGCCACCAGCTGGTCCATGATATGGCAGAGCATTAAGGCCACTTGACACCTCATTATTCAAGGTATGTATTGGAGCATCGGGGATGGTGCCCAGACCAAATTCTGGATCAACCCTTGGCTTCTCGGATCAGGACCCCTTACGGCCCATGTCATATCTCCCATTCTTGATTCCATAGTCCAATCCCGCGTCCGCGATTTCGTGGAATTCGACGATACTTGGTGATTGAAAGTTTCAATCTCATCATCCGCCTTCCATTTGTCGTTTAATAG
>JANZXP010000006.1:33261464-33271733 GCA_027576715.1 Erythroxylum flavicans
ATAAATATGCCCATACTTTGATTGTAATAAGTACCCAGTTGATACATAATTAGCTGCATTATCTGTAACAAAATGCATAACATTCTTTGTCCAACCCACTTGACAATTTCAGAGAATAATCCAGATAAAGAATTAGCACTTTTTACCATGTCAGAAGCATCAACAGACTTGATAAAAGTTGTTCCAATATCACAATATACCAAGAAATTAATCAAGGTTTTTTTCTTTGATCAGTCCACCCATCTGCCATAATAGTGCATTCTGTTG
Organism: Erythroxylum flavicans; assembly: GCA_027576715.1. Lineage (NCBI taxonomy): Eukaryota > Viridiplantae > Streptophyta > Magnoliopsida > Malpighiales > Erythroxylaceae > Erythroxylum > Erythroxylum flavicans. The sequence goes on from JANZXP010000006.1 coordinate 33,261,732, forward strand.
ATTCCCAATTAGATTTATATGTATCCACAATTAACTGGCATTCTTTTTTTAAATCTTGAAGCAAAGGCACGCGTAACTCATAATAAGATAGTACCTTAAATCCTGGACCTATTGCCGTTGTAGCATTAATTGCTTCTTAAAAATATGGTGAATTTAAAGCATTTAAAGGAATACATGAATGATAGAACCATCTAGCCCATGTTCTTTTACATCGCAAAACAATATCTTTATCAACCATAAAACTTTTTAGACTAGGTTGAGAACCTGGAGTAGTTCTTAGAGGAAAAATAAGAATCTATGTCAATATTAGCTTTTCTTTTTCCTTTATCTAATACTTGTAGTGTTTCATCATCTCCAAAAGATATATCATGAGCTTCTTTATTTCCCTTTTTCTTTTTTACTCGTTGTTGCAAATATTTCCAATCATGTTACACACATCAAGTGGTACTTTTTTGCAAGAAGCAATATTACCCTTAACACCAGCAAGATGTTCTTTCATTCTAAAAATTCCTCCCCCTTCAAATATTTTACCGCAAAACATACAGTTATATTAGATATTCCCATCAGATGCTTGAGAAGAAGAAAAATAATTCTATGCTAGATCGGACTTACCACAGATAGATGATGATTTCATATTCTCCATTATGATTTAACCTAAAAAGTATTAAAAAAATAATTAGGTATGCTATTGTCAGGGAAAAAGCATAAAACTTAAATAATTCTCATTATCAATTGTAATAAAGAAGACCAATAGCAGCAGAATAGATACACAAAAGACCAACAAATATTACTCACTTATTAGACTTTGCTTCAACAATTGCTCCACTTCAAATAGCCTAACCGAAATATTGCTAGTTTTCAATTTTGGTGCTTTAAATCAACAACTTGAATAGTTGAAAGATTATATATAACCCAATTATCAAAACCAGAAATTGATAAGAAATAGAGTTCTAAATATTACAGAAATTGATAAGAAATAGAATTCTAAATATTATATAAATTGATATGAAATAGAGTTCCAAATATTACAGAAATTGATAAGAAATAGAGTTCTAAATATTGCAGAAATTGATAAGAAATACATTCTAAACGGTACAACAATAAATCATCTTGAATTTACAGGGAGTTCATAAGCTTAAAGAATCAAATTACAGGTTCGTGTTGTTCCCTGAATGAGCTAGCAGGTCAGGGACAACTAAGGGACGACAGTTTGAAACCTGGAAAAGAAATTCCCTTACCCGTAAACATCTTCTTTACCATTTTCAGGAGCTATTGTCAAGTACACCTTTGAGAAAATTCAGGCCTTCTGTAAATATGTTCCTCTGAACTTAATTCTGCAGGATCTTTATCCGAGGGGGTGGGTCTACCGAGAAACAAACCACGATTATTGTTACATTATTGCATGTGTTGGGTTTAGTGCTTCCTTAACCAGCTCTCTTGAGCACCTTTGAGGATCATTATGAAGCATTAATTCTTTCCTGACTATTGTCATAGCACATTGGCTGCTTATTACATCCCATAGCCCATCACAACCCATGATCAAGAATTCATCATCTTCAGTTGCATTTCTCTCCTGTAACTTTGGCTCCGCGCTTAATGGACAGGCAGATCCTTTTGGTCCCTTCATGTGTCAGTCTTCTAGGGCATGTGCAACAGATAATTCATAATTAACCATTAAGGTAACCATTATAAATGACTCCTCCTACTCTCTCAATTCTTAGTGTTTCCAATGTGCAAGTAGGTTTGTGATCCTTGGACATCTCAATGACTCTCATTCCCACCCCCCCAGCGCTGACTGACAATCACTAGCATTGGCTACTATCAATGTCCTGCAGATGGTTAAAATCATAAATATGTGATCTTATTATGGAGACACCAATTCCAAATCCCAAGCATTCAAGAAAAAGATATCAGAAGACCAACATTCACACATTTTAGAAACTGCATAAGACAAAATTTTCACTCTACTCGCACTATATTATGATTAAAGGCCTGAAACCATTTGTAAGATGCGCAGACAAATTAAAGCTAAAAATTATGCCAAATCTCCAAAAAAATCTTCGCATTCTTGATATATAAAATGAATTAGTTTTGTAGTTAACTTAATTTCCAACTATGAGTGCAGTTAATGATGTGGTTCCAGAGGAGATTTCAAGTGAACTGTCATTTGTAAATGTATAATCTGCTCTTACAAAAGCACTCTTAACTGCCTTCTCGACACAAATTAGAAAACGGGAGTGCTCAACTATGAATTTCAAAATATTTTTCTAACAAATAATGCTGCATCAGTACCTCTGTGCCCATCAAATACCTGATTCACATATTTAAAAAATATAAGTTCAAGGAATATCAAACAATGGCTCTTAACAGATACTGTTGCTGGGTGTACAAATAATCAAAAAAGTGTCAAAATTCAAAACCTATATGAAGATGACAAATGTAAGATAACATTCATTGTAGAGTAGGGCACAGAACAAACATTTCATATTTTGACGGGGAACCGAAGATATGGAAGGTATTACTCTAAAAATATCAGAAGCTAATATAGTTACTCGATGTGATTTTCTTCCATCTGCTCCAAACATTCCGAATTCCACATTCCCTGTTCCAAATATTCATCACTTACTTAGAAGTAGAACACGTATGTTTAAAAGCAACATATAGGTTTGTGTTAAGTACACAGAGCAATCAAAAGAGGATGGTTACAAATAAACTAAGATAACCAGATTCTTATACTAGATCTTTTGCAGAGGAGTGTTTACGGAGAAGCTGAAACTGAAGATGGTAAGGGATAGTATACCTTAAATTCTTCATAATCAATAGCCCTATTTCCATCTTTGCCTGCTTGGTTCCACAAATCTCTTGTTTCCTAGAAACTCAATCCATAAGGAATATTGAGTAAATCTACCTGCATGAGATAAACCTTTGCTCAGTCTGTCTTCCCATCAAACATTCAATTGTAAATACAGCAGCTAACGGTAAAATACCTTGTGAGTCCTTCACAAAATGATGAATATATTATAAAACCTTTGCGCTCCGTCTAGGTTGTCACTCCCAGATCTACTCTCATGTTAACTCCCCCTCCTTTCTACTGCTCCTTCCCACACTAAGGCTCGAAGGTCTCAGCAACTCTAGCCACTTCACTTCTTTCATGGAGGCGGTTAGAGACGGGGAAGACAAGATCGAAGAGAAGGCAGTGGAGAGGAGGAGAAGCCTAGAAGATTTGATGAAATGAACAATAAAGTGATAAACTGAGAAAGAATATATGCAGTAGATAACCGATTGGACCGGTTTGAAAAAACAGGTTGGTTCGCTAATAAACCGACCGATTTTAATATATAAAGGTTATTAGGTGAAACCGAACCGAACCACTGGCTGGGTCAAATACTTTTTCGTTGGACCGGCTGGTCCGATCCGGTTTTTAAAACGTTGCTCCTTAGAAATAAAAGTCTGGGATTATTTAAGATTTATTTTAGTTTTATCTTCCCTATCTTATCTATTATCGGTAACCAAACAACTGAAAGTTAGGAATGTAGGTTACGTTCTTATTCTCACCTCTTCACTACGGTTACTAAATGAGTTATTCTCACCTCTTCACTACGGTTACTAAATGAGTTATTCTCACCTCTTCACTACGGTTACTAAATGAGACTTAAGGTAATAAAAAATTAATTGTTAATAAAAAAGTTAAGCAATTTAGAATCTATTAACATCATAAATCCATTTAACCGTGAGTGTAAATAAAAGAGAGAACGTTTTCCCATTTGGTAGAAAGGTAAACAAACCAAAAATGATAAACAAACACAAGCAAGAGAGAGGTGAATTGTGTGTGAAAAAATTTTGCAAGATATTTTAAACTTTAAAATTCTTTTAAAACAAAATGGTTTGATAAATGGAAAGATCCTATTAAACATCAAAAGGAACTTGTTAATGTTTTAAAAAAAGATCCTGTTAGTTATTTAAAATACGAAAGAAGTCTATTAATCGAAAGGATCTTATTCGTGCTAAAAAAGAAAGAGGTCTGTCAATCTATAGGAGCCTGCTAGAGCTCAAATAGAGATCAACCTGTTAATTGATAGGAGCTTATTGTTGTTTAACGTGAAAAGAACATTTTACTTTATAGAAACAGAAGGAGCCTATTAAAAAAAACTAAAAGGGCCTTTTGAAAACATAAACTTGTAATGCGGAAATTTAAAAGTTAGGAAGAGAGAAAGAATGATACAGTAGATTTATTTTGGTTCAGCTAACAACCAAGCTTACATTTAGCCTCCAAGTATCTAACTTCAGTATTTTACTATAAAAATTCAAGTATTAAATTTGACGAGCCTCTCCAAACTCACAAGTACATATTTTTCAAGGTTCTATAAACTTCCACACTAGTGTATAACAAGCTTCTAAATGCTTACAGAAAGATAAAATGTAAAATCAAAAGTAAGCTCTTAAATAACAATTTCTCTCTTGATAGAATGATTTCACTTTCTAAGACACAATAAGAATGATATGACTATAAAGAATATAGATGTTACTTAAATGTTTCGAAAGTCTGTGTATGTTCGTTACTTCACAAGTGTTGTTGTGCTTCTTTAAATAGACAATTTCTTCAACTAATTGTTGTTTCATCTTAATTCTGAGTTAAGTTTGGATTTTCAATATCATCTCTGTTAGAAGAAAAATTTCTGGAGCTAATTGTTCAAAAAGGTAAGATCCTCCCGGATGTTAATAAGGAAAGTTTACTAAGAAGGTTCCTGTAAGAAAGGAAGTAATTTTCCTATGATGTTATTTCCTTTAAAAAACTATTATTTATACAAGGAAATAAATCTAATTTGAAATTTGGAATATTATAAGGTAATCATCAAAATCATTAGAAAGGCTTGAGCTAAGAATCTCCCCCTTTTTGATGATGACAACCAATAATAGATGTATTTTCAAAAACTCATATAAATCGAGATATACCTATAGACTTTAGCCTTTCGTTAATAGATCATATATCATAGCAGAATACATCACAGATCATCAAAGAAATATTGATAAAAAATCACAGACCATTAACTACTTCCCCCTTTTTCATTATCAAAAATATATCTACTCTCCCCCTTTGTCATTATCAAAAAGAAGAGGGGAAAGAACTAATCAATCAAAAAGTAAAAAACGTCAGAATCACACAAAGATGTAAAAACGACAATATCATTTAAGAGACGTTTATTCTAGGCTATTAAACTAGAAGGAGCCTTCTAAATAATTCATTCAAATTGTAAGATCTTTTTACGTAATTATTTTAGCCTGATAGGGGCCTTCCTTTTAGAAGGGGCCTGTTAATACCTGCAAACGAAAGTAGCATAGTATCTTCGAACACAATTAAATATCAAAAAGCCTGCACATACCAAGTTCTTTTCTTAATAAAGAGAATCTATCTTCTGAAAGAGGCCTAGTGAAGATATCAGCTACTTGCTTATCAATATTAACATGACAAAAATTAATGGTTCCTTCTGAAACATGATTTTTATGAAAAATGATATTTTTACTTCTATATGCTTAGTCCTAGAATGATGCAAAGCATTTTTAAAAAGATTTATAGCACTAGTATTATCACATAATATAGGAATATGAGAAAATTTTAGAGAAAATTCTTGTAGTTGATGCTTCATTTATAAGATTTGAGCACAACAGTTGGCAGCTGCTATATATTCTACTTCAGTCATTGAAAGCATTGTGCAATTTTCCTTCTTGTAGAACCAAGATACTAGACATCCTCCAAGAAATTGACAGTGACCACTTTTTCTTTTTTGATCGACTTTATCACTTGCATAATCTGCATCACAATAGCCCGCTATGACAAATGAATCAATTTTTGGATACCATAGTCCAAAATCCATAGTTTTGTAGAGATATCAAAAGATTCTTTTGAATGCTTGAAGGTGGCTTTCTTTTGTATTTGATTGAAAGCATTCGCAAAGACACATACTAAGCATAATGTCTGGTCTTGAGCTTGTAAGATATAGTAGTGATCCAATCACTCCTCTATATTTTGTCTCATCCGTAACTTTGCCTTCTTCATCTTTATTAAATTTAGTTCCAGTGTACATGTGAGTACCTATCTATTTGACATTTTTAAAATGATATTTCTTGATGAGTTCCTTTGTGTATTTGTCTTGGCTAATGAAGATTCCTTTTTTTATTTGTCTGATTTATAATCTGAGAGAGAATGATAATTCTCCCATCATGCTCATTTCAAACTCCCCCTGTATTAATGCTAAGAATTCTTCACAGAAGGATGGATTAGTAGCACCAAATATTATGTCACCAACATATATTTGTGCTATAAGTAAATCATTCTCCTTTCTCTTAATAAATAAGGTTTTATCTCAAAGTTATTCTCAAGCAGAAAGTTACTTAACCTCACATATCATACTCGAGGAGCCTCACATACCATACTCGAGGAGCCTGCTTTAAACCATACAAAGCTTTGGTTAACTTCATCACCTAATCCAGATGGTTTTCATCTTCATAACCTAGGGGTTGCACAAATACTTCTTTGTTTATGTAACCATTTAAGAATGCACTTTTAACATCCATTTGGAACAACTTGAAGTTTCTATCGCATGCAAAGGCAAGAAAAATTCTAATCGATTCCAATCTAGTAACAGGTGCATAAGTTTCATCAAAATTAATACCTTTCTATTGATTGTAACCTTGAGCTATAAGTCTAGCTTTGTTTCGTACCACCTTACCATTTTCTTCAAATTTATTTCGAAATAACTACCGAGTCCCAATGATTGACTTGTTTTGAGGACGAGGTACTAGATTCTAAACTTTGTTTTTGTCAAATTGATTCAGTTCATCTTTTATGGCTAAAACTCAGTTTCTTCAGTAAGGGCCTCTTCAACAGTCTTTAGTTCTATTTGTGAGATGAGAGCAACAAATTTGCTCTTGAACGATGATCTTGTTCTTATACTTTTAGAGGGATCCTACAGAATATATTGATGTGTATCAAAACTTCTCCATTCTCTCAGTGTTTTTTGTTGCATAGGCTCATGCTGAGATGAAGGAGCCTGCTCTATTTTAGCTTTAGAAGGGCCTTCTTGATTTTGTAATTATGAAGGTATTATAGGTGTAGTTTAATTCTCTGATGTATTTTTAGGTGCCAATGGATGCTCTTCATCATCTGAATCAGTTGATGTTGTCGAAGGTAGTGCTTCATCAAATACCACATGTATCGATTCTTCTATCTTCTTTATTCTTTTATTATATACTCTGAATCCTTTACTACCAATACTGTAGCCCAAAAAAATAGCTTCATCTGATCTTGCATCAAATTTTCTAAGGTTGTTTATTCCATTGTTTAGAACAAAACACTTGCAGCCAAGTGCTCGAAAGTAAGCAACATTTGGTTTTCTTTCTTTCCATAACTCATAAGGGGTCTTTTTTAGAATAGGTCTTATAAGACACCTGTTGAGTATAAAATAAGTGGTTGACATGGCTTCTGCCTAGTAACCATGAGGTAGGCCACTTTCGCATAGCATTGTTCTGGTCATAACCACGAGAGTCATGTTCTTTCTCTCAACAACTCCATTTCGCTAAGGAGTCTTTGGTAATGAGAAGTTGTGAGTTATATGATTTTCATTGCAGAGGTCTTTAAATTTTCTGTTATCAAATTCTCCTCCATAATATCTTTAAATTGATGTAATGCAATACCCTTTTTCAGTCTGAACTTTCTTGCAAAAATTCTTAAAGACTTCAAAAGTATCATCTTTATTTGATAGAAAATAAACTCATGTAAATCTGGAAAAATCATCTACTATAACAAAATCGTAATGTTTTCCACCAAAATTTTGAGTCTTAGTAGGACCAAATAAATCCATGTCCACAAGTTCAAGTGGCTAGTTAGTAATCACAATATTTTTAGGAGAGAAGCTACTTTTGATTTGTTTTCCTTTTAAACAAGCTTCACAAACTTGATTGCTCTCAAATTTTAAATTCGGCAGTCCTCTCACTAACTCATTTTTGGAAAATTTTGATAAAATGTTCAAGCTAGCATGTCCAAATCTTCTATGCCAAATAAGTGAATCCTTTTCTATTGAGACAAAACACTTATCACTTTGAGAAGATATATCTTCCAATTGAGCACAATATATGTTCTGATTTCTAGGATTAACAAATACAATATTATTATTAAGATTGTCAATTATTTCATAACATGATGTATAGGAAGTAACTCTGTAACCTTTATCATATAATTGGCTTACGCTAAGCAAGTTATATTTCAATCCATTAATAAAACACATTATCAACAGAAGCAGAGTTAGAATCACCGATTTTACCAATTCCGATGACCTTTGCCTTGTTTTTCCTTTCAATATAGTTGAAATGTGATATTTCACCTATCATATGTCTCGAACAACCGCTATCAACTATCTATTGATTTTCCTTTGTCCCCATTTTAAAGTATATCTGTAGAGTGTATTATCTCATTTTAGGTTCCCAAATCTTTCTAGATTCTTTCACATTAGTAGTTTGACCTTTCGGTCTCCAAACATACAGTTGAGATGGTTTTTCATTTTTTGAGAGTAACAAGAGTGACTAATATAACCATGTCTACCACAATAAATTGCAAGAAATAGAAGAATGATAGTTGTTATGATTTTTGCTACTTACCTGGTTCCCCCTGTTTTAACTATAGCTATTGTTGGATTTAACAAAGAAGTTTTTGTATGACCTAATATTGTTATTTTCATTGTATCCTATTCCGGCCTTATCAAAAACACACTTATCACTCCCAAGTAATGCATCAAGATTGTTTCTTCCATTAACAAAACTAGCAAGCTTTTTTCAAAAGAAATACTTTTCTTAGCACAATTTTCTTTTTCGAGTTTTAAAGCAGTAACTTTCTCTTCTAATTATTTTATCTGAGCATAGTCATTTTCAAGTAATGAGTTTTCTAACTGAATTATTTTTTGTTCCAAGCGTTCTTTTTCAGAAACTTTTTGTTTATGATCATTTTCAAGAGAAGTGACTTTAGACAAGAAATCTTTGTTTTCCGATTCTAATAATTTAATCTTATTTGTTAAAGATTCATCATTATTTTTTAACTTCTTAACCTTTTTTATACCGATCATATAAATCATGATATGCATCTCTCAATTCATCAATTTCAATATCAGAGTTAGAATAATGTACCTCATCATCTCCTGATCCGCCCATAAAGCAAACGTTGATGACTTCCTTAGGTTCTTCTTCTTTAAAGATATCAAAATCCTCATCTGACCAACCTGCAGTCATAGTATGCTTTTTGGGGTTTTTTGTTTTTTTTGTCCTTTTGAAGAAGAGGGCATTTTAGTCTTGTGTGTCCAGGCTTCTTGCAATTATAGCATATGATTTGATTATTTTACGTATTATTATTGCTGCTACTGCCTTTTGATAGGAACTTGTTGTTTCCTTCTATTTTCTTCATAATCTTCTTTTTGTAGAAGTGGGCATATTTTATGACCATGAAGTTGAATTGGTCATCTCTATCTTTTTGCAACTCAATATCACTTTCATCATCATTTAATGGATTTGATTCATCAACTACTTTTAGTTCCATTCCTCTTTTATATGAGGATCCTTCATCTCGCCTAAGCACGGCTTCATGAAGCATTAAGTTTCCTCTTAGCTAGTCAAATGAGATTGTATTGAGATCTTTTACAGTTTCCAGAGCTGTCACTTTAGGTCTTGATTCCTTTGGTAATGATCTTATAATTTTTGTTACGAGCACGTCATTTGGATATAACTTGCCTAAGTTTTTCAAGGCAGTGATGACGTTGTTGAAACGTCCAAAGAATTTATCTATTGTTTCCCCTGTTTCATGCAAATAGTCTCATATGGATTGTAGCACCCCACTCCCGTAAGACCCGTGTAACATCCCGTTTTCATATAACGGGTCAGACCGGGGAAACGGGTATACGAGAAGACCAATCAGAGAAATTAGGACAACACATCTCATGCTCATGCATTTGTGAAAATGTG
>JANZXP010000006.1:33289140-33302809 GCA_027576715.1 Erythroxylum flavicans
CGCCACCCTCGCGGGGCACGGATTCGGGTATCACGATCGATATCGGGTTCGGGTTCGGCGGGAGTGGGGTGTTACATGTTGGGTTGATAAGTCGTTTCATGGAAGCACCTACTTGTACTCATATGAAGGCGGCTAAGAGGATTCTTCGATATACCAAAGGTACAGTTAACTATGGATTGCTCTATACATCATCTGTTGATTTTAAGCTTATTGGTTTTTATGATAGTGATTTTGCAGGAGATATTGATGATAGAAAAAACATAACTGATTTCGTGTTTTTATGGGTGATTGTGCTATTACATGGAGTTTAAAAAAGCAACCTATTGTGACTTTGTCAAGTTGTGAATCTGAATATGTGACTACAAGTTCATGCACTTGTCGTGCTATTTGTCTGAGAAGGCTATTGAATGAACTTCACTTGCCACAAAAGGAAGCAACTGAAATATATATTGATAACAAGTTTGCACAAGCATTGGCCAAGACCCAGTTTTTCATGATCGAAGCAAACATATAAATATGAGGTATCATTTTATTAGAGAGTGTATAGCAAAGAATGAAGTGGAGCTCAAGCATGTGAGGACTAATGATCAAGTTGCGGATATTTTTATGAAATCACTCAAATTTGAAGTTTTTCAACATTTGAGGACAAAACTTGAAGTACGAAAGAAAATTTCAAATTAAGGGGGAGTGTTGAAGAATAATTTGAAAGTTAGTCTAGATACATGGATGTTTAAGTTCATTGTTAGGAGTTTAATTATGTTCATGTATTAGTTACGTAATTAAATATTGGTCCATGTATGGTTTTGAATTCATGTATGGTTTATTTATTTAGGTTCATTAATGAGTTCATGTACTTAGATATGAAGAGTCATTTTTGTACCTATAAATACCTCTTTGTACTTGGACTAAAATATTCAAGTAATATACAACCTCTTCTTCTAAACAATTCTCTCCTCTCTAAACCTCGTCACTTCTTAACAGTTGGCTATGGGATTCCGCAGAGATTTGGTGAGAGCAACAGTGAAAAAACTGAGAAAGAATGGACAATCGGTGGACCTGAACGCTGTACTAGATAAGATGATGAACAATGGCTAACCTTAGCAACCTAATTGTAGGTTTCTGCATTGAGGTGGTTTAGCTCTTCCAATGCTTGGTTTGGAATTTCCGGATAATAGTACTGTTCAGATGGCCAGCTATGTATATACATCTATCTTTTAGAAGCAAGATGCCTTTGCCTTAATTTCTTATGGTTGCTATTTAAGTTGAAGTAAGGAAGGGCCACTTGCATGGTTTGTGATCGCGTTCATTTGGTGGATCTGCATAATATTTGTAATGGTTGTACATGAATATCCCATCCTTCTTCTGCAATTCTGGACTGCAACCCCTTTCTGTTTATGGAGTGGCTTTGGTTTGTTACAGTAACAGGCATCTTTCAGTATAACCAAGTTTCCTTCTGACCCCTGCTTTTCCTTGTTCCTGTTGCTTTCAGGATCACCAAATTACTTTTTATTCCATAATATGCATTAATTCGCTACTTTAAATTCGTACCCTACCAGCTATAAGTTTGGCGATGCATTGAAGGTCATAACATGGTATTACTTACGTGGCACATCTTATAAGATGCATTAAGCTCTCTCTGTTCCTTCTCTCAAACGTTTGACTAAATCAAAAAACGAAAAATTTCATTTCACCCCGTTAAAGTTCTCCAGGTTCATTTACACCTCATATGCCAATGATTTGGAGAGGAATCTAGTGTTAATGGAAAGTGGGCCAATGTGTGTTTGTAGAACAGTAGAAGGATTTCATCAACAGAAAAGGCAAGCGAATAACGCCGGTCTTTTCTGTAGCATACTTTTCCTTTTTAAGCATTCACCGTCCAATTCTTAGCAAACCGACAAGAAGTGTCGAGGAATCTTGCCTCAATGATTGCTTGGAAGTACCGTTTTCTAGCTAGGAGCATGGGTTTCTCCATATTAAAATAATTCTGTTGTCTACTGTGTAAACACTTCTGTTTGCCAAGTTTGGTAGTCTTTCGTTGTTGAAGACTCGAAGTCCTCTGTTCTGTCTTCTCAAACGAAACTCATATATGTTTCATTTACCCGTACATATGTTCATGTTGTGAATGGTTTCGAAAAGAAGTCTCCTTCTGTCAGTTTTGACTAGAAGGTCCAACGAGTTCGAAAGGAAGGTTGAACAAATTTAATAGCAAGGCGACAAATATTAGGTTCAAGCAAAACTTGGCAGGGTTCTGATTGAACACAATGTCAGGATGGCCCCAACGATACCCGTTGGAAGATCACACCCCAAATTTGGCTTTATCAACTGGATTCCGGACCTCAGAATCCATCATCTTAGAAATTAGTTTGAACACTTCTTTAAATTTTATTGTTCTCTATATGATATACCCTATCTTAGAAATTAGTTTGAACACTTCTTTAAATTTTATTGTTCTCTATATGATATACCCTAAGTTTCCGTACAATATTCAAAACCCATGGGATTTATATTCAATGTAAAGAGTCCAATTTACAGCTTTAGATAACTTGTTAAGAAATTATTACTCTAGTATCACTTATAATGTCCAAAAATTTAACATTTTTATTAAAAATATTTAGCTTATAATCTAATAGTTATTTTAAAATTTATTAATAATATCATGAGTTCAGATATTGTAGACACCATTTTAAATTTATTATGTATTTAATTTAACACTATTGTAATTTTTAAAATAATTTAAGGATAGGAAATGGAATGGAATGAACTTTATTTTTTTCGGCACAAATCTTGATATAAAAATACACTAATGGACGTATGAATTTAAGCACCAAAAAACACCTTCCTTTTGGTGTTTTTCCAGAAGCCATCTTAGGAAGAGAATTTCTACGAAAAATTGCAGCTCAGTTTGATTCTAATCGATCAAGTAGGGAGTCTTTCTTAGTCAGTTGAAACTTGGACGATATATCGTCTTCGGCTTAGGTATAATAAAAGAACGAGAAGGACCATTGTTGTGATTGACGGTACAAATTTAGGGACTAGGGAAGTCCACAACCTAGATGGAGGAGGAGGACCAATGCTTTTTGTTTTTTTCTTGGCTCTAAACTTCTCTTCTTGAAGTTCTGTGGAGGATAAGAGATTGCCATGACTGAGCTCTCGGTAACATTAAAGTTATATGGTCCCATCTCATCGGCTTTGAATGCTGTAGCGGCCTGCTTATTCCATAGTCCCTTGATTTTGTGGACCTGGAAAGGAAAAAGAAGAGAGCAAATTAAAGAGGAGGTCCAGTCTGAATTGTAAAATGGACTTTACTTGCGTGGTCACTATCATCTTTATTATCATTCTGGTTTTGGTTATGAAAAGCCAACCCCAAACTCACTTGCTTCCATGCCTCACTTAGATATAAATAATTCTGGCAGTAAAAATAATTATTATCACACTATTTTATTAAAAGAACAAAGAGTTTCTGGAATCATTTTTATTGAATGTGATATTCTAAGTACTGCCCACGAGTTTTTGGCACGTACAAAGCTATATTCATACTAAATATTTAATACGAGCAGCTTTATTAAAGAAAAGTTGGCATAAAAGATGCAAATATCGGACTGTTTCTATTGTTAAAAAACAGAAAGGGAGAAAAAGAGGGCATCAATCTCAGTTAAAGTTATTCGAAAAGATATTTGGTATGTGCTGGTCAGCACTACAATCAATTAATATAATTAGACTAAAACAAATAGACATTAATTTTATACTTTGTCTAATATGAACATTGTATAATAAAATATGAAAAAATTATGCACGAAAAAAGTTAGCCAAAAATATTTTGATATTATTAAATAATTAGATAGTCATGATACGTTGCTAGATGTCAATCTTAATATATGATTATAAATTATTTAATTAAAGACTTAAAAATAAATTAAAATGAGTTTTGATTTATCTAATTCTAATTATGAATTAGAATTAAAATTTATAATCATTACTAATATATTTGAGAACCTAATGAGTTAACATAAAAAACATGTTAAAGAAAGCAAAGATTTTTGTGATCAAGTTGGACTTGACTATAAAGTTTGAGAAATTTTATAATTAAATATGAGATATATTTAATAAATAAGAATCAGTATGAGGTAATGAATCTTATTTGGATATAATTGGTATTTAATCATAATTATTTATAATTCTAATTAAAGATTAATTAAAATAAAATTTAATTTCAATAAAATTACCATCCAAAACTTGTTATAAATTAGCTTAAGCATTAATGGAGCTAACACTTCTTGCTTACCCTTTCTATAAGAGTTACAAAGTTTTCTCAACCTATTCTATAGTTATTGTTAGAGATCGGACATTTATGCGACTATGATAGTTGAGATGAATCGGTTTTGAAAATAGTTCGAGGGATACGATAAGATTATGATCAAAATTTGAAATAAGATATGAATTATGATTAATGATTTATTATAACATTTTATAAAATTAAAGTGATCTAAGTTTATGGGAAATTGAAATATGAAAAGTTTCGTAATTATTTCGTTATGTCCGAATTGTCCAATATAAAGGTCTCTCAAACTCTTCATCGGATGATTTTAACTGTGTAATCTTCACATAAATTTGATGGATTTAATAAATTTTTAATTTAAAATTCTATTTTAGACTCTCCCTTTTCAACTGAATCAATATTAACTATATTTTTCTTCAAATCAATTTTTGATTGGCGTATAATACCTCATTCTTTTTGTTTTATTTTCTATTTTTTGACCTTTGAATTATTACGAGATATTCTAATGTTTTTAAGCTAATTCATGAACACTAAGTAAGTTAGCAATAAATATGTAATTACTTAGTTTCTGACAATTTTAACAATATATTAAGATTATGTTAATATTTTAATTCTTTTTTTTATATAAATATAAAGTATTATAATTTCGTCATCAGTTTTTAGTTTGAACATAAATGATCACAACAAATAAAAGGAGAAAAATAGAAGTACTACGGCTAAACATAAAAATATATTTAATTTTATAGTATAATTATCATTTTTTAATATCGAACTTTATCAGGAAACTTAAATTTAAAAGTTTAGTTTATTATAATTTTTAAATTATGTTTTTAAATAAAATAAAATATTATTTAATTTTAATATCAATATAATTATGTTCATGTTATTGATAATAACTAAATATTAAGTAAAATTTAGAGACATATTTTACTTAATAATGTAATTCTTTTAATATTATTAATAATATTTTGTAATTTTCATAAATTATGAAAATAAGTAAAAAATTAATTGTCAGAAAGAGATTATAAGTTGAAATTTTTAATTCACATAAATATTTAGTTAATAATTAAATTTTGACATGAAGGCCTAGATAAAGAAGATTTTGTTAACAAAATTAGTAAAATAGTAACTAAGATTATAAAACATTGATTACTTAATTAAAAATTAAGCAATTTGGAATATATTATCTCTAATATAAACTCTGTTATGAAAATGATCCAAGTATAAGAAAACGTAAACATCAGGCATCCATTTAACCATGAGTTTAAATAAAAGAGAGCATGTTTTCCCATCTAAAGTAAACTATGGGAAAAAAGATACGTTGTCAATTCTCCTATGGAAATGCTGGCAACTTTCAAAGAGTCAACTCTTTTTGGAAGTTGCAGTGATGAATTTTCCCGAGTTGACTCATTTAGGTTTAACTCATGTTTCATAGGAAAAATGACACGTTTTACAAGTAATCTAATCTACACAGTAAGTCTGCACTTAAAAAATCTCCAGCACCAATCAATGTCTTCATCCAAGCGCATCCCCTGTTCAGCGTACAAAGTTCAATCCATCAGTTATTCACAAAGCATGTAAAAGCTAAAAAATTATGGAGATGAGAAAACCTACCTGTTTGAGAGCTGCCTTTTAGCTCCGTTTGCTCGTCTTTCTACTAACTAAACACGTAAATCTTTTTTCCTTTTTTTATTCTTATGTTTAATAAGAAGGAAACAATAGGAAACAATGAATCTGCACTTAATCATAGGTATCGTGTGTCATTGTTTTTCGAGATCTGGTATTTAAAATAGCAAAGCTGCAAATTTTCCGGGAAAATATCAGGAGAATTTCTTGGTTCCTGAGGAAAATCTCTTGTCGGAAGCCTTTCCTAGATTGGTCTACGCCCTCCTGGCCCATTTTAGAACTATCACCCCGTCACCCATCAGGCCGTTTCTGGAGCCTCAGTATTTAGCTTCCCTTATAATGGTTGCTTAGTCCAAGATCAAGAAATACCACTGTTTGTCTCAAGAACTCACTAACATGTTGGTTATTGTTCGTTTTTTCTCCATTTTTTTTCTGTTAATGGTTTTCTTGCTATTTCAAAAACTATTTCCAGTAACTTGACTACTTCTCTGCTGTGAAGATAAAAAATCCAATGCTTTTTTTTCCTCGGCAAAGTTTAGTGTATTTCGTGAAATGGAAAAGCTCTGAGAACCCTTGACCCTTCTCTTCTATTCCTCCTTTGCTCACAACTTCTTGAACATTGTCTTGAAAGAAGGGCAAGCTCTGTTTCTTTGAGTACTCTTTTTTTTTAACTCTAATTAGTCAAAGTTTGCCAGACAGATGGGGAAGTTCTCAATGAGGCACTTGCTTGTGGTTTCTGTAGCTCTGAACGTTAGCTTGCTTTTAAGGGTAGTCTTCGAAACTGGGACTGAGGGTCTTGATGGTGTAGCACTGCTAAAGCAGGTAGTCGGTGGTGGTGTTCTGGCTGAACTGCATGCTTATCGCCAGACACACAAGGCTACCTCATCTTCTTCTAGTTCGCCTTCCACTGCTACACTGGTCAACTACACCAAGGACAGAATCATCAATCTTGACCAGTAAGTGCTGACTAACTCACTCTTTGTCATTTCCATTTCTCCTAATTTTTTGTTTGATATCAATCAATTACCTCTGAAAAGGGTTCATTATTGGTTTCGCCCATTCCCTTCAAACTGTTAGTGGTTTTTCGTCGGACGAGTTTGGTGTTGTCTTCTCAAATTTACATTCGCCTTTTCTTCTTTAAATTTTTTTTCCCATTTCTAAATGGTGATTTTGTGAGGAATTGGTAAAGTTTTTTTATTATGAAGTCATAAGTTCGAATAACAAAATTAAATGTTCAAAAAAAAGTTGCGTACATCTCTTCCAACCCGAAAAGCGGGGAGTTTACTTTTAAACGGCTATTTCCAAGCCTTCTGGGAGTTGATGAAGACAGGTCCTTTTCTTTGGGTATTCAGACGTTACACTGTTGGGAACCAAAGATTCCCTTGTTGAATCGTTGAGGTCAAAAAGGAACAGGTGAAAATGGGTAGGGGAACTACACTGTTATCGTTCATGTTAGACTTGCGCGTGGTGGCGAGTGATTCACGGTCTTGTCGTACTCCCTGATGATAGCTGGTTTTTTTGTCGTTTCTCTGTTCCCAGCTCCCAAGTTGAGGGATGAATTACTACTGATACTACTGCAAAGTGGTGCTCAAATTGAACGGATCTCAACTTTGGGTTCGGAGCACCTGTTCTTGTTGACTATCCGAGTATCCTATTTTATGATCATCTATTACCTTGGTTGGTGCTTGTTAGACTTTGACCACACCATCATTGCCCTCCTCACTAACTGCCACTCATGTGCTCTTGTGGACCTCAAACAGCTAAAACAAATCCTTAAAAAAGCAATCTTTAAACATTTTTGACTTTGTTAAATCTTACTTAGCCATTTTCATCTTCAAGTTTGAGAGACCAAAGTGCATGTTTGTGGGTCCTCGTGGGTCAACTTTTTTGCAGAACGCATGCAACCCGGTTTTTGGCCTTTCGGAAGATCTAAACAACAAAGTTTATTTTAGGCGTGAGAGTGTCTGAGATCTGACAAGTGAAGTTGTGCCACTGCCGCCCCTGTAACTTTGGCATATGGCATTTTCATGATCCTCCTCTCTGGTTTATATTAAAGGAAGTGGGCTTGTTGGATCTTCCATTTTGTGGGTCCCCCTAAAGACGATTTTATATATCTACCAATTACATTTACATCATCTAATCATTGATGTATTCATGTCATGGTGATGGCCCTACCAGTTATGCACTCCCATTCCTACCACACCTTTTGGAATCCCACTCCACTGCTGCTGCTACTTCTTTTGTTCTAGAAAGGAAAGTGGGGTTGAAAAGTAGAGGTTCGATCTTGCAAATTTTAGTCTCAGGCGTCTTTGATAAAATCACTTACTTTTTATCATTATCAGAATAAGCTGTGCATTTGCATCTCTCATATTGGCAAAATATATAAATCAGGTTAATGTCATTGCTCTCCCCTTGTCAAGTTTCCAACTTGGTTCCCTGTTCTTTAAGAAATCGAGAAAAAATTGTACCCCATGTGAAGGTAAAGATGTTATTGCTAGTTTGTCAGTCAACAGTGAGCAAAGTTGCTCATATATTTTTTTTATTTGAGATGATAACTTGTAAATAAATTGAGGGCCGTTGACATTTAGTGCGTCATTCATGTGGATTATTTTACAGTTTTGCTAATTTTTACAGTTTTGCTCAATGCAGTGGCGATCCGACAATGTATACGAGGTATTGGCAGCAAGCTGGCGATAAATCTACTATCGTGATTCCTGGTTGGCAATCAGTGAGCTACTTCTCTGACATTGGTAACCCCTGCTGGTTTCTAGAACCTGAGTTTGCCAAGCAGGTACTTAGGCTTCATCAGATTGTTGGCAATGCTGTCACTCGGGGCCGGCACATTGTCGTTGGGACGGGTTCTACACAGCTTTTCCAAGCAGTATTATATGCACTCTGTCCCCAAGATGCAATTGAACCTATAAGTGTTGTATCTGCTGCGCCTTACTACTCTGTAAGTTTTCTGGAAATAGCTCAAATTGATTTTTTTGCCGCATAATTCTATAATCAAGTTCAAGTAATATATTATATCAGTACTGCGTACTATGTGGCTTTCATTAAAAATAAAAATTATGTTGTATGCTGATGATGAGAAATATTATATCCACAGCATCGATGTTCCAACTGTTGACTGTTTCTGATATATCGTAGCTGATAGAGTTTCAGCCTATAACTTACTTCATCTCAAGTATCAATCCCCGAGTTAATGACTTCATACAATAAATATATATGTTGCTAACTTTGTAGATAACTTGGATTTAGAACAGTAATATCAAAATTTATTCTAGTGTCAGATACGTTATGCAGAAGAAAGATATTCCCTACGTGTACATGAAATTGAAGTTGATTACCCTCAACTATGGGAATGCATGCTAGTCAAAGCAACCTGATGAGCTGTGTGACATGCACATGCTGGTGTGTCGGTTAATGGACTAGCACATGTTCAATGACGTAATTTGCAATGATAGCAAAAGATCAAGACAGATTGCTCTGTCAGTCCAAAACCTACGTTGTGTTGAGTTTTTATTCTTTCAATGCCGACCTTGATGTTATTAATAGACCACAATGGAAGGGCCATGGGACGCTTTGGTTCTAAGAAAATTTACTCTGTAGTCTGTTGCATCTTTAATCTGTGTATAGTTCTAGTTTCTCCATGGCCAAATTGGTCTGGCCTTGATGGTTACAGTTATTGGTCTGACGTAACTCTCAACTGATTTGCTGCAGTCTTATCCTGCTATTACTGACTGCGTCAAGTCAAATCTCTACAAATGGGCTGGAGATGCTCGTAGTTTTACTAAGGGCGGGCCATACATTGAACTTGTTACTTCACCCAACAATCCTGATGGCTATTCCAGGCAGGCTGTGGTTAATAGAACAGGAGGGCTATTGGTTCATGATTTGGCTTACTACTGGCCGCAGTATACACCAATAACTTCACATGCTGATCATGATATTATGTTGTTCACCATCTCCAAAAGCATTGGACATGCAGGGATGCGCATTGGGTAAGCAACTCAATTTACTTTAACCTTTTATTAGATATAGCTTGTTTTATGTAATAATTTCATCATTAACTTATTTTTGATGATTCTTTATTGAAATTTGCATCATTCAGTTGGGCTGTTGTCAAAGATCTGGAGATAGCGAAGAAGATGGTCAAGTACATCGAGCTTAGCACCATAGGCGTATCCAAGGATTCACAAGTACGAGCAGCTAAAGTACTGGAAGTTGTTTCCGACAGCTACGAATATACCAAGGGCGTGGAAGAGACCCTATTTGATTTTGGCTACAGAAAAATGAACGAGAGGTGGAAACTACTGAGGGAAGCGGTGGAACAAAGTGGCCTCTTCAGCTTGCCTGAGTTTTCCCCCGACTTTTGCAAGTTCTCTGGCAGACTCTTCGAGCCTCAACCAGGTAAACATAACTGATTACATACACTCTCAAACCCCATAATTCATAATTCAGCAGGTTTGTACTTTGATAATTATGCACTTACATACATTCATGGTGAGATGTGCAGCTTTTGCATGGTTGAAATGTGAAGAGCCAATAGAGGATTGTGAGGCATTTCTCCGGGAACACAAGATCTTAACAAGGAGTGGAAGGCAGTTTGGTGTCAGTCCTGAGTATGTGAGAATAAGCATGCTGGATAGAGATGAGAACATCGATCTGTTTATAGAAAGGCTGTCCAAAATCGGCTTAGAACGGCCTATATGAGGTTGTTTTTGCCATCCTGTAGGCTGTACGTATGTAGAAGAAATTTGCAACCAAAAATATAGGGTGTAAGTTACATCCTTGTATTAATCTAATATTCAAATCCCTAACCCTGCCTTTTAAGAAATCAATGTAAAAGGGTCCTGACTTCATCTGAAAGTTGTGGGAAAGACCAAAGTACCACCATCGAAGAAACTCTTAATGGCAAGTCGTCCCCCAGGAAAGCAGCAAGTATTTCTTGACAACGGTTTGGCCTGTAAGTTAAAAGCTACCTGAACAGAGGGACAAAGCGAAACTTAAATTAGCAAGCTTTTCGATCAAATAGAAGATGAGATGTTTATCTTCCTGTTTTATTGTACTGATTGTTAGTACAAATTATAAGCTCTTCAGCAAATTTTCTCGCGAAAGCATGGCAAAATTTGCATCTATACCATGTGGGTAGGTTTAACATTCTCAAACTTGGAATTTTTAAGCAAAAGGACCTTTTGCATGAAGAACATCATATTTTTTATTGGCAGGATGACCTGCACCTCCCTTCCTTCATGTCGGAACAGAAATTGTTACTTCAAATTGACATAGTTCGAGTCGAGATTGTGACAAAAAACGCACATAGATTAAGAACCTATTACATGTTAAATGGTAATCTTCTCATACATAGCTCAATATAGGTTCACCATTTTTCTTGTTTCCAAGGAGGTAATATCTCTCCTTTAGTTAAAACGCTCAAAACAGGAGGAACAAAATGATTTCATTTGGTCGTAGCATTTTTCATCAGCTAAGCATGGCGACAAGGAGCCCGAAAGATGATACAGACAGGCGATCTGAGGAATGGATCTCAGAAATGTTAAGAATGCAGCACTCCTCTTGTTCACTAACCCTGCTGCTATACATAGGAAAAGAGTTGCAAAATGTTGATGTTGAAAGAGTGCAAGTAACGTATATATATGTGTGTGACTGATAATAAAAGTATACACCAAATGAGTTTAAAAGGTGTGACCTTTTAAATAATAACTGTTAATTCATATATGACTATCAGCTGGAAATGAATTATGATAATATTCTGAAAGGAAAAAAAAAGAGTTTCTTGCTAAGATTCCCTTAATCGTAGAACAACAATCAAATTCAAGTAAATGATTTGATTAATTAAGGATAGTTATGAGATGAAATATCACACAGTCACACACACTTATATATTCCTTTAATTAATATCAAAACTAATATGTATTTGCATCTTGAATAAATGTTTTCATAATCTATTACGTTTTGAAAATTTAAATTGATTCCATTAATGAATTATTAGATAATAAAGTGAAGATAATGAATGGATTCTAAACATTAATCTTCATAATAGATACTTCTTGTGCTGAATTTATATTATCTCTTACGTCCTGCATTTAATATACTTTTTTTTTAGTTCTTGATAGTCCTCGTATTGATTAATCATTGATTAATTAGTGATAAAATGATATTTATCAATAATTCATTTCTTGAATTAGAAAAATTCATTTTTTTTGAGATGTGGTTCTCAGTTTAAGAAATTTGTGCATAATTAACTTGTAAATATATAAAAATCAAATTTATATTAGACTAATGCTTTCGCCTATTCCTCGATTTCCTATCGTTGATGGGAACTATATCGTTTATTATGAAGTAATAACATAATATGATATGACAACAAATGCAAAGTCATATAATACAAACACTCTACAAATTACAAAACAAACACTGTACAGATTGATATCCAATGAAATTCTAGGCATAAATAACAATCCTAAACATCAGACAAATTAGAATCATTGTGCGAGATAAGATTAAGACTCGTTCCTGTTCTAGCCTTTTAAAACTCATATTTTGTTATAAACAAAAGAACAAGAACACACCTTTGGTAATCCTTGTTTCTCCATTAATATTCCTGTTCTTCCAAGAAAGACAAATTGAAAGTTAAATTTCCAAAACTAATACAGATCACCGATGGACAACATAATATAGACATGTACAATACAAACTCGAGGAAACCCGAAACCCACGCTTAATAATAGAGATGATGAAAACAAAATCTAATAAGAAAATAGAAATTTATTTAGATTCCATAATATTACAAAATTGTTTATGGTGTTTTTAAGCCTAAAAACAGGAATCAGAAGTGGCAGGTCATGCACTAGTGAATGGCAACGCAAAGAATGGAATGAAGAGTCTCTTTGGGACTATACTGAGTGTTGGAGATATATAGTGCGCATAAGAAACAAAGTAGAAAAGAGTCACACAAATATTGTATAATGCACTGCATTTATTCTGAAACGGATGCCTTTGTATAGGGTTTATAATGACATTTTAAATATAAAAAAAATCAGAAATAAATCCTATCAGATAACATAAATTTTTTTTTTACTACTCCCACTACCCATAATCCTGAAAAGTAAGGAACAAGCAAGTGAAAAAAACAATCTTTAACACTTGCCCTTGATTCAAAATTACATACACCAAGCAATGGCCTAAACATCACATGCTTATGAGATTATAATGTTATCGCCTTTGTGAATATATCAGCACCCTATTCTTTTTTGCAAAACTTCGTAACTATTTCACCATTTTCCACCAAATCACGAATGAAGTGCAGGCGTATGTCTATCTTCTTTGTTCTTTAATAGAATACAGGATTCTTGTTCATTGCAATTACAACTTTATTATCACAATAAATTTTAGTAACACCTTTTTGCTTTTGCTGCATCTCAATAAAAAGCCTTCTAAGCCAAATGCATTAGCAAGACGAGGAAGTAGTAGCCATATGTTCTGCCTCTGAAGATTATAATGTTGTTGTTGCTTGTTTCTTTGAACACCATATAATTGCACCTAAGCTAAGAGTGAAAACATTCCCTAAAGTGCTTTTTCTGTCAAATGTTGCCTATTTTGTAACATCCCGGTTTCGTAGAACGGGTCGGACCATAGAAACGGGTCCAAGTGTGGTAAATCAGAGAAATTAGGAAAACACATCTCATGCTCATGCATTTGTGAACAGTGATATGTGCACATGAAAATATCTGTACATGCATTCAT
>JANZXP010000006.1:33358165-33370935 GCA_027576715.1 Erythroxylum flavicans
CACGAGTAGATCTTTCATAACCCTAATTAAATACTTAATGGATCTATCTACAAGTTGGAGTGACATATTTGTTGACTTAAGCTCCCCTATTCTTAGCTTCTTGAAAAAAATAAAGAGATAAGATTAACACTCGTGCCTTCATATAATGCTTTCCCTTTTTTTGTGTAAAGCTTTGAATCTGCCTAATTCTCAACTCGATATTCTTGTGTGAAGGGGAAAATATCAGCATGAAGGCATCATAATTATGTTTTTTCGGAGCTTCTTTTCTGGCCAATAGCAACTCCACTTACCAGTGCATAATGTTTGTCAAAAGCCAGTGAAAAGTAAAGAAAGTTACTGGTACAATTAAATTTAGGTCATTAATAATAAATTAATGTATTTCCCAAAGTTTAAAATTTTTTAAACATTTAAATGAAAAATACGTAAATTTTTAATCATATCCTTATTTAAATATAATTTTATGTTCATGTGATATAAATTATTATTAAGAACGAGACTTGAAGTAATTGATACCTAAATTATAGAAATAACCTTTTTATAACATATAAAAAAACACTGCTTATAATTGATGATCTTCTTCCAACAACCTTAAGAATTAAGGTGTTGAATTTTTATGATATAAATTATTGATTTATTTTGTATTCAAAGTAGGTGGAGATCTAGAAAAATACAACAAAATTAAAGGACATAATTTAAGCAAAGCCCCTTTACGACTTACTAATGTCCAATTCAGATCATATTCGGCGACTTTGAGTGCCAGTGGGACTAAAAAAAGAAAAAAGGAAAGCAAAATTATCAGGTGGGGCTATCCATTTGAAAATTTGTCAATTATTATCAAGTGGGGCTATCCATTTGAAAGAAAAATGCTAACTTATTATCAATAGGTCAAAAAAAAAGTTTATTTTGACCCTACTCCTAATTTTATTTAATTTAAAATAAAATTAAGAGTAAAAAATATTTTTAATTTAAAGTAAGATTACACATTGATCTAATCTAATGTTTATCCATATTAAGTCTATTAGTCATGGTTTGTTTATTTGAGCTCACATTAAGTTCTTAAAGCTCTTACATGTCTCTTTCATGCATGTCATCTAACTAACATTTAACTCAAAGTTTATCTCAAACTATCTTTTAGTCTCACATTTAAATCTTGCATCTTGTTGAAGATTTTTATCAATGTGCACCAAGACATGCTAACTCATCGACACTGCCTATTTCCTTACTTGCAAGTCTGTAACTTGTTTTGTTGTTTCGAACGTCAAACATTAGTCGAGGCTATCATCAACGCCTATGCAATTATGCTATTAGGACTTAATACCATCCTCCTCAATACCCTACGCCTATTGTTATTGAAGGTTTTGAATTTGATTCGAGTTTTCCCACATCTACTAATTATAGCATTTCGGACACCACCAACTGTACTTTAACGTAACTACGCTGGTTTGGAGTTACCAACTAATTACGAGGAGAAGGTTTTTAGTTTGAGGCTGTCGTGCGGCAATTTCAATTGTTTAAATTGTTAGTTTGCTTTCAACTTTTTTATTAAAAAGAAAGAAATAGTATGGCAAGAATTCCATTTACAATAATATAATTACAGATGACAATTTAAAATTTTATTTTTTGATTTTCTTCATGTTACAACGGTAAAGGGTAAAATAGTCAATTGTTTCTTAATCGAATGCTTGATAAAAATCATACTGTTATATATAGTCAAATCATTAATTTATACGAAAACTTAAAATGATGAATAATGTTCAATTTTATCCTTAATTCATACCAATCTTAGCATTTTTAATGCGTTTAATGGGAAATCACTGACTTATAAAAATAAGATAATCACAAGTTTAATAGATTTAAGTTTTAACGAGTTTCAAAATTATAGAATAAGTAATTTTATTATAAAAACCCAGGATACAGGTAGATAAAAATATTGTTCACTAAAATTTTCCTCAAAAAAAGATTTTCGAGTTAACGAATTACATATTTTTATTAATAAATAAATAATTGAAAGTATTTGTTCTTTTACTTTCTTGCTTATAAGTGTCATTTTTATCAAATTATTTTCCTCCATTTTCTCCAATAATTCTCAAATTCAGATTTACAATTACGTACACTATACTATCTTTTAATTTAATATATTTTAATTAAATTCTCCAAATTTAAAAGTTTACAGTCTGTATCTTATATTTTAAAGCATTTTCGAGTTTAGTTTATTATCATCTATCCCTTAAAATTATTAATACAAAAATTTTATAACATCATTAATATATGTGAAAAACCATATAAGTGGTTATTCCGTAAACTTTCTGATTTGTTTCTGGCAAACACAAATAACAAAAACAAATAACAGAAAAATTAAAAGCACCGAATTAAGCGATGTCGAGATTTCTTAATATATCTTGCCTACATCTGTGGAGCCCTCTCCTAGTTTAATCAATTTCACGAAACTGCAATAGATTTACACATGGCTTCACTAAGTCAACACTACTCAATCCTTGTAATTATCTCTCAACCTCACTTCTCGTGAAAGATTTTCACACCCAATAACACGACCTACTCGTGTTACCTCGATAGAAGATTTTTCTAAACAACTTTTAATCGAAGACAATTAAACAACTAACTCAAATGACCAATCAACTAAGAACATAATAATAATACACTTGAGATAAAAAGAGAAGAACAACTTCCCGAAATAGATTTGAAAGTCGTTTACACTCTAAAATGATTCACGATAGTAGCACACCCAACTATTAGTCCTTGGCAAAACACCCACGTACCACATTCAATGTCCCAGCTGTGAGTCATAATGAAAAATCAACACCCAGGCAAGACAAGAAGTCAATCAACACTTATGGCAACCATCAACCAAGTTTTTCAACATGTACCAATCCATAGAACAACCAATCAACATATAGCTTCTGAGAGAATTTGATGTTTCAAACCTAGCTGTATGGTCAACACAAAAAATACACTCACATTTAGCAATTCAACACAAAAAATACACTCACATTTAGCAATTTTTCACACGAAAACCTTTAACACCATTCATCCAGAATTCTAGTCATGCACCATCAACAGAGAGCACACACGGCACAAGACTAATGCGTTATGCCCACAAATCAAAATAGTCATATGTCATGAACACAGAACACCCATAATCACTTCAGATATTTTTCACTACAAAATGTTTGACGTACCCACTAAAGAGCACTAAAGATAGCCGTCAATTAACACACAAAAATCCCACACCACCAAGACTAATGTCCATCCAAAACCCCTTAGCCACACTTCAAAAATTCTAGCGGTACCCCTCAACACTCACACACATGATTACCTAAATACATCTAAAGATAGACTCCAATTCAGTATATAATTCTTTCACAACTATAAGATTATCCACTGTGGCATTTTGAATCCAAGTTAAACGACAATAATATCTTATATGTTCAATTAATAAATAAAATGTCAAAACTAAATAAAAAGATATATACTATACATCTTAACAATCTCCCCCCTTTTGGCATTTTTGTCACAACTATTAAGCTACCCCTAAATAATATAATTGGACATATAATTATTGAATTCACAATGCTCCCCCTCAATCCAAGATCCAATAAAACACAAATAAATCAAACACAACTGAAATAAATGAAACACAACTTCAGTTCAAGTCTTGTCTTCTCCCCTTTTAGGACAACATATACCAAAAAGAGGAACTCAGGAGCTTAAGGAAATTGTAGAACTTGCTGCTTTAAGTGACGAAGAGCGTAACTTGCCACTTGAATAATGCCTTCAATCCTCTCGATTTCAATAAGAAGAGTTGTATAAGGATTGACAGAAGTTGTCCTCGGGCCATCCGAGGGGTTAAATGTGGTGTACGGCAAATCTACTACCCGTGGTTGCCTAAAAATCCTTGGAGAGATGTTTATCAAGGAGACCAACTCAAGTATAATTGACTCCATCCTGGAACATCATTTGCATATAAAAATTAAGAGATTAGGCATGGAAAGTATAGTAAAGAATCTGACTTACTCTCAATGGCCAACATAGCTTTAATAATTAGACGTCCAAGATTGAATACACTAGTACTGATCGCATAAATCAATTTGTCCTGAGCTAAGTAGACAGAGACAATGAGTGTGCTTGGCATCCAGTTGGTCACTACTAACTCAAAGAGCATGAAATACTTTTTGCTAAGCATTGAAGAACGAAGCACAGAGCTAGATGGCCATGCAATCAATTTCCCACCAGTCAATACCGTAGCAATTAAATCATATGACACATCCCAATCATCACCATAAAGTTGATCACCAATCAAATTATCAAATACCAGAAATGACAAAATGGACTACCCGACCCTGCATATATACTGATGTACAACTCAAAGTTATCTCATTCAAAATATCACCAGTTAAATTTCAGTGAAATTCTTTTACCAAATCTGAGTCATAGTGCTTCGAAAGCGGTGAGGCTTGCAATAAACGTGTCTAGGATAATAAAATGTCCAATATATGTTGTTAAAAATCCTCTAAATTGATTGGACGATTGAGAACAAACCCGACAGTGTTGAGAGTCGCCCATTTCTGTTTCGTCGCAAAGGAGTAGAACTTGAAAGAAATCGCATCGTCCACTGTCAGGTAGACAATAGAAATGCGTTGAGGTGGTCAGATTATTTTTCGGGCCTGCTCCTTTGTACATTTTCTGAGGGCCTGTAAGAGGTGCAGTTGGTGGAGTAGCTGCCGCAGGAGTCTCATTGGAATCTGAAGTAGAGTCTTCAACCATGGATAATATGACCCGAACAATGTCATCATCTGGATCTGGTACTCTTTCTTGAATAGAAGTAGTGTCGGGAATATAAATGGGAGCACTCAAAGATAACCCAACCCCGGTGAGTCTTTTTCTGGGTGTCAGGTTAAGGATTAATCGACTTGAAGGACGTGATGAAGCTGTTGTTTTCTTTTGTAACACTAAAGAGGAACTTTTCTCGTTGTTCTTGCCCATATTATTAGAAAAACAGTAGAGACCCAAACAAAATCAATAAATGGAGCTACCGTGAAGTGAAAAAGACTAGTACTATAGAGAGAAAAATGAGTCTTCAATGAAGTTCCACATATCCCACACAGATGCTAAGTCCACGATAGAGAAGTCTCCAATACAATTATGTGGGTGCTTGGGAGAGTGAGACCCGCCAAAGATGGGAAGGGATGAGGCTTCAATAGTGGTGTTCCTTAAATCCGATGCAAATGCTATTCCCACAGTGAAGAAACCTTTAATGCAACCACACGAGTGCTTGGGAGCTTGAGAGTTGACAGATATAAGAAGGTGATGAGGGGCGCAGGCAACAATAGAAAGATCACTTAAAGATTTTGAATCCCTTAGATGAAAATGCATTGTTTCTTCTTTTTTAGGAAATTATACATCAATAATGTAAACACAAAGTCCCAAATCCCCTCGAAGAAGTTCAAACCTTACTACATCAAAAGGTTTCATAAAGATATCCATCAACTGCTTTTCTATAGATACATGTGACAAAGTGACTATTTTTCTTTCCATAAGCTCTCGAATAAAGTGGTGCCTCAGATCGATGTGTTTTGTCCTTAAATGCTGAACCGGATTCTTAGAGATGTCTATAACACTCTTGTTATCACATAAGATTGTCAACACGTTTTATTCAATCCCGTAACCTTCTAACATCTGTTTCATCCAAAGAAGTTGTGAACAACAACTACCTGCAGTGATATATTAAGCCTCTGTGTTTGATAGCAAAATTGAATCATACTTCTTGCTATACCAAGAGATCAAATTGTTTCCTAAGAAGAAACAACCTCCTGAAGTGCTTTTCCGAACGTCTAAGTTTCCAGCCCAATCTGCATCACTATATCTAGCTAGATAAGATGTCAAGTCAGATGTATACCATAGTCCAAAATTAGATGTTCCACCTACATACCTGATAATCCTCTTCACAACTGTCAAATGTGTTTCTCTTTAGATTGGCTTGATAGTGAGCATATACACCGACACTATAACAAATATCTGACCTACTTGTAGTCAAATACAATAGACTTCCGATCATGCTCCGATATAAACTGACATCAACACTTTTACCATTCTCATCTCTGTTTAGCTTCGCTGAGACACTCATAAGTGTTCTTGCATGTCTGGCATTCTCAAGACCGAACTTCTTTATTAAACTCTTGGCATATTTGGTTTTATGAAACAAAAATTCCACCCTTCACTTGTTTAATTTGCAAACCCAAAAAGAAATTTAGTTCACCTACCATGCTCATCTCAAATTCAGATGTCATTAATTCAACAAACTCATCTACCATCTTCGGATAAGTAGAACCAAACACAATGTCATCAATGTAGATTTGAGAAATTACCAAGTTAGATATAACCTTTGTAATAAATAAAGTTTTGTCAACACTACCTTATTCATATCCTTGTTTGATGAGATATTGCGTGAGTCTTTTGTACCAAGCCCTCGGTGCTTGTTTGAGACCATAAGGAGCTTTCTTTAGCTTAAAAAGATGTTCTGTATAGGCTAAATTGATAAATCCTTTTAGCTGCTTAACATACACTTCTTCATGTATGAACTCATTCAGAAAAGCACTCTTTACATCCATCTGATAAAGCTTAAACCCTTCATGCATGCTATACCTAATCATAGTCTAATAGACTCAAGTTGTGCCACCGGTGCAAAGGTTTCATCAAATTCTATTACTTCAACCTAAGAATATCCCTGAGTTACTAACCTTGCTCTATTTCTGGCTACATTGTCCTTTTCATCTATTTTATTTCGAAACACCCATTTTGTTCCAATGACATTAGCATCTGATGGTCTTGGCACCAATTCCAATACATCATTCTGTGCAAACTGAATCAATTCATCTTGCTTAGCTACTATCCAGAACTCAACTTGTAGAGCTTTTTTAACATTCTTTGGCTCGAAAGAAGAGATGTAGCACAAATAACACACAAGTTCTCGATAATTAACCCTTTTCTTCCCCTTGTTTTTCTTCTTTCATTGACATCTCTAATAACGTTCTTTATTGGATGATTTCTTCTTATTTAAGATGAAGAATCTCAGTTCAAATCAGCTTATTTCAAGTTTTGAACATTTAAAAGAACAATTTTCGCATCAAGTGTTTTGGTTGATATATCATTTGAAGTAACTAATAGTTCTTCAATTCACGTAATTACTTCCTCAGCAGCAATTAATTGCAAATCTGGGCAATTTTTCAATATTGTCTCATTACTTGTATCAGCTAGTTCGAAGAGTCGATTTTGTAGATTTTCTTCTACCACTTGATTATTCAGAAAAGTTACATCATCTATCATAACATTTATGGACTCTAGCACTTTTTTGGCTATTTGATTATACACTTAGTAAGCATTATAATAAGTTGAATAACCAATGAAGATTCCTTCATCACTTGTGCTCTCAAATTTTTTGAGTTGTTCCCGATCTCTAAGAATGTAGCACTTACTACCAAAAATATGAAAATAACTCATATCTAGTTTCTTTCCCTTCCAGAGTTTATAGGATGTCTTGTTCAAGTTACTTTGAAGATAAACTCTGTTACATATGTAGCATGCTATATTAACTGCTTTAGCCCAAAATTGCATAGACAATTTTCTTCCATTAAACATAGATCGAGGTATTTCTTGAAGTGTTCTATTCTTTCTCCAACTCCATTTTTTGATGGAGTTTTAGGTGCTAAAAATTCTTGTATGGTGCCATACTCATCACAGAAGTCATTGAAGCTTGTATTCTCAAATTCCCTTCCGTGATCTGATCGAATTCTCAATATAGCCATATTTTTTATATTCATGACTAAATGGTTTCTAAAAGCCTTGAAAACATCTAATTTTTCTTTTTAAAATGATACTCAAGTATATCTCGAATAATCATTAATACAAGTTAAAAAATATGTCATTCTACCAATGCTATCATGTTGTGTTGGACTAACCAAATCCGTGTGAATTCATTCCAGTATGTGTGATGAGGTAAATTGTCTAACCTTTTTGTGAGACACTCTTCTCTATTTACCTATTTGGCACGCACTACAAATTGATTTCCCTTCTTTGTTCATTGTGGATAGACCTTCACAGCTTCCAATTTCGTCAACTTATTAATGAGATCAAAGTTTACATATCCAAGCTTTTGATGCTATAGATCAATATTATTACCAAGTGTGGCTGATTTACAGGTGGTCATGACCTGCAACATGTAGCAATTGTCAACTGATTGCTTGCTGCTCACAAGACATTCTCCTTGTTCAGTTAGCACCTTACATTCATCACTTGTAATCACAAAGTTGGCTTATACTCACCGAATTAACTTTTAGTCCATCGACATGGAGCACATTCTTGAGGGGAGGCAATCCTTCCATACATAATGTTCCTCTACCAATCACCGAAGCCTTCTTTCCATCTCCGAAGGTCACATGACCATCCATACAACTCTGATAATTAGTTAAGTAATTCTTTTCCCCTGTCATGTGATATGAACATCCACTATCAAAATACCAACCATTTTGTAAAGTTGCCTTCATCAATTTAAGAACCACGAGAGCTTGCAATTAACTCTTTTTAACCCAAGTAGGTTCCGATATTGAGGGTTGATGTTGAGATTTTTGTGAGGGACGTAGAATTCTTCGGCTTTGGCTTCTTTGAAATAACATCTGTAGTAATTGGTAACATCTTGTCCTTATATGCCCGATAACTCCGCAAAAATGACATTTGGGTACGAATCTTCGATTCTTTCTTGATGTTTCTTCTTCTTGGACAGATATGGACATATCATTTTTCTCCTCATTCACCTTAGAGCACTCATCCTTATAGTTAATGCCTTGAAGATCCCCTTTAGCCTTACCGATTTTCGTTAACTTTTTTAGCTTTCCTTTGCCTCCATTCAACATTCTCAATCCCTTTTCGATAGTTACTAATCTTAGTCTAGCTTCCTCAAGCCCATCTAATGCTAACATCAATTTATTCTTTAACTTTTAGATGGTATTCTTCATGGAGAGATTCTCTTTCTTTAACTTTTTATTCTTTCTACACGTTTTTACCCTTTTTCATACATAGCTTTGTAAGCCTCGTAAATATTCTCCTTTTTATCATTTAGGCCACTTTTATCACTGTCATAATATGATATTAGGCCTTGAGCTAAGTTGTATGTGTTTTTCTTGAAATTTTTCAATTTTCCCCCTTTTTTGTCTTCAGCTACTTCCTTCTCAGTTACTATTAAGCAAATAACTAGACTTTTATAAAGTAAATAACGCAGCACCATTAGCGATTTCTTCTTCATTACCATATTCACTCTTGGATTCATTCTCACTCCAAATGCTCGTAAAGGATTTTTCTTTTCTTTTCTTTAAAGAATTAACCCATTCGACTTAAATGTGCTTGAAGCCTTGATACTCAAGACATTGGATTCTCTTCACCTTCCTTTCACCCTTTTGAATTTTGGCTTATTGTTTGAAATTGTTGTTCGATGAAATCCTATCATGTTAGGGAGACTCTGAACGTGCGGAGGCTTGCTTTGATCAAGCCGCTGAATATTGGAAATAGGCTATAGTGTTTAAACTCATATCTGTCCTTTTTCATTTTTTCAGCTATTTACCAAAATTTCGAGTGAATAGCACCAAATCCTCATTCTCATCAGATTCATCTTCTGCATCATTCATACCTTTTCCAGTTTCAACCTGTAATGTCAATCCTTTGCTTCTTTCTTGCTTACCTCTTAAAAGATTCATTTCGAAATTTGTAAGAATTCTAATTACCTTCTCCAATGACGGATCATTGATGTCGTGGGCTTCCTCTATTGCTGCAATTTTTGGAATAAATCTTAGAGGTGGTGATCTCAGCGTCTTCTTGACAAGTTTCTAATCAGAATATTTCTTTCCGAGTTGATGCGCATGATTTGTTATATCTCGCAACCTTTCATGAAATTTCCCAATGGTTTCATTTTCATCCATCTTCAGTTCTTCAAACCTCATAGCTAACATCTGTAGTCTTGACGCTATCACAGATTTAGACCCTTCATGAATAGTCTACAAAGTATCTCATGCTTCTTTAGCCGACTCACAGGCCGATATCATTGAGAAGTGTCCTTCATCAACGGCACTAAAAATTGCATGCATTGCTTGTGAGTTTCTAAGTGCCCTCTCTTCTTCGACTGTTGTCCATTCAAATGGATCTTTTAGAATTATCTCTCCTTTGTCGTCAATAATCATCGGATGCGTCCAGCCATGTAACACTGAATTCCATGTTCTTGTTCTTTGTGCCTGAATAAAGACCTTTATTTGTGATTTCCATGTAGGATAATTGGAATCATCCAATAGTGGTAGTCTGGCGATCGATGCACCATCTCTAGTAGTAATGTTTGCAAAACTAGGATTTGCACCAACTTGCTACCAAGTTCGGAATAAGTGACCTTGCTCTGATACCAATTGAAAAACCGTAAGGGGATAATTTTGCAAACTTTCCAATTTATTGTGGTTGTCTCTGGCACAAACAAAAATAAAACTAATCAAAAGCAAAATAATAAATAATACCAGAAATTTGGTAACGTAGTTCGGTACTCCTTGCTTACGTCTGCGGGGCCCTCACCTAGATTAATACTTTCACCAAAGTACAATAGATTTACCCAAGGCTTTACTGAGCCGACACCACTCAACTCTTGACAATATCTCTCAATCTCACTTCCCGTGAAAGATTTTCACACCCAATAACACGACCGACTCGTGTTAACCTCAACAGAAGATTTTTCTATACCACTCTTAATAAAAGACAATTAATCAAATAATTAAGGAACAACTCAAGTGAATAAAATAACTAAAAACAAAAACGAAAACACTTGAGACAAAAGAAAAAAAACAACTTCCCGAAAAGTTAATCTCTACTGAAATAAATCTGGAAGTCGTCACAATAACAATATAAAAGCAGTCCACCCAAGAGCCACTCCACAAATCTTCCTCAATTCAGCCTCCAACGAATTAAATGGATACCACACACACCTTTAGCTATTTTTCAGAAAATTCAATTCACGCATACAGCACAACACAATTGCCGCAAACCACTTGATTCACCATTTTTGCCAAGTAAGGGACATGCACACCTCAACCACGTAAACTTCACATTCAAACCTTAAGAACTAGCCAACGTGACTTCCAATGAGAACTCTTTAACACAGCAGTGAAAACAAATTAAGACAAGGAAACCTTCACACCACGCATAACACAAAGCCCTCACTCACACACTGCACCACTTATGCAACTTCTGTTGTAAATCACTTATATCTCTCAAGCCACGTACATGTATATAACCAGCTAAAAATATTGCACACCCACTTCACTCACGTTGTCGTACACTACACAGCCGTAGGTCATCTAACAATTTTCAAGCTACAATCACGTGTGTTTTCTTTGGCAGAAAAACCTCATCAACATTGTAAGAAAAATACCATAATACCCTTATTCTCTTCAACCACGTAAGTCACATAATCCTTCACCAATTCAATTTGTGTACAAAATAGAATTCTATTCTATCTATAATATTATTCAACTAGTGTTTGAATTCAAGATAATAAGAAAAATATGCCAAAATAATATATCTAACACTTTTATTTTCTTAAATTATTAATACAATGTATTTACATTTTCTCTTCCTGGGCATGCAAAAAACAAAGAAGAAATGTAATGGTAAAGTTGAGTTAAATTAGTTTTGAATGACTATAAGAGTAGAGGTAAGTTATTACTTCAGGGATTTTTTTACGTATAATTCATATCGAGTGTTTTGTTGCAAGCTCAAATAGTCAAATGATATCATCTAATAACATTATAATAATTTGTAATCAAGTAAGTAGGTTCATATATGTGTAAATAACATCCACGTGGCTATCAAACCTTGTTCTTATACATATACACACACAATCATAAAAGTTTTTTCCAATACATATATACACAAAGATGGCTATCAAACTTTTTTCACATATATTTACAAACATGACCACCAAAACCTTTTCCAAAATATATATATGTGTGTGTGTGTGTGTGTAACCACTAAACATATTTCCTATGCACATTATTAAAAAAATTTATACTTATATATACATAAATGATCACCAATTTTGTTATATACATATATACATATATATACATATATAAAAATTTTTCGAATATATATAAACATATGGCAACTAAACTATATGCACAAACATAGCTATCAAATATTTTTCCTGTACATTCACACATATGGCTAACAAATTTTTTTCATATATATCTAAACAAATAAAAAATAAAAAATACGAACAAATATATACAAACATGGTCATTTTGTTTCCTTTATACATACTTATGGCTACCAAACTCTTCCTATGCATTTATACATATGGCTAAAAAAATCTTTTCCAATATACAAACACACATGACCACTGTAAGTTTTTACTATATACAATAGAACATCTTTAAATTGATACTCGATAAATTAATAAACTCTCTAAGATAATATTTTTCTCCGGTTCTGACTTGGGCTAGTTGAAAATTTAACAAATTTCGATAAGATAATAAGATAATTTATTTTCAAAATAACCCTATGTAAATATAGGGTCCCATTAATATCATAAATTAATAACTATATAAACTTACACAAACATAACTAAGACAATTTAGTAAAATATGATTATAGTGTTGCTTATTTTTCTTAAAATTTAAGTCTAGTTGGAGCTCATCTCTAACTTTTCTTATTGCATCCAAAATTTCTGG
>JANZXP010000006.1:33376255-33395569 GCA_027576715.1 Erythroxylum flavicans
GGGACTCTTACTGGTCACCATCTGCAGATGTGAGCCTATAGGAATAGAACTTGGTTTTGCTTGTTCCATGTTGAACTGAGCAAGAACCTTTTTGATGTAGTTCTTCTGACTCAATTATAACTTCCCTTCCCTCCTATTCCTTATAATTTGCATCCCTAGGAGCTTTTGTGCTTCTCCTATATCCTTCATCTCAAAATGCTTGCATAGAGCATTCTTTACTTCAACTATCCTACTTAGGTCCCTTCTAGTGATGACTAAATCATCTACATAAACTAGCATATAACAGCCTTTGTTTCTCCTAGATCCTTGCAGTAAAGGCAATAGTGGTAGGCACTCTTGGTGAACTTCATACCAGTTGCTACCTTATAGAACTTCTTGTTCCACTGTCTAGGTGCTTGTTTCAGCCCATACAAGGATTTCTGAAGCAAGCAGACATGATTAGGCTTGTCTTTATCTACAAAACCGACTGGTTGTTTCATGCAGATAGTTTCTTCAAGCTTTTCATATAGAAAGGATGTTTTGACATCCATTTGATAGATTTCCCAGTCATAAATTGTAGCTAGTACTAGGATAAGTCTAATAGTTTAAACTTGCCTACTGGTGAGAAAATCTCCTTATAGTCAACTCCCTCCTTCTACCTATATCCTTTAGCTACAAGCCTAGCCTTGTATATCTTAGGTTCTGCCTCTGTGACTCCCTCTTTAAGTTTGAACAACCATCTGTTTTCAAACAGCTTTGCTTTATATGGTTTAGGCATTAGAACCTAAGTCATATTCTTTATTAAAGAAGAGTATTCATTCTTGCTAGCCAATTTCCACTTTTCAGCATCATTTATACTCATTGCTTCTTTATAGGTTTCAGGTTCCCTGCAATTAATAGACTCTGCAACAAGACAAGCATATTCAACTAGGTTAGAGTCATAATGCCTCTTGTTAGGTATCCTTTGTCTTGGTTTCCTATCTCTGGTGAGCTGATAGTCAAGAAAGCCTATCTCTAGTTTTCCTTCCTTTACTGTGTCAATTGATTGTGTAGTTCCCTCCTCATTTTCACCTTTTATTTCCTCAGCTCCTTGTTCATGGCGGGTAGGGTCTTGTTCAGGCTCCTCATCATGATGTTGTGTGGCATTTGCTTCTGTTTCAGCTGCTGGTGGCATATAGAAGGGAACCGAAGTGCTTGGCGATCCCAATTGCTCTTGAATTTCTTTCTGTAAGTCATTTTATGTATGATTTCTGCACAGTAAAGGAAATTCTTGTTCCTTGAATATTACATCTCTACTAATAAAGGTTTTAAAACCTCCCTGTTCAAGTAGTAGGATTTTATATCCTTTAACTCCATCTAGATAGCCTAGGAAGACTCCTTTAGCTGCTCTAGGTTCTAGTTTTCCTTCCTTTTGGTATGCATAAACTATACAGTTGAAGGTCCTTAAATGAGCCAGGTGAGGCTTTTTCCCATTCCAAATTTCTTGAGGTATTTTGTAGTCATTTGCTGAAGTAGGTAGTCTATTTACTAAATAGGCAGCAGTCTTGATAGCTTCACTCTATAGTGATTGTGAGCATCCTGAGGATAAGAGCATGCATCTGGTCTTTTCTAGGAGTGTCCTATTGAGCCTCTCAGTTACACCATTCTACTGAAGTGTTGCTCTAACAGTCTTATGCCTTTGAATGCCTTTCTTGCTGCAGTAATATTCAAATTCTTTATTGCAGTATTCAAGGCAATTGTAAGTCCTTAGGCATTTTAACTTTTCCCTGTTTGATTTTCCATGAGTGTGTGCCACTTGATGAAGATTTCCAGTGCTTCATCTTTCTTTTTCATATGATAGACCCAGCATTTCCTAGACTTGTTGTCTATTATGAACATGAAATATTTATTTCCTCCTACAATAGGCACTTGTGCTGGACCCTAGTGATCACAATGGGCATACTCTATAGTTTCTTTGGCTCTCTTATTTCCTTTCTGAAAACTAGGTTTGTGATGCTTTCCTAGCACACATGATTCATAAAATTCCATCTTCCTTAGGTCTTTTATGTGAATCATCCCTTGTTTAGAAAGATGCATCAATGCATCAAACTCTTGTTCTCTGCATTTCCTAATCTAAAGTGCCATAATTTAGTTGAATCTAGGTCTCCATCTCCTGTGGTTAGATTCACTTCAGTAGTGCCTATCATATAGTAGAGCCCTCCTCTTTCAACTCCCCTGATGATCACTCTTCCATCCTTCAGGATTTCTCTATGTCCATCCTTAGATCTTATCTGAAAGCCTTGTCTGTCAAACATGCTTTCTGAGATGAGATTTCTCCTCACTTCAAGCACAAATCTGACATTGGTTAAGGTTATCCTCTTCCCATCAAACATGTTGATAGAGACATTCTCAATACCTTCCAGCTTTTGTTGTCTAGAATCTACCATCTTTATTTTGGAAGCGACTGGTTCAAATGTGGTGAACCAGTCTCTGTGAGGAGTAACATGCATGGTACATCCAGAGTCGAAGAACCACTCTCTACTGAGATCTTCACTTTGTTCAGTAACAGCTAGTAGTTCATCACCACTAGAGTTTTCAGGTTTCTCCACATTCCCAGCTCCATTTTGTGCAGCCTTGTCTCTTTTCTTCTTTCTACAATCTCTGGCAAAGTGCCCCTCCTTATCACAATAGAAGCGCTTTTTGGCTTCAGCCTTTTTCTTCTTTTCTTCACCTTCTTTAGAGTGCTTATCCCTGCCATTCCCTTTCTGTCAATTTCCTTTCTTGCTATTCTTTTTTTGTGGCTTCCTCTCTTGTTTATTTTCGATGAACATCACTTCTGGTTCCTTTTTGAATGGGTTATTGTCTACAATTTCTTCCATTAGTGAATCCAGCACCCTCTTAACGGTGAGAGAATCTCCACTAGCATGCTTGATCACCTTCTTGAAATCACTGAACTCAAGTGGTAAAGCTTTTAGAATAACCACGACATAATGGTCTTCAGAAATCCTTTCACCTGTAGCTTCTAAATCTTGTACCAGCTTAAAGAAATACTCCAAATTATCATCAAGAGTTGCAGTAGTGTTCATTTTATAATTGGTAAGATTATGTAAAAGAGTCATCTTATTAGAAAGACATCTTTTAGCATATAGTTCATCAAGTTTTAGCCATAATTTCTGTGCAGTATTACAATTATGCA
This sequence comes from Erythroxylum flavicans, assembly GCA_027576715.1. NCBI lineage: Eukaryota > Viridiplantae > Streptophyta > Magnoliopsida > Malpighiales > Erythroxylaceae > Erythroxylum > Erythroxylum flavicans. Next base: position 33,379,410 of record JANZXP010000006.1, read on the forward strand.
CTTTCCTTATCACAACTGGTGATAAGTGAAGCATTAACTTGCAATGTGCAAGTCTTTGCATCTTGAGTCTTTTAACAGGATCAATTTCTACATCATATTGTTCTTCAATTGCACCATAACAGTCATAAGAATCAAGTAATGCTTGCATCTGGAGTTTCCAGATAGTAAAGTCTTCTTTACCAGTGAAGACATCCATTTCTTTTCCCACCATTTTATTATATAGTTTAAAGATAGGAAAGGAAAAAAAACTTACAGATTTCTTGATGAGCCTTGATTGCTTGAATAGCCTAGAATTGCCTAGAATGTTGAGGATAGGCTCTGATACCAATTCTATTGGGAATGACCTTCAGTCATGTTATCTTGGTTTTGTAAGATACTGATGAAAGAAGAATTTGTGTTTATAGGTTTGTGAAGTTTGCAAGAAAGAAAAAGTTCACACAGCAATTTAGTTGGTTTTATAGCTTAATTGCTATCTACATCCAAGGGTTTCATATTGGTGGTTCCACTAATATCAATAATGAAGATACAAGTTACAAAAGATAGAGTGTTTTTGAAAAAACACTTGCAAGAGTTCCCTATGAACTCATAAGTACTCTTTGTAAGTACTATAGCAACTCTCTAACTTCTAGTCTTCTATACGTAAACCTCTCTCAGATTGTTTTGAGTAACAATGAAAAATGTTGTGTATGTTTATTGAAGATTGTTTTTGTCTTATATAGGTTTCATATGGCAGTTGCTTCCTTTATGCCTTCATCGTCAGACATAAAGAGATTAGCTTAAGGAATAGCTTTACGTGCCTCTCATGTGCGTCACTTAAAAAACTTTATGTACTCTGCATTTTACTTTGTTCTTCTTTAGTTCTTGTACTCTACGTTTTTCTTTATTCTTCTTATTGCTATTCCTGTAACCAAACACTCTCATATCTTTGGGTTTTATGTTGTTAGCCTTTAATCAAAGACAAAACACAACACCACATACATATATCTCATGAACCCTAAATCCCCAAATTTCAGATTCAAACTCTATAAGATCAAGTCTGTAATCTGTGATAGAAATTGGTGGAGAAATATGAATTACTTCACAAGAACAATGCAGAAGATGGTCGAATATCACCGGTCATATGAGACATTGCCAGAAATGCTGAGGTCAATTCACCAAAATACCATTCATCATGAGTAAGAAGATTAAATTGACAGCTAACTCTTTTTCATTACCTCTTGAAAGACCCTTCAGTTATATTATATATATGCCTCTAGTTTAATAAATACAAGTTTACTGCTTCTGTATTTTTAATATGATTGGTGGAACTGGCCAGCAGGAGTTTAAGTTACAACCTACACCCACCCCAAGAGTTGACATGCAGAGAAACTTGGGGCTAATCATAGATGATGATAGATTATCCTTTATATCTATAATGCCATATTTTATTCAAAACTTGGTGTCCGTCACAGAATAAATATCTAAGTGAGTATTCAAAACTAGGTGGCTGACAACCAAAAAAAAGGGCTAAACTCAAGTACACAAAGCTCCCTGCTTTGTGAGAGTCATCAATTTTAGACCAATTTAAAATTTTGGATTAAGACTTCGTCGGATTAGTGTTAGGTAGCCAATTATATAGTCACTTCATTGTCAGAAAGGAGTATAAGAATACATAATATAGTTATCAAATTTCTGGTGAATTAGTCGATGAGAAAATTGATAGAAAGAATGGAGAATAATAAATAAACAACATAATTTTTAATGAAGTTTGATTAATTAGATGTGCTTATGTTTTTGGGAGTTAAAAGTAACTAATTCATTATTAAATAATTATAATGATAGTTATTTTAATTAGGTACACAAAATATATTTGTATAGGAAAACAATAAATAGTAAATTTTTATTTAAATAACTTTTTTCATATTTAACTTAATTTAATCATGATTTTAGTAAGTCTTAGAGTCTTTTTATCATTCAAAATTCACCAAAAATCATGTTTAGATAAGGTTAATGTACTGATACGGTCATTTTCATAATATGACACAAGTTATACTATGACAAGTGCTTTTGACCGTGAATTCTCTTGCTTTTTTCATATTAATATACCATTTGAGACATTATTGTGTTCCTAACGTGTGAATCTTATTGAATTCTTTGTGAACAAGACACATAGTACATGATACATCCATGTCCATTTGTCCTCTTACGAAAATACATTTATCACACCAACACACTTATGTCTTTAGCTTGTGCCTTCTACTATGATTTTCAAAATAGGATATGGCCCAAGTTACACCTATGTTCCATCGTATTTACCCAGAGACTTCTAAGAAACACATGTTTGACCTCAAAGCTCTAAAATTGTATACTTATGTATATAAGCCATACACAACAATCTCAACTTTGGTGAATATATTCTTTATAGGTTGGGTAGTAACCATGTTTGACACATTGAGATATTAATCAAGTCCAAAAAATGTTTGAACTTCTTTATATTATATGACTTTGTCAATATTTCATTTGCATTATCTACAGTATGAACCTTAGATTTTGTGAAACCTCATATTTATATGCCTAGTTCTTTCGTGATACATTTTGTTCTTTACTAAATAAATGATACTTTAGTTGTTTCATTATATATTTTGTTCTTTACTAAATAAAGGACACTTTGACTATCTTATTATATTTGAACGCCACCTTGATATATGCCTAACTTCTTCTTTAGCATTATATTCTATCATGCTTTCTTAACAGCCTCAACTATTGCCATATATTTTGCTTCTGTCATAAAAATTTCACCATAGATTATAACATTGATTTCCAATAATAGGGCTCCTGCAAAACTAAACACATATGTTTTATTAGACTTTTTATTATCTAAATCTTTAGCATAATCTGAATCCATATATTTAACAATAAAATGGTCACCTTGTTGATTGCTAAAAATAATCATATGGTTTGATGTACCCCTCAAGTAATTGAATATCCGCTAGGCTACTTTTAATGTTATCTTATAGGTTCTGACATGTATTTAGTAACCTCACTAATAATATGATCCAAATTTAATCTTGTACAATCCATTGCACAACAATCTAACATAACAAGTAAATAAACACTAGGTCATGCAGAAATGATGCACCATTAACCATTTTCATCCATAAATAACTCAAATATAACATCAAAATATGAACCTGAGCTATAATTCATCAAATCTTAAACTTAATCCCAAAATTTTCTACATAATGGATACTCATCAAGTTCAAACACAAGACACGACCATCTTCTTCAAATAATCCACAAAAGATGGTAATGCTTTCACACAAATAGGGATGAAGAATATGTAAAAATTGCCTAAAAATCCCACAAACCCTAACTTTGGACAAATAGAGTTTTTCTCTAAGAATAACACTCCTAATATTAAAATTGATAGTGTTTATAAGTGAAATTAAGAATAAACTAGCTTAGGAAAGGCAAAATCTACTGAAAAATATAGTTAGTGAGATTGATTTTGGGAGAAAATTAGAGGAAGTGAGCGAAACATTTGTCACAGATGCTTTTTTACAAAGTTATATCATGGTTGAATACAAACCTTACATGGTAGCAAATAAGGATCATGTTTAAGACATGAAGTATATTGGGCCTATGTTGATGGGAATATGGTCTACATAAATGTTACATAAGATCATATTTGATAAAAAAAGAATAGGATGAAAAAACATGGTTCAACATTCTTATAACATGGGATAGACACAAGTAGAAAATGGTATCATGTTTGTGCATTAAATTAGAAATAAAGAAATATAAACTACGTGAAATGAACATGGTGAGAACAAGGTACTGTACTATAGATGTGTTATAAACTCTTCAAAATTTATTTCCGTGCTAAGAAGAACATGGCCTTTGCACGAGTACATGTTGACAAATATGCTAGGTTTATGGGGATATGTTAAAATTATGATTAAAAATGTGTTCTTGACTTCTATTTGTCACTTAAACTCAAACTTAACATGTTACCCTATTTTTCCCATGTTACATATGAAAAAGAAGAGAAAGTTTACCTACTTTAACATGGATCATGTTTGGAGGTGTGTTTAGCATACCTAGAATTGTAGGTGAACACAGGAGCTACATAGTGACGTGTTAGTTCCGTGTTCAACATTAGTACCTATGACTTCCTCATGCAATAGAGATATAGGGAGGACATGTCAGGGTATTCTTCTACATGATGGCTACATGGAGACATGTTTAGGTCGTGTTAAATATATTTCTTTTAACTTCTCCTTTGTAATTTGGTGAGCTTTGACATAGGACAAACACGACACCACATTTTCTATCCTATTTGTCTTTTCACCTATAAATTCACATTGCATTTATCCCAATTGCTAATATATGAGAAGTCATTCAAGATTCAATAAAAAGGCTTTAATTTTAAAATTAACTTAAACCAAAACTTTAAAAAACAAATAAACTTTTGGTTGCCTCTCAATAAGTGCTTCTTTATAAGTCATTTAATTAGACTTCTCCTTATTCCCTTTTTTCAAATAGATCTATAACTGGGGGCCTACTTCCACACTTCTTTCTGAGCAAGAGCTTATTAGCCTTCATATATGCCGCATACTACAATGTAATAAGATCATATGGCATCAAATTAATAATACCTTGTAAATCTACTAATGCCTTTTATATTAACAAAACTATAAAAATTGCAAGGAATAATAAACTCCTAGGATATTTGATTGATTATGGTAGCTTATTTTGGAGGATATGCGAGCCCTCCTGACTTAAAATGCTTGTTGAAAGTTCCTTAACAACCTCTTTCTTTAGTTCCTCTTCTCTTTCTTTATTTTTCTCTTCTTGAATAACAACCTTGTTTTCCTCTTTCTTTTTAACCTCTAGCCCCTCTCCATACATTGAAATTTTTCTCTCTCAAAATTTTCTTGTGTAGCTGGACAAAACACCTTGCTACTATTTGAAGATAAACTTAAAAATCAATCTAATATAAGGTTTTATATTTTGAATGGACGCTTGTTGATTTTGAAGAGACTTTTTAGTTTTTTTGGAAACGACCTTTGGTTGTAGTAATAGCTTTTATAATGAGTTCATTGAGACTTTTCTCCTTCTCTTGTTATTGTTGCTGTAGAAATCTAAGTGGAGCTTGATCATTCCATACAAAGGTTGGATAGTCTCTCCACCCCAGGTTGAATGTATCAATATGAGGGACTGTTTAAAGTTAATTTCTTATGAAATTTAGTTGCTTATGGTTTCCTTACATTGTGAGGTGCTTGTCATTAATGATTAAGGTGGCTTCAACCATAAATGTCATAACATATCTCCATACTAGTTAAGCTTCCAAATATCTATGGAGTACAATCCTTTCTAAGTGTCCAAACATAATGTATGTATCGATATAGTTCTTGCTCTAAGTATCCAATCTTACAATAAGTGAGGTAATAGTTGAATCCACTATAGAATACTATCCTCCTTATCCTTCCATTGTGTTTGGTAGCTATAATATTAAATACCTAAACCCTAAAATTTAGGCACAAACATACTATTAAGAAAGAGAGTTTAAAATAAAGTAAATAAAAATAAGAGATGATTAGACTAATAAAAATTAAGCTTTCCCAATATCACATTCTTAAAAAGCAGTATCAAAAACTTAATATGAGTTGAGAGAATGAATGAAACAAAACAAGCAAACAATACAAAGCTTAACATTGGATCAGTCATAATTTGAATACTCTAGCCCGAACTCAACCCAAAAATAATTATAAAGCTTGACCTGAATGGGCCTGGAACTCACAACCTAAGCTCGAACCGATTGGGTTTCAAGATAAGGGCTTATAACCTAAGCACATTTGGGTTTGAGTGCCTCGAAACTCAACTAGGGTCAATCTAAACTCAATTTTCTTTTTTCATATTTAATTATTTAATTTTAAATTATTTCATTTAATTTAAAAATAAATTATTTATAGAAAAGATTTCATCTAAAATTCAAAAAATTGAAAACTACATATATTATATAGCACGTATATTACTTATCTTAAAAATGATTTATAAATAATACAGATACTTTCATTTGTTATTTTAGATAGATTAATGAACTTCTCCATAAAAATTTGAAATATTCAATAAATATACACTACATTAATTAGTAAATATGTTTTTTAAAAGAAAAAAGATTGTTTAAAAATATGTGTCATTTCTCATCAAAAAAGTTTTTTAACTTATTCATTTTTCTAAAGAGAACCAATTCCTTAATATTATAAACTTTAAGCTCAATTTTTAAATATAGCCTTTTGAGGTGGGGATTTGAAAGTTCTTAATTGGAAACTAGGTTCTTGTCTATTATTTTGGGGGACAAAATTAAACTTGTTTCCATTAGAGAAGTTAAGGTTGTTTCTCCAACCAGGTTTATAGATGTTAGAAATGTAATCATTCTTTTAATTAAGATAACTGAGATAGTTAACTCGTTCAAAAACACGGGAGTTATAAAAATTGAAATCTCCAATTGACAATCAGTAGTAAATGTTCTAGGGATCCAAAAATATCGTAAGATATGTTAGGTGTTCTAGTAGAGTTAACCATCATCTGATCAAAATTTTCTAATAGAAGCTTCTTTGGGATGAATTTTACACTTAACCATTGGTAATAATTTTGCGCCATATCCTCAATTAGATTGTGTGCTTCATCCACGGTCTTATTCATAAGAGTACAACTAGTAGTCATATCTAGTGAGATCTCAGCGTTGTACGCCTTCCTGTTGTAGAATGTATAAATGATAAGCCACTTCTCTAGGCCATAATGGGGGTCTGACCTCAACATATTCTTGTATCTCTCCCAAGCTTCATATAGTGACTTAACTTCCCTTAGAGCAAAGGTTATAATCTGAATCCTTATCTAAGTAGTTTTTATCAAAGGAAGGAAAGTACTTTTCAAAGAATGTTTGTGATTTTTGGTCTTATATAGTGATGGATCCTATCAACAAGGTTTTAAGCAATTCTCTTTCCTTATCTCTTAGTGAAAAAGGAAATAACCTTAGCTTGATGGAATCTAGGGAGACATTATTAAGCTTCAGTGTGTCACAAAACTGTTAAAACATAAACAAGTACACGTTTGAATCTTAGCAGGGAGACCTCTAAATTAATTTTGTTACCATTGAAAGAAGTGGGGGATTTATCTCAAAATTATTAACTTTGATATGCCTGAGCTAATTCCTTAAGCATGTAGGATGATAAAATCTTTTAAGAATCTCATATTTTCTACATCATCTTTGCTTCTTTAGCCTTTATTTTCCTTTGGGGTCTTCTTTTTATACGTAGAGTTCTAAAACCTTAGGATTTGGTTTAACAAGATTCCTTAGATTCTTATAGTATTGCATATAAAAATGAACTAAAAGAGAGAAATAATAGAAAAAAACTCAATGAATAATAATGAAAATAAAATAAAACAAAACAAAAGGCCTAGTTTAATCAGTTTGCAAATCAAATCAATATTAACTAAACTTAATCCTTAGCAATAACACCAATAACTTAGTAACTATTTCTTTTTACTACAAGTGCACGAAGCTATAGATAACACTAGAGAGTACAGGTTGATCCTATAAGCATTAGTGGTTACTTACTAACAATTAACGAACTTATTATCTAGATTAATATATATAATTAGATGAAAGAGAAAATAAATAGACAATTTAGAGAACCAAAATAATGCAATAATCAAGAAGAAAGCAATCTATGAATAAGATAGATTTAGGTAAGATATCCCTTAGGACTTCACTATATTTTAACTTCACCCTAATTTAATAATAGTTTCTTAGAATAATAAGATTTTTTAATTTATGATTATACTCTCTCTCAAGTAATACAACCCCTCTTCTTAGTTCAAATTAGTTGAAATCTCTTTCTAACCAAGATAACCTAAGAATACATTAATTCATTTTATGAATTCTTATTACAGGTTTTACCCTAATCTAGAAAGATTATACAATTCCATCTTGAATGACTAACCTAACCGTTATTACCCATATTATGACCTAACCGTACATATCATCTCTCGACCATATTGTACGAATGATAAAAATTTGAGTAGATCATATTAGTTGGACTTATCTCTTTCGTATTAGGTTGATTTTGATGCTTAATTAATATAGGAGATGAAAAATGGAGATTGTACTAAATTTAGCTTGAAATATCTAATTAGATTATCATTTTTCAAAGCCATAAATTTTAGGGAGAGGAGTAAAAGATGGCAGGTTACTGAAACTAATAAGACAAGATAACTCCTAGAGACAAACCCACTTTAAGAAGTTTAGTGTAATTATTGGATTTTATTTTCAACCCTATTATATGGGGAATATGATTTGTTTCAATCATTATTTCTGTAATACTAATAGATTATAGTTTTAAGAGAGGGAAAACTCATTACTTTCTTTTATTTTTATTTTTTGTCTTCTTTCTTCTATCTTTGGTGAAGAAAAGATAGCCATGAGTGGCTAAATCTGAATTTTATTATTCAAAGGAAATTAAAACTCCATTTGTAACTTTGGGAGGTTTTGTTTTAAACCTTATTTTTCTAATCAAGTATTTCTTGTTTCCTATTCTTCTATTTCATGAGTAAGTAATATTGATTGTTCTAACAATGTAATTCAATATTGATTATTCTGTGGCTATCTATGATTTTAGTGATCCATAATTACTATAAATGATTAGTGCAAGTAGTAAATATTTTATTTATATATTTACATATCTAATTTATGAGAAACAAAAAAACTAAATTGAATAGTTGTAACAATCTCAATTATTTAATTTAGGTTTTTTTCTTTTTCATTAAGCTTATTTTTATCATTTAATTGATATGGAATGCTATTATACCTAATTAATTAATGGTAAGCTTTGATTTGAATGTTAGGTTTGAATCAATTAATTTAGAAAATTTGAAACTTATTATAGTTATCCTAATAAGTTTTAGGCTAAATGCTAAAGTTGTGAAAATTTATTCTTTTTAGACCAAAAATCATAGTTACAATTGGAGAAGATCCTTCCTTTGAATTAGAGTTAGGTAAAATTGAAATTTTCACTTTTATATGTAATTGATTCAGTTTGACTTATTGTTAGTTTTAGTTTATTAGTTAACTAATCATAAACTTGTATTCTATTTTATCATTTTAAATTAAGAAACTAATATTTAGTTTTCTTAGTATTTAACTTGGTTACACGATTGCTATAATAGTTTAGTGAATTAGAGATTAATTTTGGGAGCTCTGATAACCCATTCAAAATTTTGGCATTGTTATTAGAGAACTATTTTAGTTTCTTAATTTCTTTACTTTATTTTATAGTTTACTATTAATCACTTGTCTTATATGACTCGTTCTTCTCAGATAGGTGAATTGCAATATAATCTAAATATTGAGAAGATAGTGAGTCATTTACAGAAAGAGAATAAACAAGGAAAAGTAATTTATCTTTAAAGGTGAAAGTAAAGATATATTTAAAATTGGTGGAGACTTTATTTTTCAAGAAGTTGAAGAGAAGATGTCAAATCTTAATAATAGAATATTGAAAGAGTTACCTATACCAAATTTCAATCAGTAGCCCTAATGCATAAGATTCCAATATTGAGGTATAATTTAACTATGTAGATATACTTTACTTTTTAATCAATAAAATTTAGGACTTACAGATATTAGATACAAGATGCTCACATTATATAACACTAAACAATGATTGATTTGTAACATACACCATAAAAATTTGAATACGTTCAATTGGGAGATGATAAAGCTTTTAATATTATCAAAATGGTATAGGTTAGGATCAATATTTTTGATGATGTTGTTAAGATGTTGTGAAATTTACCATATACTAGATTTGAAGAAGAAAATGGGTTTTTAGGCACCTTACATATAGACAATTTTAGTTATAAAATTGATAACAATAATATTAAGGTAGTAAAGGATGCGTTGACGATGATGAAATGGCCAAAATTAGTGAGAAACATTTATAAATTAATGAGCATAATTGTATATAAAGAGGTTATTGTAGTAAAGTCAAATGATTATAGTACTGTGTTTTGGCATAAATAGTTAGGTCATCTCTGTAAGTGAGGAATGATGAAATTTCATAAAAGCATCCTAATAAAGGTTGTTAAATAGTGGAAGTTAGATCTTTCTCAAGTTTTGTATGCTTAATAAACAATCTAAGGTGACATTAAGAAAAGAGAGCGTAAAATCAAAGGAATTATAGACTATGTCTATAATGACATATAAGGTCTTACTAGAGAGTTCTCATTGAGTGGAACTTGTCAGAATTTTGTAACATTCATTGATAATTATTGAAGGAAAAATCTAGGTATACTTAATGAAAAAAAAATTTAAGGTCTTTGCAAAGTTTAAGGTGTGGATGGTTGAGGTGAAGAATTAGACAAGCAAAAAAGATCAAGTACCAGAGATCAAAAATGATATTGAGTACATAAATTCATAATTTAAAAAATTTTGTATGGAACATAGGTTTTAGAGACACTGTTTAGTTTAAAATATGATATAACTAAATGACATTTACAAGAGAATCAATAGATCCACAACTAAAAATGCTAGGTGCTTGAGCCTGAATGTAAGGCTCCCTAAAATTTTCTGAGAGGAAGTTGTGAGTATTGCATGTTACTCTTAAAAAAATCACTAAGAACATTATTGGATTTGAAAGTGGTAAAGGTAGTGTGGATATCAAGTAAGGTAGATTTATATGGATTTAAAATATTTAGTTACCCTACTTATATGTATATTTCTAATGATGAGAGATTAAAACTTGATCTAAAGTCAAAGAAGTGTTCTTCATTGGCAACCTTAAATATGTGAATAGATATAAGTTTTTGGATCCAACGCTAAAAAAGATGGCGATTAGTAAGGATGTAGTGTTTGATGAGCTATATATGTTAAAGAAAAATATATTGAGTGGATGTCTTAGGATCAGTAGAGGGCAATACGAATAAGGTAAAAATGGAATTAAGGAAAGTAGAGGAGACTTGAAAGAGGCTAAAAATGTTTTATTAAAAATAATCAATATTAGGAGGAGAGCATCAACATAATTGATATGTGCTAATATTATCATAATTTTAGCATGATTTGTTTGGAGAATTATGCTTGTATTTTGGACATTTTTGTAGGATTTGGTACTTTAAATGATCTATATTGTATTTCAGGTATTGTTTTAACTTCTTAAAAAAGAAATATTTAAGTTAAAAAAGAAATATATTTGGAGAATATTTAAGTTAATTTGGAGCAAATTTTGGCATATTTGAAGAAAGCCTCATAACATAGTAGCAATATAGTAAAATGTTATTGCCTGGGTTCAAGCATACCCTACTTAATTTCTCAAAAAGAACTTTACCCAAGTAACACAACACCAATACATGCTTATGTTTAGGTTGTGTTCAAGATTGTAACACTTTGTTTCTTTAATGTTTTGCGACGTGCCCCCATCTTTAGCTTATATTTACCAATACAGTGGTAGCATAGACTTGTACCCATCCCCATATTCGTAGTGATTTATTATGAAAATTTTTTATAAAGGTAGGTAAAGCCATATGGAGCCCAACTTGGTCCTATAGGACCACGTTGGGTAGATTAGAATAGGGTTTCACATGTTTAAAAGAGAGGTAAATGAAAACACAAGGGAGTTTTTATTAGATTAGTTTTGGGAACTAAAGCAAGTAGAGATCGAAAGAAAAAAATTAAGAAAGAAATAAGAGATATATTAAGATTCAACAATAACTCAAAGATTCAAGAACCATAAGGATGTTTTCTGTGTCTTCTATTGTTTTTATTTCATTTTTCCTTATTATATCATGAACCAATATAGATCTAAGTGGGTTAGACCCTAAGGCTTGATGGTTTGAGCAGATGAGCTAATTTAGTGAATTTTTTAATTTTCTTAAGATATGTTCATGTCTTTATATTGTGTTCAATCAAAGAAATGAGATTTGAAGATTTAATGATCGGATCCATATATTAAGATTGAAAGATGAATTATATATTTAGATCACAATATGAATGATGAGGATTGCAGTGGTTACCAGAGATCGAACTATATGATCTTTCTAGGTTAGGGAAACCTATTAAGAGAATTTATGAAGCAAATTAATGCATCCTTAGGTTGTTTTTTTTATTATAAAGAGATTTTCATCAAATTAATTTAGGAATAAGGATTGTATTTCTCGAGAGAGATTATAATTACAACTTTGAAATTTTTACTAATCTTAGAAGCTATAATTGATCTTTAATTCAAAGTAAAGTCAAAGCATAGAAAAATTTTGAAGAAAGTCTTACCTAAATCTAGTTTATTCATTGGTTGCTTTAGTCTTGTCCATTGCTTTAACTTGGTACTTTATAGTTGTTTGTTTATTTCCCTTCAAATTAATAATTCACTTTATTATATAAGATAATTGAAAGATAACAATTACTAGTAATCATTGTCTTTATGGGGTCGACACTTGACTTTTTTATACTATAATATAGGAATGAAAAATACATTACTTATTAAATTTCTTCACTATTTTCATGTATGTTTTTTCATTTATTTGTATAATTTATATCAAGATCTTTTTACCATGTTTAAGGACTGTGATATTAGAAAAACTTGATTTTTATTAGTCTAATCATATTTTATTATTTTTATTTATTTAATTTTAAACTCTCTTTTTTAATCTTATGGTTTGGCTAAATTTTAAGGTTTTAGGTTCTTAATTATATAGCCAAAAAAACACAATAGAAGGATAGGGAGAACAGTATTCCATAGGGGGTTCAGTTATTACATCTCTTATAATGAGATTGGATGTTTTGAACAAGAGGCATAATGATAGATATTAAGAAGCTTAATTGTTATGGATAATGCATTATGACATTTATGGTGGAAGTCAACCTAATCATGAATATTAGGTGCCTTACAATTATTGAAACCAGATGAGCGGCCAAATTTCATAAGAAACTAGCCTCAAAGCATCCCTTATAGTGATGTAGTCTGGTATAGATACTATTCCATTTTTACATAAAATGATCAAACTCCACCTAAATTTCCATAATAATAGTGGTAAGAGAAGGAACAAAGTGTTGAGGAGCTCATTATGAAAACCACTACTACAATTGAGGCATACTTCCAAAAAACTAAAAAGTCTCTTCAAAATCAATAAGGTTTATCTAAAACATAGAACTTTAGATTTTACATCTTGTTAAGCTTGTCCTTAAAAAGCATCAAGGTACTTTGTCCAACTACATTGAGCTAACTCTAAGGGAGTAAATGAATGTGACAATTGCAAGGGGTAGTGAGGATCGAGATGTTGAATAAGAATTGAAAGAAGAGGAAGGAGGGATAAAGAGAGAGAGAAGGGCTAAAAAAGAAGATTGTTGAGGAACTTGTGGAAATCATCATAAATGAGGAGGGCTCCCTGATCACCTGGAACAAACTACCCCAATCAATCAAAGATACAAGGGGTTTAATATTCCTTACTATATTAGCTATGTTGGACCCCAAACGGTTATGACTTGAGAAGTCGCAACTGTGACTTTTCCTAGTTTGCACGGTTGTGACTTGAGAAGTCACAACCGTGACTTCTCTCACTTTGCCTAGAAAATTTTATTAAATTATGTGTTTCCATGTATTAATGGAAATGTTAGAATTAAGTTAAGGAGTTAGAAGGCAATAGATTAAATGTAAGCTTGGAAAGACAAAATTTGTCTTAGATTAATAAGAAAAGAAATGAGAAAGAGTGGAGAGTCGTAGTAGAGAAGTAAGAAAGAGTAAGAAAGAGGGAAAGTCGTAGAAAAACCTAGACGAAACTAGAGAAAAAGAAGAGTAGAAATCGAAACAGAAAAGAAGAAGGAAAGAAAGAGAAAGGAGAAAGAAGAAGAAGGAAAAGATTCAGCTGAGTTTTTAGGTATTCTCTGTTTATTCTTCTTGCTTTGGTAGAAGAAGGAACTATAGAAAATGAGTTTTTGTGTGCTGAATATGAAGGGAGAAAGAAGAGAACCAAAAAATCTATTTTCTTAGATTTTCATGAATTTTCAACTAGATCTTAGTTCTTCTAACTTAGATAAATCAAGAGTAGGTTAAGTCTAAGTTTATTTTTGGATATTAGAGCTTTAGGGATTTTCTATGGTATATTAGTTTGAATGAAAGTTCGTTTGTTTGAAGGGAATCAAGAAAATCAAAACCAAGAGCAAGAGGAAAAGCGAACTTGAGTTGGAGTTATTATTAATTAGGTGGGTAATATGTTTATGATTATTGTGATGATGGGCTGATTTTCTTACATGTTTGTGTGCTTAATTGCTTGTCTTTGAATTATTGTGAATGTGGGAAAAGTGCACTGTGATTTGTTATCTTGTTATGCTTGAAATATTTTACTGTAATTTGTATTAATGAAAAATAGAAAAGCACAAGAAGCATGAAAGAATGAATATGTGATGAAATGTGTGAGCATTGAAATATGTTTGTGTATAGGCAAGAGAGATACCATTTCATTCATTACGTGCATGTTGACTTAAAGCCTTCTCCCGGCTGCCCGCTTGTGGCATATGAGCTCCTAAGAATCAAACTTATTTTTTTCATGGTGTAAACTTCAGTTTTCCCATTTTGTTCCACGGGATTCTCTCAAGTCATTATATGTGTGCATTTCGCTTTGAATTGTTAAGCATGTGATGCGATGAAATGCTATGTTTTGATTATTGAAAAATAGATGATTTAATTTATTTGATACCATGTTTGTTTATAAGCTTGAACTGTGGATAATCTTATTGTTAGATTCAAATGTAATATAAAAATATATCTATGCTTAGTCACCAATGACTTAACCACTGAGCTTTGCAGCTCACCCCATTATTTCCACTCCTCAAGTGTAGAACAAGTAGATCATTGGACCTTGTAAACTTTGGCAATCTCCAAGAAACTTGTCTTTTGTAACCAAGTTAGTTCGATCATTTTTGGTAGCTTTGTAAGCATATCAAACATGAGCATTCATGTTGTATTTTTGGATTATGTTACTATTTCGACTCTTGATGTGTAATTAAAGTTATGTATAGACACTACATTATTTGAGAATTGAAACTTTGTTTTGTTTGAGAAATGGAAGAAGAGTTGAAGGATTTCTCTTTTAAATATGTTCAAATTCTCTTCTCTGTTAAGTTGTTAATTTCGGCTAGGAATAAAATTGTATGTTGTTTGATGGATATCGAATAGATTTCTCTTAAGTAGATTGTTATATTGGGAGTTTGTTATGTTAGGAGTTTTGTGAGTATATAAAGTGCTTATTGGACTCGAGTCTTTTGGAAAATGAATAGAAGTTTATATAGGCAGTAGAGAAAAAGGGAGACAGAGATTATATTCTGACTTGCATGAATAAACTGTATTGATCTAAGTAGAATTAGACAAAGTTGTCTTCATAAAAGTTGTAGCGTATTCTCTTAGCTTTCTAGTGGTATATAGTTTGTAATTTTTGGAGATCAGAATTGAGAGATAACACGTTTACAAGTTTAAGGGCTTATAACAGGTGCCCGATTGTGTCAAAGCCCTTAAATCTCAGGAGTGCACGATCGTGCACTGGCCCTTCAAAGATGAAAGGGCACGATCGTGCACTAGCACAATTGTGTACTGCCCCTTTTAAATAATAGAAGTGCACGATCATGCCATGACTGAAGCACGACCATGACTTCTCTCATTTCACGGTCGTGACTTCTTTTAATCACAATCGTGACTTTAATTCTTTTTATTAGTCACGTCTGTGATTCCTCTTAGTCACAACTATGAATTTTTATTTATTAGGTGAAATTTTCTTAGTCATAATCTGTGACTTTTTGACTTCTTTTTGTTATTTTATTTTCTTTTCTCACTTGATCTTCACCCAATCCTCTCGTAATGAGGTCATGAATTAAGTTTCGAGACCCGAGCCCATCATATTTGGTATTAGAGCCCATGATTTTGAAGGATTCCTAAGCTTAGAATATGTTATACTATGAATTATTATGATGTATTAAAAATGTTTGCATTGTTGAATAAATTATTTTCATTGTTGAATTGATCGATTGCATTGAGTGATATGCATATCATGCATACATATTGTAACATCCCCTCACTTATGGGAAAGGACAATTTGGTCATTTTGAATGGGTTAGAATAATTGAAAGTGTTTCTGAT
>JANZXP010000006.1:33402101-33414180 GCA_027576715.1 Erythroxylum flavicans
TAGGGAGGCTGGATTGGTTGATATGATAAATGAGTCTGTTGCATGAAAGTGTGTTACTGGTAAGATGGTCCTGATATGACCATAATAGTGTAGTCATGGCATGGCTTGATATAGTGGTATGCATGATGATGATAAACATTTGTAGGGCTCCTTATGCTTTCTTGTGCTTTGGGTCTAGATAAGAGATTGTAGCTTGGGCAATCTCTAGTTATACATAACTTCTTATTATTTATAAAATTTTATTGATTTACCCAAAAAATAAAAAAAAATTCATAAAAATTGCCCAAAACAGTACCCGGTATTGACTGGTATTAGTACAATATTGTATCAGAACCTAATTCGGTACCAATGCTAGTATAATATTCATAACATTGTGTTCATATAAAATATCATTAATAAATTCTCTTGAATTTTAAAAATCTTATGGTAAATGCATTGCATTAATTATTACAAAAATTTCTTAAACTAAATATAAATTTTTTATATTATATATTTGGCGATTCCTTAAAAAAGTTGTAATATATATGCATTCATATATGATGTAGTCCATGACACAAGGTTAACCAAATTTAAATATTTGTCCTCTTAAATTGAAATGAATTTATAAATTACCCGAAAGGGAAAAGGCTAAAGTCTAATACAAAGTTAATAAAGCCTTTTAATGCTTTTGCATGACTATATTGTCAAGACTTGACTCTAAGAGCTAGAGAGTGTAAACAATATTTTTACGGGGTGGATGAGGCATGCTCTGTTAAACTTAAAGAGTACTAGCATCATACATATTGCAAATTAGGGAGTGGTAGTTGTTTAGTCATAAATGAGTTGAAATGTAGACTATGTTGGAAATATGGCTCTTAATCAATACTTGGACAACTTTTCTTAGTAGGTAATTATGAGTTCCTCTTATGTTCAAAAGTCATTAATGGTCTTAAGGTAAACTCCATATTTTTGTCATTTCATTGCTAATATGAATTTATAAATGTCTTGTAACTATTATCCACTTGATCCAACATGTTATGGTTAATGTCAAGGTCTCGCATAATTGTTTTTTTTACTTTAAAGGCTCCTGCATTTCTCTTTTGCCATATTGCATAGATCAAACAGCTAAATGTTATCTTAAAGATATTTTAGTTAGCATTGCTCAATTGTTAAAAGTTCTCTTACCCAATCAATGATTTCCTTTCTCTCAGATACTATAATAGTATTTATATAACCTTTAGATTTTAATCTAGAGACTACTTGTGAATTGACATTAGAAGAATATATGGTTGACACTTTATGACTCTTGGTTGCATAATATGTGGTTGAGGTTTAGGTTTGTTTTATCCCCTCTTAGCATTTCCATGGTTCTTTATATGTTTTTTAATGGTTAAGTAAAGAATAAAGGATTCCTTTGGAAGATTGTATTTATACCACATTAACTTGAGCGAGACCACTTTTTGCATTCGTGTTCTGAATAGTTTATAGCAAGATTGGTTAGTGAATTTCATTGAAGAGTGACTCATTCATACTATTGTATCCTTCCTTCTTGAGTTAGGTTTGAAGTTTGGTAAGTTATTCATTAAGAAGGAGGAGCTTTTCATATTTCAAGTTCATTAATATCTTTGTATTATTTCTTTAACCTTATCATGATCTACTATCATAAGTCTTAAGATAGATAATTCAAGTGTCTAATGAATAGGGCTAAGCTCACACTAATTATCATACCACAATCTTCATTCCCAATCTTACTTTTCATCACATTGTTCATTATATCCCTTATCTTTAGGAGCTAATTCATGGTCTGAAAGTAGCTTATTCTTAGTTTTATCTTTTAGAAACTTTTCCCTGTTAGAAAGTGGATATAGAACCATATCCAAAATGCTTCTCTTTTCATATAGATTCTCCATAGTCTTTTAGCCATTAGTATCTTATTCATTATTTTGATTGGTATGATGCCTAATCCTCCTTTAAATTTTAGCAAACCACTCTCTAGTCATTTAAAATTTTCTCCTATGGAATTTAAATCCGCTCAAAACCACAGGAAATTACTAATGAGTTTTTCTATAGCTTTGCTTAAATTTATGTAGAGTATCATATGAGAACACCAATAAACATACATATTGTTGAGCATAAAATTGATGAGCATTAGTGTTCCAAAAAAAAGAGAGGAGTCTTTTGTCATAATGGCTTACTTTTTTATGTATAATGTTGAAGAGAGGCTGAAAATCCTTAAAAATTAGCCTTTTAGTAATTATTGGAATGCCTAAATATTTGAAAAGGGGTGATAGATGGGAAAGAAAAAGCCGCTCTAAAGAAGCATAGGTCTTCACCTTCTTTGTATGCTCACATGCTCAACACACGTTATAAAAGTGTAAAAATGTGCTTCTTTGATGTTCAACCTTGTGACAGTAGAGAACTTCCTAACTAAGTGAGCAGCTTCCACTAATACAAATAAGTGACTCTTATTTCTATTCATTGATACTATAAAAAGGCTACTAAACACTTGTACGGAGTTTATGAGGATTTTGATTAAATTGGATTAAGATCCACATAGAAAGTGATAGATCATCCATAAATGATAGGTTAAATGTCTTTAAAGTAATGCAGCTGTTGTGGAAATAGGATTCTCTCTTTTGTTTGATATTATGATACATTGACCTAGTTAGTACCTTAATATAAAGAGTAAAAATATAAGGAGGTAAATCACCTTATCATAGACCTTTGATTGCATTAATGAGTTTTATAGTCTTCCTATTGATGATAATGCTATAAATGGTTTTTTTTAATACATTGCTCATCCATTTAATCAACCATATAGGGAATCTAAAAGTGTCTAATTCTTGAAGAATAAACCTAATTGATTGTTCAAAAGCTCTGTGAAAGTCATTCTTTATATCACAAATTTTAGTGGTAGTTTTCTTATGATAGTTCTTGAATAATTCTTACATTAAAAGTATATTATCCCCTATTTTTTTGCCTCATATGAAGGCCCCTTAACTTGGATTATTAATGGAGCTCAACACCATTTTTCAATGTAGATGTTAGTATTTTGGAAATAATATTACATATGGTGCAACATGAAATATGTTTAAAGTAATTAAAAAAAGATGGGTCTTTGGAATTAGGTTAATATAGGTCTCATTTAGTTCCTTTAGTATCTTTCCCATGGAGAAGAATTATAATATGGCTTTGGAGACTTAATCTTTAACTAGGTGACATGAGTTCTAGAAAAAGCATGTATTAAAGTCATGTAGTCCAAGAGCTTTACTTGGATTTAAAGAGTGCTTGATCTCTTCAATATAAGATAAGTTGAAAGGCTTTATGATAAACTCAACATGTTTTATTGTAATTGATTGAGGAATGAATATACTCAAAACATCCAAAAAAGGAGCAATCATTAGTAAGAATACCTAGTATGCTTTGGAAATATTGTTGCACCAATTTCTTAATCTCATGATGCTTCCAAATTGTTTCTCCATTAGTTCGTGTCAGAAATTTTATTTTGTTTAAGTTTTTTATGGAGAGAATGACACTATAGAAGTGTTTTGAATTCCATCCCAATCCTTAAGCCATTGAATTAATTTTTGTTTCGTTAAGGAATTATGAGCTTCTAATACTTGGATATAGTTACAAAGAGCACGTTTCTCTTAGTTTTTTTTTCCAAATCATCCTTAAGATTTAGGTTTAGCTCACTCTGCACTTGCAGAAGAATGGATCTTGTTTTTTAATTGTAGAACTTGTATGACTATTTTGATCCTAATTGAGAATTTTTAATTTCTCTTTCATTGTCCTGAGCTTTCTTTTGCACATAAGATTCAAAAGCCCCAGAGAATCTCCTCCATTCCTTTCTTCATAACATTCTTAAATCCTTCTAGAGTTTTTAGGTTATGATTAAACCTAAAAGATGACTTCCTTTTGGGCTCATCTAGAATGATATGAATTTTAATAAGAGTGTGATTAGATATAAAATTGTTAGAAAATAAGGATTTTTGTTATAAAAGTTCATCAACCAAGAATGATTCGAAATCCTTTTCGAATATTTCCTAGTAAGCCATCTCTCACTTTATTTATTGCTCAAGTTAAAGTTACTTCCTTCAATTGTCAAGTCTAAAGCCCTTGATTAACTAACACAACTCTTAAAACCGTCGTTGTTATTTTTATAGCTTATATTATCCTCTTATGATTCTAAATGCAAAATTTTGCTATTAAAGTCCTTAAGTATCTTCCATGGTCAAATTACTTTTAATGTTCCTTAATTCATTATACAGGGCATATCTCTAGGGAGGCAAGTTAGCTATATAAACAAAAGTGACATGAAACGTAGTAGAATCGGGTAAAAGCTAAACAAAGAGATGCATTAGCTAAGCTATTCAGCATGACATCTTAACTTTATTAAGGTCAAAAACTATTATAATTCGCCCATTGAAGTGGCGTTGGTTATTAATGATAATAAATCAATCTTTACTAAAAAATTATAAACCTCTAATACATAACTCATATTTTATGTTAGTCTCTAAAATATCTATTAAAGTTAGTTTTTATAGAATAGTAAATCTTTAGTATCCTGTTATTTTGAGGGGTAACTAATTCCTCTTTTTTTTTTGTATAACTAAAACCAAATAGAGTTTAAGGAGTTGGAAGAGGTTCTTACCTTTGCTTTCTTCCCTGCTTCCTTCAAATTGTAGGCTTGAAATCTTCTCCTAGGATTTTTATCCATTATTAACCATATCAGTCATCACTAGGCAGTTTACTTTTGGAGACCCCATTATATCTTTGTTGTTATTAGACCTTATCAGATTGTTGCGGAGGGGTTAATATGAGGTTTTTGCTTTCATCAGCTTTGAGTTATAAGCAGTTCCTTCAACCTATAATTTTGTTATATATTCAAGATCTTGGGAGCTTCCTATTATTATAACTTATTTTGCACAATCTTTATAAGGTATGTAAGAGATGTGTGGTTGCAATAATAAGGGACTCTCTTTCTTAGCCTCTAAAATTAAGTTGACAATTGAGGGAGTTAACTATGTTGGATTAGATTGAGACCCAGTTCCTACAATTATATCATTTGAATCTTTAGTATTCAATTTAGGTACTTCTACTCTTATAGTAGTCCCCTCTTTTAAATTGTTTACTAACGCTGCATTTGGTTACTGTCTCCAATATGCAGAGACGGAATGAGACAAAAATTTAGAGACGGAACAGAACAAAAATTGGAGACAGTGAGGTGTTTGGTTGTGATGGACAAAACAAAAAAAACTGTCTCCGTCTCGAGGACAGAAATGTGTTTGGTTGCAGTGGACAGAACATAAAAATAGTGTCAATGACAAAAATGCCCCTGTAGTATAATATGATTGGAAATATGTAATTCATTGATTATGTTATAATTGTATCAATATTTATTTTAAGTGTATTTGAAATATTTTAATTACGATGAAATAATTACAATATAATTAATTAAATTATTATTAATACTTAATTAATTACATTATATTTAATTAAAATATTATTATTCATTAATTAAAATATAACTAATTAAAATATAACTATTAATTAATTAAAATATTAATTAATTAAATTAATTAATTAATTAATTAATTAATTACAATATAATTAATTAAATTATTATGATTATTTTATTACATTACATTATATTTAATTAAATTATGTTTTGTTTTAGGTTTTGAAGGGGGACATTTCTGACATTTCACCTATGTCTTTTGGTTCTATCTCTGTCTCTGCATTTTTGTACCACAATTATGAAAGTCACAAAAAATTATTGTCCCTGTCTCTGGAGTTGGGACAAAATTAGGTGGAGACAGCAAGTAAATAGGTTGGGGGACAGAACTTTTGTATCCCTGTGATCTGTCTCCACCCATAGAGACATGAACCAAACACTGCGTTAGGACGCATGCATTATCTGCTTGTGAGAGGCATGTACAATACTCGCACTTGAGTCAATATGCCAGACATTAATTGGTGCATATATTACATATGTCAAATGCATTATTCACTAGGGATGACAATTTGGGTTCGGGGTTCGAGGATCCCTATAGGGATTTCCCATTTGGGACGAAGATTGGGAAAAAATCACCTCGTAGAATCAGAAATGGGACAAATATAACCCCCGAGACAGAGTCAGGGACGAGGACAAGTTGAATAATCCCCGCCCTGTGGGGATCCCCGTTCACGATAATTTTATAAATATATTTTACATTTTTAATTTTATACTCTTTACTAAAAGTTGGATATAATCGACAAAGAATACAACGTTTCAGTTGGATTAAATGAAAATTTTAATTAAGTAAATATTAACAATTGCAGTTCTAAGAAGTATTAATTATCTATGTAAATATGAAAAGTAAGAAGCATAATCAGTTTCTATAAAATATAGAATAAAGTTTTTGAAATTATTGAAAATTTGTAAAAGTTTTAAGAATAATTTAATGTATATAATAATTTAAAATATATGCGAAAAATTATCTATATTCTTAAAAATTATAAACAAATAATTATGAAAAATTATTCAAAGATTTTATAATATTCAAAATAATTTATTTTGAATTTATAGGCAGCATAAATAATATGTTATTATTATTTTTGCTATTAGCCCATGTATACAAAAAGAGTTCTTGATGTCGATAACAATTAACAACATTATGTGTTGAGGGTGTTGGTTATTAGGGTTGCATGGGGCATATGAATTGGGTCTCTTTTGAGGATATGGACTCGGCAATGTATGAAGGGCGAGGGTTCGGAGATTTAGGTCCCCACGGGGACTTAACGGGGATCTCGGAGATGGGGAATGAGATAAAAATATCCCTACTTCGGGGATCGGGGGTTGGGGACAGGGAGCAGGGCTACCGGGCATTAACGGGGCAGGGAAGGTACTCCCCACCCCCACCCTGCCCCTTTGCCATCCCTAGTCACAGGTGCGACTTGGAGAAGACAAACAGCTGCAAATTGAAGGCAAAGGAACAACCGAGATTTTTGTAGGTAATCAGAAAAAACTTATTAAAGATGTGCACTTTCACTACAAGAAAAACATTAATTAGTGACGGAAATTTATCGACAGAAAACAAACAGTTGCTATTTAGAGACGGAAAACCAATTTCTGCCGGTAAAACTGTAGTGAAAATTTGTATTTTGCGACGGATAAAATTTTCGTTGATAAAGGTGGAGGGTAAATATCCGGGTAAAATGTTCGAAGGAATACAGTGATGGAAACGTAATTTTCATCGGTAAATTAGGAGGGAAAGCTTCTTGCAATAACCTAGCGTAGGAATTTACCAACGGCATAAGCTATCCGTCGTTAAAATTGCACGGAAATAAAATCAACGTCATTTTTTACCGGTAGAAATGTTTTCCGTCTGTAAATTTATAGTAGTCGTTTTAAAAATTGAAACGACGTCATTTGGTTTCATTTCAGTTCAGGGTTAAACTCATCCCGAATCTTCTTCCCACTCATTTCTCTGTTTTTTCTCCTTTATTTCGTCGTCGTCGTCGTCGCACGTCTCAGCTTCTCCCCTCCTCGCTGTCTCTCGTTTGTTTCTCGTCACCGTCGCCCATCACCGTCACTCACGCACATCATCTTCTTCCTTCACGTGCTTCTCACAATGTCTGTGCATTTTTTCTGCTTGTGCTTTTCCTCTTCTATACTCTATCGTTTTATTCTTCTCTTCATCTGCTGGGTTGAACTGCTGCTTCTTCGCCTCCTAACTGTTGTGCATTTCTTCTTCTGTGCATTTATGTCCTAGTTGTTCTCTCTCTTTTGCGTTGTCATTTCTATGTGCTATTTGAACTGTCGTGCAGTGTTGGTGTAGACTGCTGTGCATTTTATCTCTTGGAATGTACCCTTATGTTTCTGCTAGCTTCAGCAATTTGCTAATTCTGAACTGCATTTTGGTGACTATTGTCTACGACTGTGCTGAGTTTTACTTTGGACTGCTGTTGTTGTTTTGTCTTCTTTTTATTCCCATTTGCTAATGTTTTACTTTTCTTCCCACTATTGCCTGCGTTGTCGTTTTGATGCCTTCTGTAATTGCATGAATCCATTTACCTACAATAAAAATGTTTCAACCTTAGCAAATTTTTACAGGAAAATTTACAAGAAATAATTTAGGCCTTAAATAATAAAATATGAATAATCATGCCCAATTGTGTAATAGAAATAACTAAATGGACTAAGTTTAAGAGGATAAAAGATGTAATATTTTGCACTTATCAGGAAGATATTGGTTTTATTCCAAACCTTGAGCAATTTACTACTAAAGAATCATTCCTAGACTGCTTTGTAGACTTGGTGTTTTATGATGCTCCAGATCTTTTGTAAAAAGAGGTCATTAAGCCCATTAGACCCAATATCTTTGTAGGGGTTTAGGCTAAAAAAAACTTTCTTAACATCATTTATAGTGAATGGAGATGTTAGATAAGAGCATTGAGATTCATTGAAGGACTTAGGGATAAACTTGGTGATATTTTGGATGTGTGTTATATAATTGGAGGATAAGCCAAAGAAACTATTATAAAACTCAAAAGCATTAAGAAGCTACTGCCTTTAATCCTCTAGTATAGTCCAATTAGGAAGAGTGATTAAAGAAATTTTGATATCTACTTTGTGTGGTTGTTAATTTGATACAAGTGCTACATTTTGATTATTTTGTTGGGAAGGAAATGAATGAATTATGCTTCTTTCATTTGGTATTTGGCAATCTATAAAGATTAAGTTTTTTACTTGTTATAGTGGTACTATCCTCTACTTAAAACCATCTTGTAACGATTAAGTGAATCTAAGTTTTTTGTTGGGCATAAAATCACTATAACCCTTTTCCCTGTTTTGTGTTTTATCCTTTTCTCTTCCATTATCAAACTAAAGATGATTTTTTTCATCATGGTATCGTTTCTAATAAAAATGGTATCTCCTTCGCTCTCCGTCGCTGGCCTTCTCCTCTCCTCGCCGTCGCCATCTTTCTTCCTCGCTCATCTGTAGCTTTTCCTCCGCTCTTCGTTGCTGTCCATCACCCGCTGCACGTCGCACGTTACTATCTGATGCACTTCTGTCCATCATAAGTTACGTTTTTTTGTTGTAATAATAATTTGTTGTAATGTTTTGAAGAGAAGAGATTTGAGATTGAAGTGTGAATTTAAGATTAAGGGGAAGGGATTTAAGATTGAAGTGTGTATTTGAGATTGAAGCTAAGGAGTTGAGATTGAAGTGTGTATTTGAGATTGAAGAGAAGGGATTTGAGATTGAATTGTGTACTTGAAGTGTGTATTTGACATTGTGTATTCGATATTGAATTGTGTATTTGAAGTGTGTATTTGAGATTGTGTATTTGAAGCGAAGGGATTGTGTATTTGAAGTGTGTATTTGAGATTATGTATTTGAAGTGTGTATTTGAATTATGTATTTGAAGAGAAGGGATTGTGTAAATGAAGTGTGTATTTGAGACTGTGTATTTGATATTGAAATGTATATTTGAAGTGTGTATTTGAGATTGTGTAAAAGAATTGTGTATTTGAAGAGAAAGGATTGTGTAATTGAAATGTGTATTTAAGATTGTGTAATTGAACTGTGTATTTGAGATTGTGTATTTGAAGTGTGTATTTGAGTTTGAGATTGTGTATTTGATATTGAATTGTGTATTTGAAGTGTTTATTTGAGATTGTGTATTTGAAGAGAAAGGATTGTGTAATTGAAGTGTGTATTTGAGATTGTGTATTTGATATTGAATTGTGTATTTGAAATCATATGCATTATTACTTTTCTACTCAGTTGCAACAGTCGATGGAACAGTTTCAACAGTCGATGCAGTACATCACTCAGCTCTATCAGGAGATGGATGGGTTGAAGGATAAGGGTAGCACCTCATCGCACCAACCAGAGGATCCACCGTCTTCAGATCAATAGTGTACTTTTGGTCATTTAATTTGTATTACAAATACTTATTATGTACAATGTAATGTTTATATTATCAATTAAGATATTTTAACTTTTAATCATCAATAAAAATTTTATTTAAGCAAATTTAATGTATACTATAAATTTAAAACTGTTAAAATTATGCATTAACCATAATTTAAATATACTGACATTATATATTAAATATATTTTTAAAAATTTTGTTGTTCATTTACTGACGGAAACAAATATCCATGGGTAAAGTGATCTCTGTTTATTGATGGTCTATTCGCAAATCCGTGGTAATCACAAAGGGAATAGCCAATTCCTTCGTAATTTTTACCGACGGAATAACATATCCGTCGGTAACCTTTTAGCAAATTTACCAACGACATATTTCTTACCAACGGTAAATTTACCGATAGAAACTTTTATTCCATCGGTAATTATTAGCTACGGCCATTTCTACGACGCCTTTAGCTATCGGTAAAGTCCATCGGTAATATATCTTACCGACGGAATATTTACGTGTCCTGTCGGTAATTTTCGTCGCAAAATGGCATTTTTCTTGTAGTGTATATAAGCCAATAGTTTTGGATAAGTTCCAGTAGTTTTCCCCAACCACCATGATTCTTTAAGTCTTGAAGTTATCCTATTTAGTTTCTACATCTTGAAGCAATATGACTACTCCAAACAATCTTTTTAAGACAATTAACCATTAATTAACATAACTGATAAATTGAATGACTAACATAATAAAAAATAACTAACAATTAGTAATTGTCATTTGTAACTGCTACTTCCAGGAGTTGAAATGAGCTTTATCTTACTCTAAACTTGAATTCTTAACTGCCAAAATACCTTAAGCATCTTGATTCTGAATGTGTTTTTTTCTAAAATGGATAGCTTATACTCTTTTCCAACACTTTAATATCTTAACCAATTTCATGGATAACTTGGTTGCATCAAATCCTTGTCAAACATATGTCACCATCATGTTGTTAAAATTGTGTAAAGTTTATGTCAAGTGAACTCCAAAAAATGGGTCTCGTATATGCCTGTTTACAAAAATAATATTACTCATTATTGATAAGTAACCCATTCATTTTAAAATGATAATATTATAGATGAGTACAAAGAATATCACATCTCAATGTAAACTATATCAAGACTCTATAAATATAATTCCATGCCTATCTATAAAAAAAGTATCATCATTGATTAAAAGTAAGTAAAAAGTACAATATAAAATGGGAATATTATGACTGATTATAAACATTATCATTACTCAATATAAAATATATCAACACTTAATACATTAAAGGCCATAATTAACCACAAAAAGTACTATTAATTATTAAAAATAAGTAACTTATTGACTTTAATATGAGAATTACATTATTAAGTATAAAGAATACCAAGCTTTAATACAAATTATACTAGAATTTTATACATCCCATACCATATTTATATACAAAAAGTATCATAAATCATCACAAATAAGCAAGACCTTCACTTATCTAAGATCATATAGTATTGGACATGATTTCGTACACAGTTTATGGTAGAGAGAAATGAACATCGTTGTTTATCTAATGATTTCATGTTATATTTTTTTAAAGGGACACCATAAAGAACACAAATTAGTACACACTCGTATAACAAACTATGTCCATTATGAGTTTTCTTAGACATTATTAACTATATGCCTTTATGTTTAATTTTTTCATTATAACTTAACAGAGGTTTAGGGTTTTTTATTCAAATAAGGGTATATAACATATTTGTATAGTGAAATTATTGAATTTCAATGAAATCCCTTGCACAATATAGTTCTCATTCTCTCCTTATCAAGTATATTTTTCAAAAGATGAGTAAGAGACCTTAATTAAGTAAGTTAAGAGTGTATCAAAGAGATGGGTAGCATCATACACTAAACCCTAAGTGCCTGAGGAGTCTGCACATCTTATGCTTTATTGCAGTAGCAAAGATCATATACAAAGGTATTAAATCCTTAGTAATAGACCTATTAAACCTAACAGAAATATTCAATTTTATTCTTTACGTCAATTTGGTTTGGAACCAAAGGTGATATGTTAGGCCCCGAAATTTTTTATTTTAGTAAGCATGATTTGAATAAATTTTGTAGTATTGTTAGATAAATCATTTTAATTGGAGTTAATTATTATGTCAAGTTTA
>JANZXP010000006.1:33416390-33440063 GCA_027576715.1 Erythroxylum flavicans
TTATCTCAATTTATGTACGGAGGTAAATTAAATAAATTTGTTCGTTTTAAGTATCACTGGTGGGGAATTCCTCCCCCATGGGCCACAGGTCCAGATGTCACATAGGACGTCGGGCCGTGGACCCGCCCGGGGAGGGGTTCCAGCATGAATGCCAGAATGACTGAGGAGGAATGGGGCATAGCTGTGAGTATTGAATGTGAAGCGATCACTAAAAATGGGATGCTAAAGAGCTTGGAAATTGCTTTTCAACATAAGAAGGGGAGGTAAATGTGAGACGCCATTTGTGCCCTCAAAGAGATTGTGGTTAACATAACTGATCCTTACCGTGTTGTTGCTAAAGACTTCAAATAGTAAATGCAAAAAGTAGTTTTTGTAATAAGGAATTGAATTTCTCTATATGATAAAGAATCTTGACACTAATAATTTTCACATACCTTGATTTGAGGAAGAAGACATGATGTTTGATCTTGATACTAATTACCTTTGTCTTTTTATAACAATTGGTTTCTCTCCCCTTCTCCCTTTCTTCAGTTTATACGTTATGCGTAAGTTTTTCTTAAATGTATATATTAGGGCAGAGAGAGGACCAATTATATGTATGCCTTTCTTTTTAATCTAATACGTCCATCAAGTATCAATCTTCCCTAATAATATCATATTTGACTAGTTGTATCTGAATGGAAAGTTACTAACCTCAATCCCTAATTTTTAGGCTAATTGGTAAAGCTGCCTTATGGTAACTTCTAACATTCTCCCACTTGGCCTAAAATAGGATGAAACTAATGCATAAATATGATGTATTTACAATTAAGCTCTAAATAAGATAAAAGATTAAATGTGAGTTATAGTGGTTGTATATTTATTACATAACATACTCCTTTCCATATACTACAAACACCAGTGTTATACCATACTAGACCTATAAATGACATATAAATTTCATCATAGTCTACGGCAATGTTTCTAGTAAATTCAAGTTATGATATGTCATGATACAATTATATGCACATTATAACTAGAAACAATAAATGGCGTATATCATAAACACATCAATGAGCTCAAAGTGTCAAGTTCATTAGATACATCATTCAAAAGGACAACCAAGACCCATTCTTTGTACATGTTCTTTAAATATCTTTGGTTGTAAACCTTTAGTTAACGGATCTACTATCATGAGATCTATGCTAATATGCTCAATAGATACTCTATATTTTTGAACCTCCTCCTTAACGACAAAATATTTTAGTTCCATATGTTTGGCACCTCTTGAGTATTAGTCGTTTTTAGAGAAGAACACGGTTATAGAATTATCACAATACATTTTCAACAGCTTAGCAATGGTGTCGACAACCTCAAGTCTCGAAATAAAGTTTTACAACCATAATGCATAAATTGTGGCTTCAAAACATGCCACAAATTGTCGTTCCAAGGTGGATAAGGCAATGACAGATTGTTTAGCACTTGTCCATAATATTGCTCCTTTGGAAAGAAAGAACGAATAATCATAGGTTGACTTTATGATGTCAATGCATCCAACAAAATATGAATCTGAGTATCCAATCGCTTCCAAGTGATTAAATCTTCTATACATGAGCGTGTAATTTTGGTTCCTTGCAGATATCTTAAAACTTTCTTTTCAACTTTCCAATGATCAATTTCGGGGTTACTTTGATACCTTCCTAGCATTCAACTGCAAAACTAATATCCGATCTTGTATAGGTTTATGCATACATTAGACTTCCCATAACATAAAGATAAGGAATTGATTCCATTTGCTTTTGTTCTATACCATTCTTTGGACATTGTACAAGACTAAATTTATCTCCTTTTTGAACCAGAACAGTTCCAGATGAACATTTATGCATATTAAATCTCTCTAGAATTTTTTCAATATATGCGTTTTAAGACAATCCCAACAGTCCTTATGATATATCACGGAATATTTTAATTCCTATTACATAGGATGCCTCTCCTATATCTTTCATTTCAAAATTCTTTGAGAGATAATATTTTATCTCACGCAACATACCCAAATCATTAGTAGCAAGCAAGATAACATCAACATATAAGACTAAAAATAAAATTTTGCTTCTAGTGATCTTTCATTATATACAACGATTAACAAGATTTTCTTTGAAATTGAAACAGGTGATGTTATCATTAAACTAATATACCATTGCCTAGAAGCTTGTTTGAGTCAATATATTAATTTCTTAAGTTTACACACCATATGTCCTTTTCCTTCAATTAAAACCTTCAAGTTGATCCATATAAACTTCATGTTCAAGATTTCCATTCAAAAAGGTTGTTTTCACATCCATTTGGTGTAACTCTAAATCAAAATGAGCTACCAGTGCTATAATAATATACAATGAGTCTTTCTTTAAGACAGGTGAAATTGTTTATTTATAATCAATGTCATCCTTTTGAGTATATCCTTTAGCTACAAGTCTAGCCTTATATCATTCGATATTGCCATTAGAGTCAAGTTTGGTCTTAAAAATCCATTTACACCCAACTTGTTTGGAACCTTTAGCAATTCAACGATATCCCAGACTTTGTTATCATTCATGGATTTTAACTCGTTCTTCATGGCATCAATCCACTTTTCTGACTCAGCACATTCTATAGCTTGTGAAAATGAAATTGGATCTTTATTAATGCCAATATCAAGATCTTATTCTCGCAAATAAACTTCATAGCCACTTGAAATAGCTAATTTCCTTGTTCTTTGAGATCTTCTCAAAGGTATTTCTTATGACTCATTTGCTTCAGATCTGTGTGAGTTAGTTTCCTTAAGGGATATTTCATCATTCAAATGTTGTTCATTGTTATCAATACGTTCTTCAACAATTGGAACAACATTTAGAACAACAATGGACGAAGGAACAGTTACAGATAAAGGAACATTTATCTTTACTTTCTTTATATCCACAGTTCATTATTCCTCACTCCCACTAACTTTAGCATTTTCCATAAATTTTCCATTACCAGTTTCCACTATTCTTAAACTATGGTTTGCACAATAAAATATATAACCTTTCGATTTCTCTAGATACCTAATAAAATAACCACTAACAGTTCGAGAATCTAACTTTTTTTCATGTGGATTATAAATTATTACTTCTGCTGGGCAACCCCAAACATGTAGGTTCCTTAAACTAGGTTTCCTATCTGTCCATAACTCAAAAGGAGTTTTGGGAACTGCCTTCCTAAGAACTCTATTCAGCAAATACATGGTTATTTTTAGTGCATACATCCATAAGAATTTGCGTCATGATAAATTAATCATCATGCTTCTAACCATATCCATCAATATTCTATTACGCCTTTCTACCACACCATTTTGTTGATGTGTGTATGACATAGTGTATTATGCATATATGTCATTTCAAGATGTTTAGCAAATGGACTTAGACATTGTCCTATTTCATCATATTTTCTATAATATTCACCATCTCTATCAGATCTTACAATTTTCACTTCCTTGACTAATTGTCTTTCAACCTCATTAATGTGTACTTCTAAAGCATTCACTTCTTGAGATTATTCTTTAAGCAAATAGGCATATCCATAACGAGAAAAATCATCAAATAAAATATTTTTCTCCACTAAAAGATGAAGTATCAAAAGGTCTATATATATCAGTGCGTATAATTTCAAGAAGTTGAGTGCTTCTTGTGGCTCCTTTCTTGTTATGCCTGGTTTGCTTTCCTTTAATGTAATCCACACATAAACCAAGATCAATAAAATCTAGATTTTGTAGAATCTCATTCTTTACTAATCTTTCTAATCTTTCTTTGGATACATGAACCAAATGTTTATACCACAAAAAGTTGAACTTTTATTAAGCATACTATGCTTGATTCCAATATTTTGATGCACAATAAGTAAGGATTCATAAAATTGATCATCAAGTTTCAATTTATATAAACCATCTACAAGACTACTAGAACCAATTAATCTAGAATTCTTATATAAATTGAAACAACCATGTCCAATAGTAAAATTAATACCATAATCATCTAACTTTGAAGTAGAAATAAGGTTCCTAAAAATTGAAGGTACATAAAGAGTCTTTAATAGGTGTGAATAATAACCAGTATCTAAGACTAAATGATAAGTCCCTATGCCTTTAATTCGAGCCCTTTTACGATTTCCTATATACAGGAAATTCTCAATTTGGCTTGTGGTTTGGATCGTAAGGAATCCCTGCATTGTATTGGATACATGAGTAGTAGCTCCATAATTAAGCCACCGAGTATTATGAGGAACATTAATTAAATTAGATTTGAAACATATAAAAGTATTAGATATACCTTTCTTTTCAAACCATGCCTTACGTTTAAGGCAATTTATCTTACATACTCCGCAACCTGTCAAACTTTATGGTCGTGAGTTGTGCCATTAGTGTACCAGCAAGTGACTTGTCTACAAAATGAAAGCGTTCTTCCACAAACTTTAGGTATTCCTTTTCATTTTATGTTTGCAGAATAGAAGTCTCGATGTTATTCACTATAGTCATTCGCATAAACATAAAGCTCAATTTGTTAGATTGTATCCAAGCGTTATATTTGGACTTCTCTTCCTGACTACTTAAATCAGTACTAGCAATAGGTTCTTCTTCCAATAGTGCCAAGTCAAGATCCAACACGCCTAAGTGGAAATTGACTTGTTCATTTCATTCAGAGCAATTCAAACCATTAAATATGGTAACAGAAGAAGCTTATGAATGAAGTGAAATAGTTGCAAATAAAACATAGATACTCATAATTAATTCTATTATAGATTCAGATCAAACATCAGAGTATATTATAGAACAATTTTGGGTTATACTACAACAAACAATCATAAACAAATGCCACTTTTCCTTGTTATTAAAAAATTAAAATTCTTAACCAAACACATATGTCATCTTTAGATAAACAAAATATATTTGAGTTAAGAAATTTAATTTCTTCAATTATGCTCACTGATTATAGAATAAATGATTTTCCTTTGAGCAAATCCTAAACTTCTAATAATCAATGAACGTCATTTATTCATTAATTTTCCTAATTGGCATTTTACGAGTGTCACGAATAAATGACTATTTTAAGCATGATATTTTCACCATTCTGGCTTGGTTGCTTTAGTAATCACAAACTAATTTTAATCATAATGAAATTAAAATTAAAATTAAAATTTTGATTATAGGTCAAAATATCATATGACGAAAACGTAAGAAATCAAACTTTTAAAATTAATCCATCCATCATCGGTCAAAAAAGTAATTTTCCATTCAAAAACATAATTTCAAAAGTTATTTTGGATTAATGCTTTGGAAAAAAACCACACACATTGGCAAAAACCAAGTTTATACGGTGACTTTGGATTAATGCTTTGGCAAAACCAAATTTATACGACAATACACAATTAGATCTTTTACAAGAGAAGGGCTGTTGTTTTTGCTTCATGTTTTTATTTGTTATACGGTTTGGATTTGACGAAGTACATTAAATGCATATAAACCATAAGATAACACACCTTAAATGCATATAAGACAAAACTAACACATATTAATAGATAGCACATCATAAATGCATATAAGACAAAAACTATGCACAAATTAATTACACATGAGCAAAAAAAGACAACACATAAGAAATATAGATATTAATACATCTAGGGAATCTTTGTAGTCTGAGAGAAACACATAATATAATAATAATATGTTTATACATCTTCATCATGTTACAAGTGCCAGATTCATATCCCTCTTCTATTGCATTTATGGAAGTGATTTTCGATTTCAGCTTAGCCACGTTTACATAAGCGGATCATATGCGAAATACAATATTCTTCAATAGTAATTATTCATTATGTGCGGTGGAAAATTATAATTTTCTAAACCATGTTCTGACACCACATGTTAGGAGAAATTGATTTTCTCTACATGATAAGGAATCTTCAAACTAATAATTTTCACATACCTAAATTTAAGGAAGAAGACATGATGTTTGATCTTGATATCAATTACCTTTGTCTTTTTAGAACAATTGGATTCTCTCCCCTTCCCCCTTTCTTCAGTTTATACGTTTTTTTAGATTGATATGCGTAAGTTTTTCTTAAACGTATTTATTAGGGCAAAGAGAGGACTAATTGTATGTGTGCCTTTCTTTTTAATCTGATACGTCCATCAAGTATCAATCTTCCCTAATAATATCATATTTGAGTAGTTGTATCTAAATAGGAAATTACTAGCCTCAATCTCTAATTTTTAGATCAAGTAGCCTTACGGTAATTTCTAACAGTGTTTGTCTATGCTCCGAGAGTATCGAAGACGTTTCTACAGCAGAGAGTATGAAGAGGGTGGAGTTTGAAACCCATTACCCTGAAGAAAGGCTTTTACGCTCTTCAGTTAGTTTTTAGGAATTTCTAAAAATTTGATATTATTATCAATTAATTAATTAATTATGTGACGGAATTATCATATATGACAGTCACGTGACAAAAATTTAATCCGATCTAACTTACTACGTCATCAAAATTAGCGTAAATGTCAAGTTTTTTAATAAATTTAAAGTTAAAGTATTTTATTATTAGTTTTTAAATTTTAGGATATTATCACAAAATTGAATAAATTTTAAGATTTGTTTTATAATTAACTAACGAATATTAACTTTTTAATCATTAGTTTGTTAACAATTTGTTTTTACATTAAAATAAAAGTATTAATTTTTTGGCGCTTAGTTTACTAATGGTCTTATTACCTAACTTTCGGTTTAATATCCAAAAATTTATTTAATACATATATAAAATATAACAATTTAAAAAAAATTGATAACAAAGTTTTGATACAATAGAATAGATACAATAAAAATATGTTACACCTTTAAAATTTTAATATTACTTTTGTAATTAAATATTTAATTTAATACCTTAAAATTTTAAAAATCATACTATATTTTAGATGAAACTTAGAAATTTATTTATCCTTTTTCCAATTATAAAAGCTTAGAAAAGAAATGGAACTAAAGGATAAATTTCTGTTGGGGTTGGGAGCTTTCAAATTCTGTGAGCCCGAACCTCAACGGAAAGACGAAAAGGACTCCACCATGGACCGAGAAACTCTGTCTCTGTGGTTTCATCTGTTTCAAAGCCCAAATTCTTACAAGTGACTGAACAGTTTTCAGACATGCCTAGTTTTATTTTGTAGGTCCATTCATTTTAATTTTTCAAAATATCTAAAATCCAAAACTAATTACCACATCTTGAAACCAATTTATAGCAAATAGATGGATTACTTCTCTTGCGTATAATTGCATTATCTGAATAAATTCAATTAGGTGTAAAGAGGCAAACATAAGTCATGTGTTACGTTAAACTTAAACCCATACATCAATTTTCCATGTACTATTTAAGAAACTATTTGCAGCTCTTAACTTCTAATTTTCTTGGAATAACTTTTACTTAATGTGTTTAATAATAATATGTATTGTATACATCATTGTCCATGTTAGTACAAAGGAAGAGTAGTGTGGACCAAAATTGAAAAGTAAAGATGTTTTATTGGTGTCAGATCACGGGGAAAAAATGGTGTGATCAATATGGGACATGAAAATGTAGTCAGGTCTATCTCTTAGCTTTGTGATTAGACAGAGAAGGGTTATTTCTTCTCAAGGCACCCTAATTGCAACTTTTGACTTAAAAAGGCAAAGTGGATTGGGTACATGGTTGGACTCAAGGGGGACCAAGGAATCTTAATAAAAGGGTTGACAACCAGTTAATAGCCCAACATTTAAGTTAACTATGGCAATTATGTGATTAAGATGAATCCCACTAAAACAAGGGAAGTACCATACAGTAACATCACCCATCATTGCTTGGTAAGTTTCCAATGCTTTCTCATCTTTTTTTCCACTATCATATCAAAATGGGGGCTAAAATGGGAAGAAATTATTGAACGGTTCAATAAATATGTACATTTTAATAAGCTCTTTCCATTCAAAAGCTTTAACAAAGATGAATAATCAGATGTTGAATATGTTGGAGTGTTGTGAATGGAGGTGATTTGTGGGTGGCGTGAAACTTGCACACCCTTGGTGGTCCAAAAAGTAATTATTTCAGGGACAAGAAATTGAAATTCTATTTAATCTTTCTCTTCTCTATGGAGACAAGCAAAAGTTGAGACCCAAAGGAGAAGAACCTAATCATTTGAGGAAAGGACGAAGGGAAAGAAATGGTCTTCCAAAGCTTAACTTTCACTATCATTTTGTGATCATCGTCTCTTGAAAAGGAAGCTTCATTGTTGGTTGATTGAGACAACCAAGAAAAGTAGTGTACCTTTATGGACCAAAAATACAGTATATATCTGTAGTTTCCACGCCTAAGCTACCCATCCATATTATAGCTGCATTGTTTAGTACTAAATATGGAATTTTTAGCGTACCGTGGATTAGTTAATGTAACATTCCTGAGAGTCCATGCATGTGACCTTCAAAGTGTCCCCATCAGCCACACGGTATATATATATAAGATCACTCTACTTCACTAAAACTAATTACAAGTTGTACTAATTCTATCTTATGAGCTTTATTAAAGTAAATTTGGATAAATTTAGAAAGTACAAGCTTACAAATAGCAATATATACACGTAATTGTTTCTTAATTAAATCAAAAGATTGAAGTAGTACATTTATACATGAGCTAATTACATACAATTAAAGACACCTAAATAGAAATTGGGTTAAAGTAAGAGAATTGAGAGCTTAATTATCCTCAACATTTTAATCAATTGACTTCTCTAAACAAGCTAATTAGATAAAATTGGTTATTAAATTCCTTAATGGATGATTCAAGTGGTTAGAGATTATTATGTATTTTTGAGTGTTATTTCATCTCCATTAAACTCTGTATAATTAATTAATTCATTAATTAAAATTTATTGTTTGAGTTAAACATATTAGTCCAATGAATTGTTCAAAACATAAAATTATCAAGTTATGTTATAGTACACTAGATAATTCATTTAGTATATATTCAAAAACATTATTGAATATGCGTTTAAATAAATCATTATTGTTAGAACATTAACTCATCGACTAACTTATCTTAATTGCTTTTTAATTATGGTCCTTAAAAAATGTCTTTTTTAATAATTCTTTTTGGGGCAAGGGGAAATATCAGTGGTTGACTTGAGTTAAAGCATTAATGGATTGAGAACTCAAAACCAAAGTCCATGCCAATGGAATGAATTGATATGAAGGGGGGGCTCACAACTCAACTTTAGTTCAACTCTCTTTTCTCTTGCTTCTGATGATCATGTCGTGGGCTATAGCTCTTATCATCGAGACAAGACATTGAGCATGTGTATTCATAACGATCGATTCGATATGTTTCTTATTTACCCAACAGTAACCTAATGGTGCGGATAAGAGGCCAATCCCATCACTGCGCTAATTCTCACACTAATCCTCAAATTCAATGGCTCACAATAATCCACTTAACCATGTCTTGGTTCAACTGGAATAAAATGTGTCTTAAGGCTAAGACTTTTAGGTTAGTCTCTATGTTTCCATCTCCATGGTAATTAGCTTCCCTTGTTTGGTTTTTTTTTTTTGGGTAACATATAGAATTAAGATTGGAATGAAAAAAAATTTTTAGAGGGATTGATTTTGGGTGTTGGGTTCATATCTTCCTAAAAGAAAGATATTTACTTTTAAGTGTATTATACTTGATTTTAATCTCACGTAGGTTATTTAGAAACAGTTGCTCTATTAACAAAGAATAACGCTGTACATTATTAGACTTTGCATCTCAGCAAGATTTTTACTAGATTTTATTGTTATTATTTATACTTAATTTTGATCTTTTTATTTGAATTAATTAGTTAAGCACTAAGGAAACTGCTATATGAAAGGATTATCTGGAATTACAAATTGGTTTTGGTCTAATGTAAAACAAAAATGGCTGATTAAACTAATAAATAACAACCTTGACATCCTCACCTACATTTAGGATTAATTGGAAGATGTTCTTTCATATCTATGTCGTAAGTTTTTAATGAAAGGGTCAAGTCATTATCGAACATCTTAAAGAGAGTAAATTTGAAGGGAATATTATATTTTAATGGTTCAAATTAGCCATCATGCAACTTTAATTATTTATCAAGTTAATCTATCAAATGGGCATTAATTTTAGAAATTTTAAAGAAATTACCTTTCCTACTTCTATCGTAAATGCAATTGAGGAACAAGGAGTTGAGGTGGCGCAGACTATTGGACAGATGGGATATGTAGGAGAAAAACTATCATGACGACATCGTATAGGACGTGGAGGAAAACTATACGTGACAATTATAGAATCATTGTTATGGGCTGTCCGAGGGGTGGCCGGGTGGGGTTATGTTTGGTCTTTTCATTCCTTTGTTTCTTGTTAAAAACAATTAAAGAAAAAAGGAAACTTGGCGTTTCCATAATTTTTCCAAAAAAAAAACAAAACTTGTTGTTACCGTACGTCAGAGCCTCAGAGGACACTCATCCTCTACTGCACGATTGGCTTATCTCAACAATTTCGAGGACTCTTTGATGATCGTTCACAGGCATTTCTACTTACTGGTCTTTTTGATTTCGACTGATAAACTGTACATAACAAGGTTGACCCCATTATTCCACATGGTCCCACTTTTCGTCATCCCACGTCAGATTTTCATCTGCATTCTGTTGAACCCAGTTGCTGACGTAGCATTTCGATTGGAGGATTATGAAGAATAATAGACTCGATAACTCCCACAGATTTGGCGTCCACCATTTCCGTGTGCTTCGAAAATAGTTGACATCTTTTAATGGTAATAAGTATAACACACTTATGAATGTATTACATCATTTTCTCCACAATATAACTATTTTAAAATAATGTTCACTTATAACTTAAATTTTTATTGCATTATGATGTGTATTAATTATTTCTAAAATAATATAATAAAAATATATTCAGCTAATCACTAAATTGTATGAAATTAAATTATTAAATTATATGTAATTTAATTTAAATAATAATAATTCATATATTTATTTATTTATTTATCAAATTTATTTTAGTTCTAAATAATGTCGAACTTTGGTACAAAATGTAGTTGAGAGAATGGAATTTAAGTTCAGGTAAGAAAGTTATCATTTTATTAAAAGTTAAATTAAATTCTAATATTTTACGTATAATTAATTTAAATTCAAACATTTTAATACTTTAAAAAAGAATTTTAATATTCTACAAACGTTCAATTAATATCTCCATCAACTTCTTATTCTAAAATTCTAACTAATAATTCTTTTATGGATTCCCTTACTAAATGTGCGTCCTACTCAAAAAGTGAGGCCAAAAAAGTTAAAATGATAAAGTTTAACCCTTTTATTTCTTATTTTCACTATTTTTATAATTACTCATTAAAAAGTACTTGCTTGAAGTTTAATTTTTTTCTTTTATTAATTGCTTAAATTTTAGTTTTTCACTTTTTTTATTACTATTCTTATTAATTTTAAAAAATACTTGCTAGAATTTAACTTTTTCTTTTTTTTAATTCAATCAAATAATAAGTGTAAATTTTATTTATATTCCTTTTCCTTTAGTCTATCTTGAACACTACGAAATATTTTAGTACTTTTAAGATTTAAACTTTAGGTGCCTAGTTAAGAAAAGTTCGACTCTTTCAAACAAGAATATTAATTAACGATTTTTGCTCTTAGTTGATCATATTCTCCAAATTTTCTTAAAATATTGATTGCTTCAATGGTGCCTCAAAATTGTAGAATCACATCAAAACTTACCAAGGCTATTCAGACGCAAAAGGATGGTTTTTTCATACCAGAGTATCCCCACTGGCATGCTCTCAGTTCAACGCTGCTCCTAATTCCTAAAGGCTATGGAATATGAGAGAGTCCCCATCGACAGAGGAGCTCCTCGGAACCTTCGTTGACAAGTAATAATATATGAAACCTTTCATAAGCATGAAACTGTGTATGCCCAAATCATAACAATATCCTAGCTAGGCATCCATTTCTGACATTATATTAGGGTTTTAAAAACACTTGGTGGATAAGTTCATCCCAATTCAAGTGATAAAATGTTTGGAAAATTCCTTTCACATCTATTTCAAAAAGAACTAAAAATTCAAAAACCTAAAAGGAATTTTATGAAAATTAACACAAAGCCCTATAGAGCTATTGTGAAATACTGTTGAAGGGTCACAATTTATGGAAGGGTTTAGGGTAATTAAGATTTGAGCCCTATTTATTAGGTAGAATGCACATCTAATAAGAAGGCTTACAAAAAATAAAAATGTCATATAAGATTTTTTTTAATAATAAGAAGTTCACAAAGATGTTAAGATAGGTTTTTAATTGAATATTTTTAACGTTATAATTTTTAATATTTAAATTTAAATTAAATTCTAGTGAAAATGTTAAAATTCGATTACCTTTTTACTTTTTATTAAGCTTAACAAATTAAATTCTTCTTTCCTAAGGAAATGGTTGAAAACAAGAAGAAACAAACAAAAAACTAATTATGTTAAAGTGTGAAACTAAAACTTGCTAACCTTATGTCAATATTGATGGGTTTGAAAGCCACAAATCAAGATTCAAAAAATAATAAAATGAAAAGCATACACGGTGGGTAATGTAAAGTCTTTATCTAGCTTTAAATTTTCTTCACTTTTTGACTCCGGTACGGTGACAAAAGTCTTTAAAAGATACTAAGGACGATGTGAAAGTATGTGTCTGCGTAACCTCAACTAAAAGTAACTTTACCAAAAAAAAAAAAAAGGCATGGATTATGTAATCTCTAGGGTATATGTCCCCAAACAACATGTTTTGCTACAAGACGATTGGGCAATAGCTAGCCAATATCATAGCAAGTTTGTGTTATAATGAAATTAGCAATACTGCTTATTTCCATCACTTCAATAATTCAAGCCTTCTGTTTTTTTTTTTCAATTCAAATTCAAGGCTTATTCGCAAATTTTTATTTGTGATAAGAGCAAATTTTTATATAAAAGGATGTACATTGTTATTTCTTATAAAAAATGTAGGATATTCTGTACGTATTTCATTGGAAGAAGAAGTAATAAGAACAATTGACTTTGAGTAATTGGGTATCTTATTGAAATGTGAAAATAATATTCCGAAGGACATTTTGAGAGCTAAATGACACCAAATTGAGAAGCTTTTTGTCTTGTCTTACAATAACATACAATAAATTAGTGTCGCCAAGACACGTGTGATTTATTGGAATAATAGCCCAGTGTGATTTATTGGAATAATAGCCCAGTTCCTTTAAAAGATGATATAAATTAGGACTTAATTAAGCATGCAATTTAAATTGATTAACTTTATATCATTTTATTAATATTATATCTAGTTCCTCCCTAAACAATTAATTCATAGACATTATTAAGTTGGAATCATATACAACCAATTTTGTTAAGAGACACCACCTTAGGGTATGATGTTTTCTTTCACATCCCGACAAGTTAAATTTCACGTGTGAGACGAGATCCTCGTGGCCCGATTAAATAATAATAATGTAGTAAATTACCTTGAAACTAATTAGAATCTGAACCTATCACGACCGTTTGAGTGTTTATATCAGAGGAATTTGGTTTTGGTCCAATGAATCATGTTGAATAGTGGTGCAGCGAAACATGGGATTGTGATCTTTTACAAATAATAAAATAACAACATTTTATTAAAAAAATGGAATTGATGAAATGACAGACGAGAAACAGAGGCCAAGTATTGTGATGTGAGGGTGGGCGCGTGTACTGGCTCTACGTATTTGCCGAGACTATGAGTCGCACTAGCTTATCTTCCTACGTGGACATTGTCGGTCGTAGACGTCTATCCATGCCCTCATCATTGAAGATAATAATTCCCCTATCACAATTTAGCTTTAATAAAAAATATTATCCCATTAAAATTAAAACAAGATTGTAATGTTGAAACCTTTTATTTTCCTTAACTTAGCTATTAATTATAAAAATTTATGATTTGGGTTTTAAAGGGTAAGGTTTTAGCTTTTGTTAAGTTGCATATTCTCTAAAATTATCTTAACCAACAAGATTATTTATTTTTCGTAATTTATTTATATTCGACAGCAGACAATTATTCTTATCTAAATAATATTGTATGATTTCTGTAAAAAGATAATGGTATAACTTGGTAAGCCTTTAATTTAAAAAAAAAACAAATTGATGTATTCTTTAAGATGGTTGTCAAGCTTTAGAGTCTTCTCCTTTCTTATGAAGAGGAAGATTTAGCAAATAAGACTAAAAAAGACAATGTGTATCAACAAAATTGCTTATTGTATTAGTTATTCTACATTTTTGTTAGGAGTGACAAGTTTTGTTGATTAGAAGTTTTTGTTAATTGCAACCCTACAATAAAACATAAGTATTAAAAGCAAAGTTCAATGTCAAACCCTCTCTTTTAATGATTTCCCTTCTAGTTTGTAATGAAATTAGGTAATCTTGACTGGCAAGCTGTCCAATCTAACTTGCAATAAAAGCCTGGTTAGAGCTAAGTGGGTGTGAGGTTTCCATTGAAACTAAACATGGTGGAAGAGCTTAACTATGGTTACTGGACATTTAGCCAAAATTAGAAATAAATCCTCTTACAACAAAAGAATTTGAGTGCAAGGATAGGGAAAACTGATTGCAATGATGGGTTCATGCATTAATTAGATGTTCAATTAATCATTCACCAAAAGAGTAGGGTTCAGTTAGGTACTCCATTCCCAAGTTTCAGTTCCATCATCACTCTTACCCCAACCCCATTTGCCAGAGATTCCAGGGTGGCTGATCACAATTTCCAGATAAATTAATCATCCCAAAGTCTCAACCATATCAAGAACTTCAACCTCATGCAACATTTGTTTAAGTTTATAGAAACATCTTCACCTTCTCCTTCAATTTTATCGTAAGACTAATGATCTTATTTACACTTGTATAGGATTTTGTTAAGCTATACAGTAAGCTTTTAACTTGGTGGTATCATTCCTTTCCCTTTTGTTATACAAGTTTGACATCCATTCCATATAGTAAAAGAGAACCTTTAAGCATAACCTCTATTTTATTTTCTTTCAGTTAAATATATATACATGTATATGAACAGTCTAGTAATAATTAGAGAAGAAAGTGTTCCACCAAATGCTTGCCATTTATGGCTCATTCAAAAGGGTAAAGAACTAAGACGGCGAAGGAAATGCTCCTGTTTTCCTCTTTTCATTCTCAAGTTTCTAGAGTGAATATTTTTGTTCACCCCTTTTTCCCTTT
Organism: Erythroxylum flavicans; assembly: GCA_027576715.1. Classification (NCBI taxonomy): domain Eukaryota; kingdom Viridiplantae; phylum Streptophyta; class Magnoliopsida; order Malpighiales; family Erythroxylaceae; genus Erythroxylum; species Erythroxylum flavicans. Next base: position 33,431,698 of record JANZXP010000006.1, read on the forward strand.
CTCCATTTTAAAAATATAGAAACTTATGTTCTCCTTCCTTTAAGGGTCAAATATACAAGGTACATGGAGCCCACATTAAACGATAGCTTTAGTGGCGGCTATACTTGTACTCCCACATTTATTATGTGAATATGTAAGCTATAGAACTTCAAATTATAAACATACCATACATGTGAATTTCCCCGCCTATATAGTACCTGGCAAGCAAAGTTTAAAAAGAAGCAGGCCTATCAAGTCGGAAACTTCTCATAGGGACCTATACTAGTGAGGAAAAAGATAAAAATGGCTAATGAATTTGCTTTATGATCTTCCTAGTAATTTCCTTTCTCCTGAAGATGTTGACATACGCTTTTATTTTATTTTTCTTAAGAAGCCACACTCTACTCTTTGTTTTTTTTTTCATGCAAATAAAAGTACAGCCTAAACATAATATTCAGATGCCCTTTTTACAATAAAAAATTATTTTAAATGTGTTTAAAATAAATATTCTAATGTAAGTAATAATCTTTAAACTAATGTAAACTATTTATAACAACAACAACAACAACACCTAGTAAAAACTTACCTGAAATATGGAGTCTGCAGAAGTTCAGTAATACACAACCCTACTCCTAACTAGTTGGGTTATCGTAAACTATTTGTGGGCTTAAATTCACTCTAGTGAAGAATGGTTGTATTAAAGAAAGCTATTAGTTTAAGTCCAAGAGGATGAGGTTTAACAGACAAGGGAAGCTTACTAATTAATAAAGTGTTATGGTTACTAGACAAACATATAATTGTATTATTAATCATGAGTACAAATTTATATGGTTGTTCTCATTTAAATCAAATTTACAACACAAAATTTCAAGAGATGGAGATATCTTAAAAACCAATCCAGTCCTATGCAAAAGCAGTACCAGATTTGCGTAATTTCCACTTGATTGCTTCACCTTCCTCTGCCCTTCTCTCTCGTCTCTCTCTCTACCTTGAATCCTAAGTATGGTTTAAGTCCTCTACTCTTGTTTTTTGCTGCTCATAAAATAGATATCTATATATATACACACGTCTGGTTTCTATATAGCTTTCATGTTCATATCATTCCCAGTCTTATCCTTCGTAGTGGGCACTTCAAGTTTTCGTTGATAACAGTCCTTCTCAGTCTAATCCTTGAACGAAAATGGGACGACATTCCTGTTGTGTAAAGCAGAAACTAAGGAAAGGTTTGTGGTCGCCTGAAGAGGATGAGAAACTTTTCAATTACATAACGAGATTTGGTGTTGGTTGCTGGAGTTCTGTTCCTAAGTTAGCAGGTGATAACAACTCGGCATTTTCTCGTCTTTCTTGAGCTAAAGTTTCTGTCTTGGCTTTTTGAATGATTTTAATTAAGTTGCTGTTTGCTTATTGCAGGCTTACAAAGGTGCGGAAAGAGTTGCAGGTTGAGATGGATAAATTACTTGAGACCTGACCTTAAAAGGGGAATGTTTTCCCAACAAGAGGAAGATCTTATAATCAGTCTTCATGAAGTTTTGGGCAACAGGTAAATTAATGTCAAGTAGACAATCCAGTGGGTTGAAAATGGAAATAGGTACTCAAAATATTTTGGATTTTGAAATGCAGGTGGGCTCAAATTGCAGCACAGTTACCAGGAAGAACAGATAATGAGATTAAGAACTTCTGGAACTCTTGTCTGAAGAAGAAGTTAATGAAACAAGGTATCGACCCAACAACCCACAAGCCTTTAAGCCAAGTAGAAGTGAAAAAGGAGCGAAATTCCATAGATGAGGCATCTTTGGAACTGCCAGAATCAAAAGGATTGCCAATTATATCGATCTTAGCTGAGCCAGAGTCCGCATATTTTGGTAACGACGCAACTTCCTATAGCAGTGGATTGACAGAAGCTTCAAGAGACCAATTCATCACCAGACAAACTTATGATCCTTTGTCCTACTTTGAATTCCAAACCGGTGTCGATCAGGTTGGATATAACCCGGGTCTTTCCGGCCTCTCTCAGGCAACTTTCAGAACCTTCGATCATAACCCAATTGAAACGATTACCAATTTTGCTTTCACGTCAATGCCAAGCTTAACAAGTTTCGACCATGGCAGCATCAGTGGGACAGAATTTTCAGATAATTCCGCTTCGAGAATGAGTTCTTTGTTCCTAAACGAGCCTAAAGAAAGTTCCAGTAATAGCTCAAACATCAGCAATTACACAGGATTTCCGATGAACAACATGGTGGAAAATGCAGCTTTTTCATGGAATGCCAACAAATTAGAGTCGGTGTTTCAATTTCATGTCAATGATATCAAGGCGGAAGAGTTGAAGCCAAGTCCATGGCATGAAGGACATCTACATATTGATAATACAGCAGATTTTAGCAGTTATCAGTTGACGTCGCTATCAGGAGATCCAACAGGAACAAATTTTAACGTCTTCAATCAGATATGAACTGTAAATTCATTCTTTTACCATTTCTCTTCAGCTTTCTCTTTATCCGAAAACACACTAGATGTTGATAGTACAGGAATGTTTGAGGGTTATTTTTCATTTTCTATTAAGGAGATTCGGAAAGAAAGAGAAAGAAAAAGAGACTGAAGCACTGATCTTTCTTTGAGTTCTACTCGTATTGTTCTTTTCTCCTGGTTTTTTCTTCTCTCTCTTCTATCATTTTGTATTTGATTCCTACAATAGTTGGACTTTGGAATAATGTACTCATCATTATACAGTTTCAAAGAGTGAAAACTAAATTTTCTGGTCTCGACTAATAGTTAGCTGTTACAGCAGTATTTTCAAGGCAAGTCCTTTTCGCACTTAAAGCTAAGACCCTCCTTTTCGAAGTAAAAAACACACCAAACGTACACAACATTCGAGTCTGTCTCTGGTTCAAAATTTGTAACGGGCAGACCAAGTTGGAGTTCAAGATCATTATTATTTTAAGAAGATAGTACAAGAACATTATTAATAGAAATATGAATTATGATGAAGAGAGAAGATGGATGTGGGGTAGGGTTTTGATTGTGAAATTTTAATTTCGCTGGCAGAGTCTGAGAGAGTAAATAATAAGAAGATTATCCAGGGCCTGTAGTCATATCCAAGATACTGATTTCCTGGCATATGATACAGCTGCTATTTCCAGGACCCTCCATGCACTGGTCTGAGTCTCCTCCCAAAAGGCCAAACTTGGCTGCCTGGCTATTCTGTCCTAGCTACCTCTCTCCATTATTGGAGAGACAAGAGACACTAAGAGAGTTGCACACACACGTAGACACGCAGAGAGAGAGAGGGGTGAGGTCAAACTTAAAACACAACAACAACAAACTACAGAAGGTTCAACAGGATTCAATCATCTTTGGTTCTCGAGCTTTTGTGGATGAGATGAAGAGGGCTCTATCACCTTCGTAACTTTAAAACTCACCAATAGAACAACAAGCTTGTTTCGTGGTGTAGAGAGCGAGAGAGAGAGAGAGGGAAAGAAGGTCCATAAACATGCTCATCACCTGTCTCTTCATCAATTGTTCGTATCTTTTATGCATATATCTCTGCATATCTGAAACCGCCTCGAATCTTTTGTACGTAAAGAACATGTGAAAATAAGAAATACCAGGAAGCAAAATAATGGTACAATCATAGTTTACATCACGACAAGTTGCTGTTGGTCAAGATTTTGGCAAATAATGTGCCTAAGGCGCTTGATCTACGCTTGCTCCAGAAAGCTTGGAAAATTTGGTTTAGTCTCGGTAAAATGTTTTCTTTTCAGTTCAAACAAATCAAACACCTGAAACTCACAAGATGTGGCCCTAAAATGATCGATACATGAACTATGCCTTAAGTCACTATCAGAATTGGTTCAAGAGGCATAATTGACCCGAAAGTCACCTGAGCATTAATTATGCTCTATAAGAACGAAACCACATCTTTCTTCTACAGGAGGATGCTGACAGTAGAAGATGCATATGCAATACCTTAAGGAGCAGTTCAGTTAATGTTTCTATATACTTCGGAAGTTGTTCAATCCAGATTTTAATGTTTCTGCATCACCATATACGTATGAACTCTATGCTTGGCGATAGGTATAATTAAATAAGGTGGTCGCATATGCCTTTCTATTCTTGACCCGTGCATAACTTTGATTGATAAAGGCTATTTGCACAGATTAAAATTCTTAAGTCACAAACAAAGCCTTTAATGTGATATTAAATAATCGAAACCTTCAATTCATCTACCCTTAGTCTTTAGGCCAAACTCCAATCCTCTAAAAAGAATGTTAACCTTTGATCCTAATCTTTACTTTTATTTCCTTCCACCTGCAAGATAGATAAAGAAGGAAATGGCAACAAATAATTACATAATTACACAATTAAAGACACGTTTTAGTCGAATGAAAAGAAATTTTGGAAAAGACAGACATAAAGGCGGTAAAACTGAAGAAGAGAAGTAAGTAACATGTAACCTTATTATGGTGTCAGATGTATATAGTAGCTGCTGCTTTTCTTGGTCAAATAACGGTGTCCGACAAGAGATATTGATATGCTTTATCTAATGATGCCTCATCGAAACATCCCAAAGGTAAAAACTTAGACTGCACCGACAGGGAACGGCTGATCTTCGTATGTTACCAATAATTAACCAAACATGACAAAGTCAACACCTCAAGTAGCGTTCATGAATCTAGTATTTATAATTGAAGGTTATCATAAAAATAATGGATAGGGAGCTACTTTCTGTGTTATTTCATATTTGGTTAAGTAAAGCACAGTTTCCTTTTCCAGGTCTTACTATATGCAATTTACGGATTTCCAGAGACTAAATCTTGAAAACAATCTTCAAGGAGAAAGGGTTTAATATCTACTAGAATTCACATTCTTTTACATCCTGATCGGATGCAGATCTGTCTGTGGACCTCTTATACCACTAAGGAATGTCTTGCGAAATAAGCATATAGACAATGAAACTTACAAAAGATGATTAGAAAGTAGAAATTAATATACTGAAAAGGGAAGAAAATATATGAGCTACAGTACTTAATGGATTTGCTAGTCTAACTTGACATTGGAAAGGTTTACTGAAACTGCAAGTTCACACAAGTGGAATGAAAATGACGGTAGAGCCTATACCTTCTTGTTTGAGTTGAGTTTGGTACTTCTCATTCCAGGCATGGTATCTCGGTGAGACGGTGACAGTATTGCTCATAGTAGGGTAGGAACGATATTTCGAATATAATAAATTAAAATAATACTAAGTTAGGTTGATATTATAATATATTGAAAAATAGTTAAACAAATTAAATTAAATTAAATTAAAAAACAATAGTTTTTAAAAAATTATCTAATATTCTTGATTAGTTTTTTCTTTCAATTTAAGTTTCAAATGTTAATTAATAAAAATTTGATAAGGTTTAAAATTTTTAGAATGGTTATATTAATCATTGTAAGAGCATTAATAATGCAGTTCCCATTTTAAAATGTTAACACAAGTCATCCAGGATATTTTTTAGTTAGATCTTGTAGATACACAAGCATCTTTTTTTGTTTAGGTACCTTAGAGAACTAACCTTAAAAAAAAAAAGGTACCTTAGAGAACTTTAATATATATTAGAAAATTTTCACCAAATACATTTATTAGGAATATTTAAATCTCTCTCTCTCTCTCTACATATATATAATTTCTAGCTCAAATCTTTATTGTTCTAAAGTTGCATATGAATAAAAGAACGTGTAATTATACTATTGTTTCGAGCTACCCTAACAAATGCACAAATCAAGATTTGAATTAGAAATGTCGAATTCCCTTGTGATTCTAGGGCTTCACTAAAGAAATAACAATCTAAGCTTATGTACGGATTCTTGGAGTTTGCTTCCAAAAGAATTATTGTCGTAGACAAGCTTCTGTGCTTGTTAATCCTTTTCAATGGCGTGACAAGGAAACAAAACTACAAATTAATCTTGGGATGGCTACTAATAATAGTTGTTGACAGAGAAGAGGCAGTGATCATCTCAACCATAGAAAGATTGTAAAAGAAATATTGCTACTGAGGCCATCCTGCAAACAAATGATAGGTTTTTCAACAGGAGTTTGTTGTTAGGCTTAACAGCAATGATGGCCTTAAACATGAAAGACCAAACAACCTTAAATTACATAAAAAGACCATTTACTTAAGTTCAAAGTCTTGTTTTAGCTTCTCATCAAAGACAAGTAATTACCTAATGAAAAAAGGTCTTCACAAAGGTGATTTCATGTCTCTGTTGGTTGCCAGGTTTGCAATGTGAACATTAAGAAACTTCTAATTACGTGATTCATGATTGTTTCTTCCACATCGAGTTTCAAGAAGATCACTTTCATGGCTCTTCTAGGTCTTCCTAGTTTACTATATATGGTTCAGTGAAGTTAGGTGAAACAAAGAATTTGTATATTATATTCAATGGTAATATTTTGCTACTCAAGTGACACACATTAGAAGACAATTGACGAGAAAGACGGACAACAAAGATCTCTACTGATTAGAAGGGCAAGAATAATATTTGATCATTAACGTGCATTTTAACTCGCGCGGTATATTTCTATATTCTCCATGCGGTTGGCAAGCTTATACTATTAAACAGCAATTAGTAGCAAGTTTTGATGAATGAACCACATATTCATTGTTATTTAAATAAAAAATTGATAATCATGTCTATTTACGTTTTTATGGGACTTGAGATACGTTTTTTTTTAAATTTTTCTTCAATTTAATATAAATAGAATAATACAAATTTATATCAAAATTACAAGTTATTTAGAATAGCATCGGGGGATAGGAGTTTGCTGCTAATAATTTTGAAAAAAAAAAGATTAACAAAAGAAATTTTAATTCAAAATTTTATTAAAATAAAATTCTTATATTTTTAATTTAAATTATAAATTTTCATAATAATCTGAATTATTGTACTACTAAATTTATTTTAAAAATGAAATACAATTATTTGAAAGAGTTATTTTATAAGAATACGTATAAAGATAAAAATATAAACACTAATTTTAAGTAAAATAAAAATATTGTAAAGGAAAAACAGAATTATTTTGTTATTTACCTCTTCTTTCCCTTGAGCCGACAAGGGCACATGCTCATCAACAGTGGTGGGTTGGTCCTCTAAAGAACCAGGATTGTATTTCTACGCAAAGTCCAAGTTGGTGAATGGCGCATGCCTGCATTTCCGGATTCCTCAAGAAGATGGACTTTGGTTTGGTCTAATAATCAATTCATGGGCTGACTTGTTCACTGGACTATGTCCGTAACAGGCTTTGTTAAAGAGTAAAGACGAGACTTTAGGAATTAAGATTGATTGTTGTTAATATTTGTCTCCCTTCCTAGTTCCCTCTGTTTTATTTTCCCCTTTCTCCTTGGTTTTGTTTTGCACACACACCGCCAACTCTCAAATGAAAAAATAAGGCCATTCTAACACATTAAATTGAAAGGAAAGAATTTATACACTTGTAAGTAAGAAAATTTAGTTTCCCGTTATAAAATAACTCGCAATTTCAAGCCCCCAGGTCAATTGAAGCATAATCCTTGTGGGGTGGTGGAGAGTGTTTGAAGCAAGTTGTCTAAACAAGATGAAGGTAAATGAAAAGTTATAGTTATACAAACAAATTTATAGCCTTAACAGAGAGACTACCATATAGGTGTATAAGAAGATGAACATGTTTGTATTAGAGGCTAACAAATTTTAGAAAAGCATATAGATTTAATATTTAATATTTAATATTTAATATTATATTTAATTTATTATAATTTACTACAACCAAAGCACCCTTTTTTGACGATTTCTTTTACGACGAAACCAAATTCGTTGCCAAAAGACAACATATTGCGACGTTTAAAAATATTCGTCACTAAAACTTACCATTTAGTGATGAAACAAAAAAGCATTGCACAAGGGAAAACCTTTAGCGACGTACGGAGAAAATCGTTGCCAAATCATGCACAATAGGTGACGATTTCTGATATTCGTTGCGAAATAATGCAATCGCGATGAAGTCTGAAAACATTACTATAACTTGTCAAACATTTTGCGACAAATCTCGTAAATCGTCACCAAATGTTATATGTTTTACGATGATATTATGAAGTATCACCAAAAGGTCAATATTTGGCGACGAAAGTCCTATTTCGTCGCACAAGCTTATACATTTGGTAACGATTTCTTTTCATCGTCACTAAATGTCAAGCATTTAGTAACGAATTTTGAAAATCGTCACTAAATGTTGCACATTTAGTGACAAATTCTAAAGAACATCGCTGAATGTATACAGAAATCGTCACCAAATGATTGACAATTTCATAAATTATTAAACTAACATTTTTATAATCTATCATAGTTAAGATATGTTTTATTGGAGATTTGTT
>JANZXP010000006.1:33448493-33460050 GCA_027576715.1 Erythroxylum flavicans
GTGATGTGGCAAACCACCCTCGCGGGGTACGGACTCGGATATCACTGTCGATATCGGGTTCGGGTCCAGCGGGAGTGAGGTGTTACACTAAAGTGCTAGAAATTAGAACTGACTAAAATAATTAACTTCCCATGAACTACGTGCATGAATAATTGGACATCCTAACTATCACCCACTACTGGATAGGTATAAAACTAACTTAAAATGAAACGTACACATGTTAATGGCTCACGTGGACCACCTAGCTACTTTGCATAACATGTGTCCCTTAGTGTTATGTACATCAGCAAGACATGTAACAATTCCCTCCCTCTAAAAGAGCCCTTTGTCCTCAAGGGACTGATTAGGATATTTGAGTTTGAATTCTTCATAATCTTCCCAAGTTGCATCTACTGGAGAAAGACCACACCAATGGCCCAAGACCTCGTGTCGGTTCTTTTTCTTTCTACTATCAAGGAAGGCTTAAGGAACCAATTGTAACTCTTCAATTCTATTTTGCAACAGTAGGACTTTAGGCTGCATAACTTCATTTGTTCCAAGCTTCTTCTCCAAACAAGTGACATGAAAATCGGATGAATCTGAAAGGTAGCAGGCAAGTCAAGCTTATATGCCACTAGACCAATTCGCTGTAGCACCTTGAACGACCCATAAAATCTAGGTGATAGCTTGAGATTTTTCCTTAAAGAGATTGAAACTTGCTTATATGATTGAAGTCTTAAAAAAACCCAGTCACCAACTTTAAACACTCTGTCCACATGATATTGATCATAATTTTTTTCATGTGAGTTTAAGCTTCTTATAAGCTTTGACGAACTTCTTCAAGGACTTGGTCTCTAGTTTTCAACTCTTAATCCACTACTTCACTTCTTATAGTTCCTAGAACGTAAGAAAGCAAAGTTGGAGGAGTACGTCTGTAAACCACTTCAAATGGCGTCTTTTTGATGGAGCTGTGCCAGCTAGCATTATAGTAAATTTCTGTCTATGGAAGCCATTGCACCCAATTACTTGGCTTGGAACTAGTGAAACACCTCAAATGCATCTCAACTGTGTAATTAACCACTTCCGTTTGACCATCGGTTTGGGGATGATAAGATGAACTGAAATTGAAACTTGTCCCATTTAATAGAAATAGCTCCTTCTAAAACACTCTAGTGAAGGTAGAATCTCAATCGCAAACAATTGGCTGTGGCATGTCATGCAACCTGAGTTGGAATTGGTAATGGCTGAAGTAGTCTTGCTGAATGCACCGTTTCAGCTTTATGACATTGACAAACATCACATTGCTTGATGAACTCCTTGATTTTTTATTGCATACCCTTCCAATAAAATATGGATTGAACCCTTTGCAAAGTTTTGTGAAAGCCTTCATGAGTACTAGAGTGCATCTCATAAACTATGGTGGCAGTAAGTGGAGATTCTTGTAATAAATAAATTATGATTTTGAAAAATAGAACACCTTCCTTGAATTCCTAAGGACCCAAAATCTCTCCATCTTGATATAACTTAACAAGTCATTAGAATTCAGGAAGACTTTGAACTTCATCCTTAGTAGGCTCTAACCAACTTGGTAGAGGTTGTGATATAGCACAAAATTCCCTATTCTCTCCATAACGTGATAAAGTATCGGCCACTTTAGTTTCACTTCCACACTTGTACTCAAAAACAAAGTCATATCCTTATAAGTTATTTGTGAAGCTGAAAAAAATGTCAATTCGGCTAAACACAAATTGTATATCTCGGTCACATCATTTCTTAGCATGGTGTGGCAGTAGACCGAGATAAAGTAGCAGCAATGGTAAAGTGACCGAGACTGATTACTGTTAAATCTCTTCGAGGATTTCTTGACTTGATAAGATATTATCGGAAATTCATTGAAGAATATGGCAAAATAGCTGCCCCTCTTACTTCACTATTAGAAAACGATTCTTTTTCACAGAATCGGCATTTTTGTAATTAAAGCAGGCTATGATGCAATCACCAGTCTTAGCACTTCTAGATTTCTCTAAGCCGCAATCACCAGTCTTAGCACTTCCAGATTTCTCTAAGCCCTTTATTATTGAGTGTGATGCATCAGGCAATGGCATTGGAGGAGTTTTAATGCAAGGAAAATGCCCAATAGCTTTTTTATCCAACCCTTGCATGGAAAAAAACCTTGCATTGTCAACCTATGAAAAGGAAATGCTAACTTTGGTCTTGTCGATTCAGAAGTGGCGGCCTTACTTGCTGGGTCAGAAGTTCATTGTCAGGACTGATCAGAGGAGCTTAAAGTATTTATGGGCGCAACAAAAGTGGCTCACAAAGTTGATGGGATATGACTTTGTTGTTGAGTACAAGTGTGGAAGTGAAAGTAAAGTGGTCAATACTTTATCACGTCGTGGAGAGAACGGGGAATTTTGTGCTATATCACAACCTCTACCAAGCTAGTTAGAGCCTATTAAGGATGAAGTTTGAAGTCATCCTGAATTCCAACTACTTGTTAAGTTATATCAAGATGGAGAGCTTTTAGGTCCTTAGGAATTCAAAGAAGGTGTTCTGTTTTTCAAAAACATAATTTAGTTATTACAAGAATCTCCACTTACTACCACCATAATTCAAGAGATGCACTCTAGTACTCACGAAAGCTTTCACAAAAATTTGCAAAGGGATCAATCCATATTTTATTGGAAGGGTATGCAACAACAAATCAAGGAGTTCATCAAGCAATGTGATGTTTGTTAATGCCTAAAGCTGAAACGGTGCATCCAGTAGGACTACTCCAGCCATTACCAATTCCAACTCAGGTTTAGGCTGACATTTCCATGGATTTCATTGATGGACTGCCTCTCTTAAAAAGGAAGTCTACTATTTTTATGGTGGTAGACCGATTATCAAAATATGCTCACTTCATTCTAATTTCTCATCCTTATACTGCCAAAAGTGTAGCACAAGTGTTCTTTGATCAAATTTTCAAGTTGCATGGCATGCCACAGTCAATTGTTTGCGATCGAGATCCTACCTTCACTAGTGTGTTTTAGAAGGAGCTCTTTCAATTAAAAAAGACGAGTTTCAATTTCAGTTCATCTTATCATCCCCAAGCTGATGGTCAAACGGAAGTGGTTAATCGCACAGTTGAGATGTATTTGAGGTGTTTCACTAGTTCTAGGCCAAGTAAATGGGTACAATGGCTTCCATGGACATAATTTTGCTATAATACTAGCTATCACAACTCCATTAAGAAGACACCATTTGAAATGGTCTGCGGACGTACTCCTCCAACTTTGCTTTCTTACATTCTAGGAACTACAAAAAGTGAAGCAGTGGATCAAGAGTTGAAAACTAGAGACCAAGTCCATGAAGAAGTTCGTCAAAGCTTACAAGAAGCTCAAACCTGCATGAAAAAAATTATGATCAATACCATATAGATAGAGTGTTTGAAGTTGGTAACTGGGTCTATTTAAGACCTCAACCATATAAGCAAGTTTCAGTCTCTTTACAGAAAAATCTCAAGCTGTTACCAAGATTTTATGGGCCGTTCAAGGTGCTGTAGCAAATTGGTCTAATGACATATAAGCTTAACTTGCCTGCTGCCTTTCAGATTCATCTGATTTTTCTGTCTCTTGTTTGAAGAAGAAGCTTAGAACAAATGAAGTTATGCAACCTAACGTCCCACCGCTGCAAAATAGAAATGCAGAGTTACAATTAGTTCCTCAAGCCATCCTTGGTAGTAGAAAGAAAAAGAACCGACAGGAGGTCTTTGTCTATTAGCATGGTCTTTCTCCAGCAGATGCAACTTGGGAAGATTATGAAGAATTCAAATTTAGATATCCTAATCAATCCCTTAAAGACAAAGGGGCTCTTCTAGAAGGAGGGAATTGTTACATGTCTTGCTGATGTACGTAGCACTAAGGGACATATGTTATCCAAAGTAGCTAGGTAGTCTATGTGAGTCATTAACATGTTAAGTTAGTTTCATGCTTATCCAATAGTGGGTGGTAGTTAGGATATCCACTTATCCATGTGCATAGTTCATGGGAAGTTAATTATTTTAGTCAGTTCTAATTTTTAGTACTTTAAACTGATTCGTTGCTATCTTCTTGCAACATTACTTCAATCATGGAGGTTAACTGCTGTAATTGGAGTCCTATAAATTTCTGCATTAAGAATGAATAAAATAGTCAGCAAAGATTATCCAAGATCCTATCTTTTGGGGATGTTCTCCCATAAGACCTGTAACAGACAGTGGTAGACATTCTTTTGTGTATCATAGTAACTAAATCTCTTTTAGATCAATATATGTTTCCAATTATAAATCAAATAGAATGAATGACATATAATAAAAAAAAGATAATAGATTTTGAAGTGTAAAATCTTTTAAATTTTTTAATTAACTATTCAAATTTCTAAATTTTCAATTAAGTGAACTTTTTATAATTTTAACAATTCAATTTAAAATATTAATTTTGTTAGTATTTTATTGAGTTGGCTAGCATAAGCATTTTTTCATAACATGTAAACTTTCACATAAAAAATTAATAACTAATGAAGCATCTACATGACTAAGATATTCAACTCATAACACACACTTAATATTTATACCCATAACTCATTTGATTTAAAAATACCCAATTCATCTATCTCTCATCTCCTCTACGTCTCCTCTCTGGTTAATCATGGAGACCCATCAAAATACATTCAGAGAAAGCAAAGAACATTCTTGTGAAATTCATAGAAAGCATCTCCTTGAATTGCATGAGTAGGAAAGATATAGTAAATGAGTTATAGGTATAGGTTTTAGGTGTAAGTTATGGGTTAAGAATTTTAGTCCACATTAATACTTAGTTGGTCATTAATTTTAAACTAATTACAAAAAATTCTAAACTTCTCTAAATTTTTTTAATTATAGTCTAAAATTTTAAAAGTAACAATAAAATGCTTAAATTTTAATTTTTAAAAAATCATCGTCAATCTTTCTGTTAACATTACTGACGAGACATACCACACCACCTATCATCTTTGTCATATGGATGACATGTGGATTTTATTTTTTACATAAGCAAAATATAAATTTAAACCCCTTTTTCCCATACCCTACTTCACATTTGTTGTCTCTAAATCCCCCCTTATGTGTGCATGTGCTTGTCCTATTCCTTCCCCCCATTTCATATTTAATTAACAAGTGATGCCCTTATGGTGAGGGAAAATTACATGGTTCTCTCTATATTTCTCACATCACACCTAAATAACCATTCTCTTAAAAGATTGAAGTAGTGGGGAGAAAGAATTGGGCTCTTGGGTTTATTTAGATATAGGAAAAGGGGACAAGAAAGAATAATATAGAAAATGGAGGCAATAATGGGATTAACAATAAGAATACATCCAAAGCAATCTGACACCACTCTCTCCACCCTACTCTCTGTTTTTCCTTACTACTCCTCTTATCTCCTCTCCTAAGTCGACCAACCTCTTTAGGTTCCAAATCTACTAAAAAGGATGAGTTGGTTAGTATATTTAGTTTGTCCGAGTCCATTAGAACATATTAACATTTTGTTCAATGGAGGTTCATTAGTGGTGGTGGGAATTTTAGGAGTTCCATTTCCAGATATGGCAATTGTAGGCACAGTTTCAATGCTAGTAATAGCGTTGATGGTAGGCTTAACGTGTTTAAGCAACCACCTAATAGTTTCTCCATCGAATTTGTGCCTAGTTCTAGGGTTAACTAAAAAATATTTATATGTTTTATAGCAATTAAATTCTAATTATGAGATGTAAACTTCTCTTGTAAGCCATTTTAGAACTTATTAAAGAAAAAAGACACAAGCTTTATGATTCAGATGGAAATTAAAAAGTTACAAGCAATATTCACAAAAAAAGGTGCAAATAATCACTGTAAAATAGCATCTCCATATTTGAGAACTTGTTCTGCTTCATTTAAGCTTTAATACTATAGAAAGAATGGCAGAGCTTGCAAAACTTGAGGATGGTGTAATGTTGGTGGTAATAGAAGTATCCGGGAGAGGAATAACAAAAATTGAATTATTTTAATAATTTATTTTTATTTAAATTTATATTTTGTTGATGTGAAAAATAAAATTTATGTGTCAACCACACGGAAAAGATGATAAGTGACATAGTTTGCCACATCAGTGTAAAGACTAATGTCGGTCTATTTTTGTAAAAAATTAAAAGTTTAAGTATTTTATTACAAATTTTTAAAGTTCAGACTATAACTCTAGAATTTAGTAAAGTTTAAGATTTTTTGTAGTTAACCCATTAATTTTTCGTATGAAACCTTACATGTTATTGACAAAAATAATTTTGTTAGCCAAATCAACAAAAAACTAATAAAACTAATATTTTAAACTGAATTATTAGGATTAAAAAGGTTAGTCACTTAATTAAAAACCTTAAAGGCTTAGGCACTTAATTAAAAAATTGAAAACTAAATTTGTTATTTCTTATGAAGTCATAATGAGTTTGTTAATCTAGCAAATAGTAAATCCCAATACTGATGTTATGACTGTTATTTTATTTGCTTAATCCTACATATTGGATTGAAGTATTCTTCTTAATGCATGTCATCAATTCTTTTACTTAGTCAAGTGGCGCTTAAATTACCGATATGGGAAATCTGGTGATTAGTAAAGTAGTGAAGCCGAAGAGTATTACATGTCAATTCAAATGTAATAATCTAAGTTTTAAGTAAAATCTACATTGAATTCACTAATTTCTTACAACAAAAGTGTGATTTTTTCTAATATGAATAGAATACTCAACAATATATTGTTAATACGTTCTTACTTAATTTGGTTAAAGATTCACATTTTATTTTTGTTAATCTCTATTTTTGCTGGTAAAATGGAAAACGAATTCAATTTCCACAGTTCTCAATAACTATAATTATATATCAGATAAGCTTCTTGTATAAGAAATACTAATAAATAAAATCAATGTGACAAAACACAAGCAGTTTTCTTTCCTCTAAGTTTGTGAAAGGCCTTTTATCTCTTCTTTGTTAGGATATTACAGTATTTTAATTAGGGTAATGTGTGTAAGGAACATAAAGATATAATAGACAATAAAACTTATCAAATAGTTGTGTCGTGGTATAACCAATACCTTAGAAGCAAAATTCAACACGGTCGTGGCATATCGATGATGTTGTCTACTCCCCAAGGATAAACAACTAGATTATGAACCATTGCACTAGAGCTCAAAAATTTGAAACTTGCAGAAATACAATTACCTTGAGAAAAAGTATTATCAGGTTAGCACATGTCTTTATCTATAAAAAGAATGTCTAGAAAAACCCAATATATAGAACCAAATCAAACATTAGAGAAGAATCCATGGGTGACGCAAAAATCATAGGGACAAGTCCAAAAAATTTTCAAACATTTCTAGAGAGCATTTGCAATGTTCAAAAACTTAAAGAAATAGAAACATGTAAAAACTTAGTCAAAGAACAACTCTCTAGTGAAAAAATAAACAAATTCGACAAAAAAAGGATTAGAAATAGCCTAACCCAAATCAATGACCTGCACTAGCATCGCTTCCAGCCTTGACTGACTAAGCAGGCAGATAAAAGATAGCCTAGGTCCTGCCTCTTACCAAAATATTAAGGGACAAGCTACTCAAACCTTGACAAACACTCATTTCAACATAAAGAATAAAAAAATGTTTATGCCCATCGATGGAGGACAAGAACACAACACGTTTGGTTAAAGAAGTAAAGGGTGCCATTTATCCAATAACCCCCTTCTAAATGGCTCACTAACTCTAAATTTTATAGGTAAAGGAAGGGTTATATACTTAAGCATCAATTTCTTTCGATTCAATTAATGCATAGTGATGTGAGGTAATAACTTAGTTAATAAAGTAAATTTCTCTTGAACTTTATTGATTTAGGATAAGACCCTCACAATATATATTGTAACCTTAATTTCTACAAATTTTATAATAAAAAGAAGATAAATCACAACAAGCACTTTTTATAGACACGCATATACCTTGACTTCTCATGAGTGCTCTAGAAAGACAATATAAGTCTTTCACAGAAGGCCACCCCACCATCATATTTAAGTAGATGGTTTCTCCAAGTTTATCACCCTACAGATTGCCTATTAAAGGTTATGAAACTATTAAGAGTCAATATGGCTTAATATTTGAAAATCATATCCATCTTGTCTATCATATTAGGACCATTATAAATCAGGTGATGAATCCATCAAGTTCATCTCTCTAGGACTACCTAAATAACAGGGTTATACATTCATTAAGAGCTTGAGGCTCAGCTTATGTCAAACATGACTACAACCCATTAGGATGGAAATGTTGTGCATATTATGGACTCATATGCCTTTTGTTTTTACCATAATATGGTATCTAACATACCTCAATCCACGGGTTTGATCCTCATCCCCTTTGATGATTTAAGATCTACTTTCCTTATTAGTCCTTTACTGAGAGGGTCTAACAAGTTCCTTTCAGATCTCACATATTTTAAAGAAAGTACTCTATTTTTATGAGTTGTTTTACTGCATTATGTCTAATGCCAATGTGTCTTCTTTTGCAATTGTACACACTATTTTTCACTATACCAGTGGCTCTTTGTGAATCATAATGAATCAAAATTGATACACTTGGGGTTTCCCCAAAATAGCATGTCTGCCAAGAAGTTCCTCAATCATTTAGCTTCTTGACTTGCCAACTTAAGAGCAATGAATTCATATTCCATAGTGGAGTGTGCTATACATATTTCTTTCATTGATTTCTATTATACAGCACCTCCACCTAAGGTAAAGACTTGACCATTAGTAGAGCTAACTATATTATTGTTAGATACCTAATTTACATTACAAAATCCTCTAACATAATAAATTTACTAAAATGCAAACAGCAATTCATGATACCTTTGAGATGTTTTAACAAACAATAAATTGCTTTCCAATGCTCACTACTCAAGTTATAAGTATAACAACCCAATCTACTAATAGCATAAGCTATGTCAGGTCTAGTATAATTCATGAGGAATACATCACTTCTTATAATTTTAGTATACTTTCCTTATGAATACTAGAACTTTTGTTCTTCTTAAGAGATAAATTACAATCTTAGGGAGTTCTCACAGTCACAACATCAAAGCAACCGAACAGTTTCAACATTTTTTCAATATAATGGGATTGACGTAAAGAGAAGCTATTTTCAGTTTTCTCATTTTAATACCAAGAATTACATCAGTTTCTCCTAAATCTATCATATCAAAATGAGAAGAAAAAATATTTTGGTCTCACTGATCACATCCACATTGGTACAAAAAATGAGTATATTATCAACATGAAGGCATATAATCACACAATTTGATCGAATCATTTTTGTATAAACGTAGGAACAAGATGCATTCACAATTAACCATTGCTTACTAAGGTTCAATCAAACGTCTCATATCATTGTTTAGGAACTTGTTTAAGTCCATAAAAGGTCTTTCTAAGCTTCCATACCTTATTCTCCTAACGAGGAACCACATAACTCTCAGCTTGTTCCATATATATTTTTTCCTTTAACTCACCATTAAGAAATGTAGTTTTCACATACATTCGATTTACTACTAGGCCATAAATTACAATAAGAGCAACTAGAGTTCTAATAGTAGTAATTTTGGTTATAAGAGAGTAGGTTTTAAAATAGTTAATGCCTTTCTTTTGTTTATAACTGATAACCACCAATTTGACTTTAATTTTTTCTATAGATCCATCAGGCCTTATTTTCTTTCTAAAGATGCATTTGCATCTAATAAGTTTATAGCCTTTAGGCAAATTAACTAATTTCAAAGTACAGTTTATCATTATTGAATCAAGTTCACTTTTGATGGCTTCTTTCCAAAAGCTAGCATTTATGGAAGTCACAGCCTCTTTTTATGCCTTAGGATCTTCTTTAATTAGAAAGACATAAACAATGTCCTCATTTATTCTATTAAGATCATAATTTCCAACTAAAAATTACTAACAAAATTTAGTCCAAAAATTCTTTTAATTCTTCACCTTTTGCTTTTCTTAGGTTCATTTACATATTCATTTGAAGTAGAAGTAGAAGCAGGCAAAGGCGAAGACAAAGGCACATAAACAACATTAGAAGGACCAACAATATTACTAACATTAATTTTCTTTAACAGAAAGACATGTTCAATAAAGTATGCATCTCTAGATTCACAAATAGAATTATCTCTCATTGAAATAAATCTATATGTAGCACTATTATAAGCATAACCAATAAACACATAATTAAAGGTCTTAGGCCTAGTATTTTTCTTTCTAAAATATGGTAAGTCAACGTTAGCTACACACCTCCACACTTTTAAGTAAGTAAAGTTAGGAACAAATCCTTTTCATAGCTCATAAAGGGTTTTAACTAATTCTTTATGAGCAATTATATTAAGAATATAGCACGCTGAAATTACAACTTCCCCTACATATTGTAAGACGTACTAGAACTCAATAACATAACATTTGCCATTTCCTTAAGTGTTCAATTTTTTCTCTCAGCTAAGTCATTTTGTTGGAGTGCATAAGAGGCATTAGATTTATGCATTATACCATGTTTTCATAAAAATTTGTTAAAATTAGAACTATATTCTCAACCATTATTAGACCTAATTTTATTGATTTTCTTATGTAATTGGTTTTCTACTTCTGCTTTGTATTTTAAGAACATCTTTTTGGCCTCATCTTTAGATCTTAGAAGCTAAACCTTGGTGTATCTCGAATAATCATTAATAAAGGTTAGATAGTTTTTTTTACCCTTTTTACTAATAAAGTTTTTAAAATTAGTCAAACCTATATGAATCAACTCAAGCAACTCAGTGCATCTAGCTGTTACATGTTTAAACTTTTTTTTTAGCAAACTTTGCTTCTACACATATAAAGCACTTAAAGAATTCATCATCCACAACATTTATCAAATGCATGTTTTAAAATCTCTTAATAGAAGTAGCATTAACATCCTAGCCTACCATGTCACAAATTAATAGATTTAGCAATATAAGCATAAACAGTAGAAGAGCTAGCATTAAAAAAAGGAGAAATAATGTTTAGTACAAAGAGTCCATCAACTAAATACCCATTTCCCACAAAGTCCCCATTTATGGTAATTATGACCTTATCAACCTAAAAAGAAATTCAATCCAACCCTTTTAAGCAAGTTACCAAAAACTAAGTTCCTACACAAGAACGGGAAATAAATGACATCATTTAAAGCTAAAGTCTTTCAAGCAGTAAGTTTAAGAAAGATCGTTTCTTTACCAAGCACTCCAATAGTTATAGAGTTTCCCATGAAGACATATTCTTATCTACATCATCCTCAAATTGGTGGAACAACTCCTTGTTGGTGCAAAGATGCTTTAAAGCACTGGTATCTAGTATCTAGGCAGTTTTGTTCTCCACTAGGTTAGCCTCCATGACTAAAGTAGCTATAATGTAACATCCCGTTTTCATACAAAGGGTTGAACTATAGAAACTGGTACACGTGAGATCAATTGGAGAAATTAGGAAAACACATCTCATGCTCATGCATTATATAATATACA
>JANZXP010000006.1:33466690-33481070 GCA_027576715.1 Erythroxylum flavicans
GGTTGATGTGGAATAGAACTTGAAGCAGTCTTGTCGTTATGGTCCTTGTTTTTCACTTTCATGGTAGCTAGATTAGGTTCGATGTTCGGCTGATGGCTTTGTTCATCAGTTTCCATGATCGGAGGGACCGGATTCCGATCAGCCAAGCAGTGGGCTTGTTCGTGATTTGTGAAAGAGAGAGAGCAAAAGAGAGAAATTGGTCTTGTTAAATGTCAAGATTCAAAAATTTTTCTCATTAAGAAAAGACATTTAAGGAATGTATTGTTACCATAAATGAGCTCTTTAGATAAAAAACAAAAATTATTGACGCAAAAAAAGAATGCCTATTCGTTGACAAGTTGTATTAGCCATACAAAAAATAGGCCAATAAAATATTATAAGAAAGACATTTACAACATTGAATCTTTATAGTCTTAACAAAATAATATATTATGTTCAATGAAAAGAAGTAATAAGATACCTGTTCCCATTGTTCCTATTATTTCTGTGCATACTTTGTTTCATAAGCATCAATTCATTGAATAAAATTGGACCCACAAAAATTAAATAGATGGTTATTTAGAGATTTCTTTTTCTTATACATATTTAGATATATACGATAAGGTTTATGAGATAAGTGTACATTAAAAATAAAATAATGATGAGATTGATATTATATTTATATTATCCTTGAATTATTTATAGTCATTGTTATATTGAGAATGGACATTAATAGAGTATAAAAATACTAGCAATTGTTATATTTCTTCCTTATGAAAGAAGTAGTTAATCTTATAGACTAAAGTTTAAAAATATTTAAACAAACATGTGGGTACTTATTTTAAAACAAGTTCACTATATTGGCCCTATATGAAAAATCTATTTTGAGCAATACTTGTATATGTATGAAAATTCTTATTATGATAATTATATAAATGATCATTTAACGTGAGATCTTTGATAATTGTATAAGTGATCATTTAGCTTGAGATTTTTAAAGTATTTCATATAGGGATTATTATGTTTTGATAAAACTTATAACATACTCTAACCAAAGGTAGCTTAATCGATAATCATTGAATATATCATGACCTATATGGATATAATTGAGTGATTAATACAAGATTCATCACCCTAAAGTGATTAGAGAAAATGTTTCATTATTTTCGATTAGTATTGATTCAAGAAGCTAAGTTAGAATGACACTTTGAGAATATTTTTCAAATATCATTAGTAGCATTAATTACTAATGGTGGAGAACTAACATAATTGGATTCAAATAGAGTACACATTAATTTCATGCTTTATGTCTAATTGAAACATTATATTATGGAAGAATTGTCTTATACAAAAAAAAATCACGCATAAAAATGTTAATCAAAACTACCTTGACATTCATAAATATTTGGATGGTCATGATGCATTACTATACACTTATTTAGATCTATGTATATAAATTATTTAATAAGAAAATTAAAGAAGTTTAATTTATCTAATTATAAATATGATTTAGGGTTATAATTTATATACATTGTCAATATATTTAAGAACCTAATAGGTCACGCAGAAATAACAAGTGAAAGAGAGAAATCATTTTTTAGTCAAGTTAAACTTGATTGTAAAATTTAAGAAACCTTAAGATTAAATATGAGATATTTAATAAATAAGGACTAATATGAAATATTGAATCTTTAAATAATGAAAGATAGATTTAATGCTAAGATTTTGCAAAAATAGTTCTATAAGTGACAATGTAATCATTAATGTCCAAATCATCAAACCAATCTCAAGATTATCTTTAATCTTTAAATAAAGAGTTAGAAAATCCATGTTGGGATTTTGTTAATAGATTTTCCATGCTAGTTTTACTATAATTCTCATTTGGTTAAACATGACAGTTTAGTTCGGGGCCGACTCAAAGTCAACAAGCCTAGCCTAGTTACTCAGCTTTAGGTCTGGCTCGAGCTTTTTTAAAATTTTTAAGCTTTAGGATAGATTTAAGCTCGAGTTATTCAATCCAAGCTCGACTTGATTAGAAACCTAAAAATTATAGAAAACAACATTGTTTTAAGTAAAATGATGTCATTTTCTATTTTCAATTTGGAAAAACAAAAAAATTAAGGTTGGGCTTCAAGTTACCGAAGACCTATCAAGTAGGGGCTCAAACTGGGGCTGAGGCTGTGGCTAGGTGCCATGGGTTCGATTAAGCTTTAGGCTGGGCTCGACTTTATTGTCATGCTTGTGTTTGGTAAAAGTTGATTTTATGATAGGAGAAGAAACTTCAACCTTTTGGAGCCAATTGTTTCCAATCATTTGAGTTGTTAATTCGCTCATAGCTAGAGTTGAAAACTAACAGCTTTTGTATAATATAAGATCAAGTAATTATTTACGTAAAACTCAGTCTAATTTTTGTAACATCAAGAAATATAATAGAACCTTATGTTTAATGAGATATTATAAATGATTCTATTAGGATGAAAAAAAGTTCATAATTTTTAAATAAAAAATGATATGCAATAATACAATAACCTTATAATTCAAGGAAAATTTACTCTCTTCAATTAATTTACCAAAACATTTCTTTTCAAAAAAAAATATATTGACAAAATAATGTCTACAATATTGAGTAATAAAGTTATAAAGGATGCATTTATTTGTCAAAAATTTGTATATGAATTCATTTTGGTCAAATTTGAATTTTTAAATAATTTAGTTTATATACTTGATTTATTTATCATTACATATTTTTTAAATTTTACTTAATTCATATTGAAATATCTTCATTATTAGGAAAATATTTTATTAAAATATTTATGGTAAAAAGTAATAAATAAAAAATTTTCAATAACAATATGATTAATTATTTTATTCATAAAATTAAAAGTGTACTTAAAAAGTTAATTTAATACTTTAAAAATTAGGTTTGGCATGTAGGTCCGAGCTTGGTCCCACTTAATCCTGCCCAACCCAATCCAAAGTTAACGACCATGACCTAAACATTTTCTTTAATTTTGGGCTTCAAGCCAAGTTCGAGCTCGACAGCTCGAGTCCATCTTAATTAAAGCATAACTATTTTTATAGTATAAAATAACGTCGTTTTATAATAGTGTTTTATATTAGGTGTAAGGCGACTATTTTTTATATAATGTAAAACAATGTCATTTTACAATAGGTTATATGTGAGAGTTTGGCCCTCCTTCGCTTCTTCTGCTGCGTCTTTCACCTCTTCTGTTATGATCTTCTACATTCTACTGTTGGTATGGAATTTGGCCCTTACCTCTCTGCCGCTACCCCACCGCCCTCTGCCTCTCCTCCCATCTGCTTCTGCTCGTATTGCGTATCCTCCCTCTTCTCGTTAAGAATTCTTTGGTGACTAGTTGTTGTGTGTGTAATACATTCCTTATCAACACTTGTTAGTCACTAATGGCACCCAAGAGGGAGGTAAATTAGGTGTTTACAAAAGGTCAATTTTGGTAGAGATGTCCTTAATTGTGTCTAATTTGAGAAATCCCAATTTCGATATTATACCTAAGTTAAAAATTCAATTAAAGCATCAAGGACAAGTTTTGACGAAATTAGGGGTTGTAATTTTAACAATTAAAAGCATAGTTGTAATATCCAACAATCAGTTTCATAAAAGAATGTATAATTTCATATTCTCCCAAATTTCAAAAAATAAAAAGTGCCTAAAATACCAAAATTGAACAAAATTAAAGATGTACGATATAATTTTAAGGAAATAACCTTGAATCTTTTTACAATTTAACTACAAAGGCATCAATTTGAAAAGATAACTTTTAATTAAAGATAACAATAATACAGAAAATCCCAAATTTGAAACCCAAAAATAATAAAATTTCAATTTGATGTAGTTTAATAAGATTTTTAAAATGTGGGATGATAAAAGAGTGAATCATTTAGGATTTTGAAGATATAAATATATAAAATGAAAATATAAGAAAAGATAAGGGGCAAACTTTAGATAATGAAGAATGGTCGACCACAGGACTATAATGGTCAACCAAAGTTTGTATTAAATAAGATATATGGAGCAATTTTGAATAAAAAAGGAGTGAACTCGCTATATTGGTGGACCATAGAGCTATATTAGTTAACCAATGTGGTTGTCTAGGTGATAACTTAGTTTTCTCATTTTGTACAATAATCTCTAAGTTTGGGTACTAAGGTTCACACTTTAAAAATAATTATTAAATACCTTATTCATAATTCAAACACAAACAATCAACACCAAAGGTTATACTCAAATTCATACATAAATACAAGTTATAACATATTTTTAAATTATAAGCTAATAATCACCTCAAGTTGAATATTACTTATGAGAGAATTGAATGAAGATTCTTCTTGAATCATTAATCCATTAGTGGCATCTCATCTTTCTCATTTGATTAAACTAATGTCTCTTTTAAAACATCTTCAGTGGATAAATTCTCCACATCCTACAATAACATCTTCAAGACTTTTTTGGAGGTAACAAGGTTATATTCATCAAGATAAAATGAATAAACACCTCAATAATACTTAATTCAATAATTACTATCTCTATTACATACCACCTGCTTTTTTCTTTTCTAATAAACTACAAACCAAAGTAATAAATGTGTTTTAGAAACCTAAATAAGCTTGGTTCCTTAGTTGTTAAATTCCTTCTTCTTTTTGACCCACACTTTTAAGGGTTTTCTTGTCATCCTTTGTTTAATAAAGAAAAATCTATCGACATGTCCAAACTTACAATAAATATGACATATTGTTATATGAGTAATGATGATGCATAAATGTATTCCTTGGAATTTTATGTGTGTATGTATAATGAGGAAGTTTTCTTTTAACATTAAATATGTTGAATGATCTCTTGGAATGGTGAAAGTTCTTACCCTAATTATATGTATGATGCTTACTATGAATGAATGTTAATGCATGCTTCTGTAGGAGTGTGAGTGGATTTGCATGTTATCATAGAAATTATGCATATTCTTCCATTGTGCGTATTAAACTATATGCCTAGGTTGTGAACCATATATGAAAGTATGATGTTTGCTCTTAAGTTAAGCGTTAGTTAATGTGTCATGTGCATGTATATGTTTGGATGTGAATGCTCCATGCTCATTTATCATTTTAGGCAATGGTTCTTCACTATGTGAATGTTTTCCTTTAACAAAGGTAGCTTTAGTGTTGGAAATACTTTCATATTTATATCCAATTCCATACCTATCATTTGAAGTCTTTTGAGCTCGTAGCATATTTTCTAATTTTTCACTCTTTTTGTTTAATTTGGACAAAGAATCCTTGAGAGCATCAATTTCCTTTTTAAATGTTTCATTCTCAAGTCTTAATGCATCTAAGTTATGATTGTCATCAATAATCACATTTTTTACCCTTTAATAGTATGAAATTCACTTTTTATCTTTTCATTTTCACTTATGCATGCATCCAACTCTTTTTGAACTTCCTTGAATTTGGAAGAAAATTTCTTCCTTTTCTCACTCATGATTTCTAAACTTTATACTAATTGATCATATGTTATATTATCAGCACTATTATTACAAGATTTAGGATTGGATGTTACCTCTTCATTATCCATGATGGTAAAGTATATATGAGTTATCTGTTCTTTTAAATGCTCACTTTCATATTCAATTGTGTTATCCCAAGTTAATGCTTTAAGTGATTTCTTTTGTTCTTTTTCTACTTCTCATTATTTGAAAAACATTACGACTTTATATACTCGAGTTTTCTACATTTAAAGCAAATGATGTTAGAGGATTTATATTTTAAATCACTTTTACCTTCCTTGAAGTCTTTTCTTTTAAAGAATTTCTTCATCAATAACTTCTTGAATTTTGTAGTGAGTGAGCCAATGTGTTCTTTTTCGTTTTCACTAGTTGATGTCTCTTCTTCTTCGTTTGATTCTTAGTTTGAGGCTTTAAATGCTAAATTCTTTTTATTTAGAAGCATCATCTTTTCTTCTGTTTCTTAGAGCCCCATTTCGAATGTGAGGAAAGATCCAATAGTTCCTCCAATGGTAATATTGTTAGATCCTAGGTTTCTTGTATGTACGTCACTTTAACTTCCTATGTTTTTGAAAGTGACCTAAGTAACTTTCTTTTTATTAAAAATTTAAAATGAATTAAATAAGAAACGGAGTTTAGTACAACACCTATCCTACTAACAAGATAACAAAACAAAGACCAAAAAAACATCGTAAGCTAAAGAACGTCCTCGTGTAACAAAACAACCTTAAGTAAAGTCTCAGATCTTCCTAAAACGAGTTAACCAAAAATCCCCCATCTAAAGTTTCTCTAAAAGTTTTCAAATTAGGGCTCGAGAGTCTCCATCTTCAGTTTCTTCAGACGATTAAGGAGGTAAGAAATTTCTGATTTGAGCTTAGTTACTTCATCTTCTCTCTTTTCGTCTTCACTCATTTTTTCTGATTAAGGATACTCAAAGGGTCATCTTGTGTATTTGAGCTCTGGTTACTATCTCACTTCTTCCGACTGCATGTCTTCAACACCTGCGAAGGATCAGACATAAAGAACTCATGGATCAGGGATCCTATAAGGTAAGAATCCAACTTTAGATTCCTGCAGAAATGTTATGTGTGTGGTATCTTGCTAGATTATGTTGTAGAGATTTACTACTCTAAGTATTGGGTATTCTTGGGTTCTCGTTAGAGTCTCCAAGAAATAACTAGTCTCTTGTTGCATTTTTTCTCCATCTAGTTATGACTAGTTGTTCTTTAATACTATTAGAGATGATCTCTGTTAGGGCAAGTATGCCTCTTTCCCTTTTCACAAATCTTTTGTTATTCCTCTCCCTTCAGATCTCCTGAATACATATTGTAATGGCTACCATGTAAACATCCTTGTCGTGTTTGGGTGCATGGTTCAGTAGTATCTCTATGATAATGCCATTCAGATTGCTTTGATAGCAATTAACTGTACATAGAGAGGAGACTTGCTACCATACTCTATTAGAAAACTCACATTTGAAAAATAGATGGTCTCCATCCTCTTTATCTAGATTGCAAAGGGTACATCTTTTAGAGGAGGAGAGGAATTTTAATCTAGTCATAGTGCTTAGTCTGTCCTTCATAGCTAACCAGCTCAAGAAGCTGGCATTTGGCTTAACAGTGTTACTCCAGATTAATTTACCCCATCCAACTGTTGGGTTTGTCCCATGCTTTGGTTGTTTTGCTTGCCTATTTGTTATGTCCATTACTGCTAGTCCATTTCATGGATATATATCCTCTCCTCCATTGTATCGATACTGTGGTATCGAAAGAGATCTGATCTCCTCTTGGGAAAGATCCCAGTTGCCATTTGCAATTAACTCTTGGACTTTAGCTTTTTTTTGAAAATCTATCTAGAGTATCCCTAGCAGTTGGATGCTGAATTAGAGCTCCCTGACCTGTCCAATTGTCATACCATAAAGAAATTATATCCCCTGTCCCTATCTTGCAAGTTATCTGATGCTGAACTTCCACCCCTAGTCTAAGAATTTGGTTAAAGAACCATGAAAAACTATCTTTATGTCTGATTGCTTATAGACTTCCACCCGTTAATATATAAGTATGCACCCATTTAACCCATAATGATTCCTTTTGACTTAAAATTCTCCACAACCTTTTCAACAATAAGCATTTGTTGCTTCTATCAATTGACTCTAGGCCCAGTCCTCTAGTTGTTGTAGGTTGACATATTTGAGTCCAGCTAACCTTAGTAATCCCTCTTTCTCCTTTCCCCTTACTCCATAAGAATTGTTTCATCATTTTTTTCTACAATTTTGATCAGCCCTTTGGAAAGGAAAATGTGAGAACACCAATATGTATTCATAGACATAATAACAGATTTCAGGAGCTAAAGTTTGCCACTATAGGATAACGTTTTGTTTGTCCATAAATCTAATCTCCTTTGTATCCTTTCAATAAGGGGTAGGCATTCTCTAAATCATAGTCTTCTTAAAGAGATAGGGATGCCCAAATAAGTGATAGGAGGCTCTTGATTACCCATTCCAGTGATAAGAGATATATCATTAGCTAGGAGTGCAACACTCTTTGATAAGATGAAGAAACTTTTTTCAAAATTGATGCTCAATCCCGACATCTCCTTAAATCTTTGTAAAGTATTCATTAGTAACGTAACTGAGGGGATATTAACCTTACTAAAAAGGATTAGATCATCTGTAAAACATAAGCTGGTTAGTGAAAGCAATTTACACTTGGTATGGAACTTAAAATCTAAAGTTAAGGAGATCTTATATTTCAACATAAGGGTAAGAACCTCCATGTAGATTAGAAATAGGTAAGGGAAAGAGGATCCTCTTGCCTAAGTCCCCTTTTGTCTTTAAACAACTCAGTGGGACTCCTATTGATCATAATCCTAAAAGAAACCGTAGAAATACACTCTTTTATCCAATTGATAAAAATCTTAGGGAAACCTATAACTTCCATAGTCTGTGGTAAAAAACCCCAATTAACATTATCAAAAGTTTTATGGAGATCAACTTTTAAAGTGCAATTTTGAGGGGATTTTCCTCTTTGTACCCTTTCAGAAGTTCCTGCAAAATTAGGATATTATCCCCAATATTCCGCTTGCTTAAGAATGCTCCTTGGTTCTCACTGATGATGTAGTGTAGTACTGATTTCAGTCTGTTGGCAAGTATTTTAGCAATAATCTTGTAACTGAAGTTAGTACATGAGATAGGCCTAAAATTGCTCCATGCACTACTTGTTGATCTCTTTGAGGATTACTCCATTTCTGAAGAATTCATGCACTGCTTCTTTCATAAATTTCCTTATTGTATCCCAAGTTTTCTGATAGAAGAAACCATTCAGACCATCTAGTCTAGGAGCCTTCGAGCTATTCATTTTAAATACCACTACCTTTATCTCTTGATATGTGACCTGCCTAATTAAAAGATCCGCTTGATCTTTAGGAATTTTAGCAGAGATAAATGTCCTGAGATCTGCACTGCAAGTGCTAGCATTACCCTCAATTCCCATGATCTTTTGGAAGTGTTTTAAGGCATCTTGAACAATTTCAGCTTGCTTA
Organism: Erythroxylum flavicans; assembly: GCA_027576715.1. Lineage (NCBI taxonomy): Eukaryota > Viridiplantae > Streptophyta > Magnoliopsida > Malpighiales > Erythroxylaceae > Erythroxylum > Erythroxylum flavicans. The sequence continues at coordinate 33,475,741 of JANZXP010000006.1, forward strand.
TACAAGATCTCCCCTGATTCTGTTTTTATCGAAGTAATCATGTTGACATTTCTCTTTGCCTTAATGGTTTGAAGAAAAACCTAGTGCATCTGTCTCCTTCCCTAATCCAGTTGACTCTGGACTGCTATCTTAATAATGAGCAGTGGTTATCAACTACTTGCATCTAGAAATTCAGGACCTCCTTCTCCTCCTTCACAATAATCTCATCAGTAGGATTATCAGCCAGTGATTTTTATATTAGTGAGAGTCGATGCCTAGCAGTTTCTAACACTTAGACTGTGCTCAGATCCTTTCTTCCATTTACTTTCTTCAATTCCTACTTTATAGCTTGTAGTTTTGCAAACAGATAAATTGTTTAGTACCTGTTACTTCTAACTCTATTCTTGGAAGCCTTCCACATTGATCAAGAAATTGTTAAACCTGAAAGGATGTTTCAAATAAACCTTTTTAAAGAGGTTGTCCACCTTGATTGGTGTATGGTTTGAGAACCTTGGGTTTAAAAACATGGCCTTACTGTTTGGAAAGGTTGTTAACCACTCCACATTCATTAAAGCCCTATCCAATTTCTTTCTGATAAGCCAATTAGAGCTTTGCTTGTTGCTCCAATTAAATATATGACCCTCATATTTTAAGTCAGAAATTTCCACATCTTTGGTGCAATCAAGCAAGTCGGTATTGTAGTTGAGCAAATTACAGTCCCCTTCAGCTTCAGATTGATAAATAGTATAGTTGAAATTGCCACTTATGATCTATAGGCCACTAGCTATTCCTTTTAGTCTTCTCATATAATTCCATAGGTCCATTAGGTATGCTCCATTTTGAAAGTCATTTTTGTATGTATAAATTGCTCACTTGCTTCCGAAACCTCCACCTTTATAAGATCCTCATCATAGACTATGATGATTCTTCCATACCCATGGTACTGATGATTGGATTTTATCTGCCATTGACTCCCAAAATAATCTAATTTATTTAGGTTTACATGTTTGATTTTTGTTTCTAAAAGACAAAATAAAATAGGCTTCTCATGCCGGGCAAATCCTTCAACGCATTGAGCTTCAAAGGGTTATTTATTCCTCTAACATTCCAAACCAGAAAGGTCATATAGTAATAATTTTACCTTTTAAGCCTTTCCTACTGCTCCGATTGCTCTTTCTAGTTTGTGCTTGTTCCATCTTTTCCTCCTGATTTTTCACTTGATGCATGAGTTCTGATTGTTGTGGCACTTGGGTGGTTGCCTATTGCTAAACTCCTAGGGGATTTCCATTATGTAATTCTCCTTTATCTGTAATACAATTATCAATTTTTGCCCCTCCCTCTATAATGTGTTGTGCTGTCATATTCCCTGTTACCAATCATATATGCTATTGATCCTTTACATTGTGTTCGGTTTGATCCCCCTTAGCCTCATAGGTCTAATTACTATCTACTTGAATATCTAATTCCTGATCCATCGTTATCCTGTTCGACACTTCAAGTTCATCAGTTTCTGTTTTCCCCTCTATATTATTCTCATCTAGCCCCATCAATTCACCATAATCTCCCTTAATAAAAACTTTCCTTGATTTCCATGATTTGCCTTGAACTTGTAGGGAAGGTTTCCAATGATAAATAACTATGACTTTATCCTCCTTTAGAGAATGCCAAGACCTTTAAGAGCATTAATAATATCAATGAATATAATATACATGTTAGAAATGCTTTATCTTGCTTTATTTGAAACAATTCATATTGATGTGTTAGCATGCTTTCTTTGCTTTCCTTAACTTGATTTGCACCTCATGAGTAATTTCTAATATATGTCAAATGTCATAAGCCATTTCACACATAAAGAGCCTATTAACTTCATTTCTTCCTAAAAAGCATAAAATAGGATGTGTATGATCCTACTATTCAAGGATACTAATCTCTTATCTTGAGGTTCCTATTTTTACCTTGTGTTATCTATAATTTTTATAGGAATAAAGGGACCATTTGACACTATTTCTTATAGGTCTACACTTTTGGCCATTAAGAAAATATCATCATAGTTATCCAATAAAGGTAATAATTTCCATCAAAGAAATGTGATCTACTAATGCTTTGTCCCTCTTGGTTGAATGATGATGATAATACTCCTAAATATGTCATTACGATCTTTTCTATAGGATTTTGTTAGAAATACTAGCCAAATAGACTTATTTTGATACCACTTGTTAGTTCTTAAAGGCAATCAAAAAAGGAAGTGAATTGAGTGTTTACAAAATTCAATAATTTTTCTGCCAATTTACTCAATTAATAATGGTCAATATAAATATGAGAAAAATGATTAATTAAACAATTGAATAATAATTTAAAGGCGATAAGAAGAGATAATGTAAGTTGATTTATAGTGGTTCGACGAACAACCCTTGCCTACATCCACTTCCAAGGCTCTTCTTAGAATTCCACTATAATTATTCTTTCAAGGCAGAGAATAACCTTTGCACAATCTTTCTTAATAAAGAGGCCTTTCTTACAATCTTCTTCCAAAGTGAAGAGTAACTTTAATCTCACTTGTATTATCCCTAAATACAAGTATATATTGTCCTAACCAAATATTAACAACTCAAAATACCTCACTTTATCACTTTATAACTCCAATAAGCATTTAATTTCATGTCCAAGTGAAAATCAGGATCTGAGGATCAGGGATACTGGAACATGACAATTGCTATTAAGAAGTACAATATATACAAGTGAAAACACCAATTCGATAAATATTTCCAGTTTAAACAAACCAGAGAGAGTTCATTCATGATTAGATGAGGGCTGCACCACATCCTCGTAAATTATTGAATTTAAGATAATTTGGAATGGTCACGTATTTCAGTAAACCACTCTCGAACATAAGCAGGGAGAACTTGAAGCATCAAACCAAATAATGCTCTAGCGAGACAAGACATCTTTTGCAATTCAATAGACCAAAGAGATTCCACAGCAAACAGCAACGAGCCTGTTTTGATGGCACGTGTTGCTACACTTGTAGCTTCTGGCACACCAATCGCCATATCTTTCATTGCTTAATCATAACTATGCAAGAATGCCCCTTCAAATTTTTCTAACCTAAAAAACCTTCCTTTTTTTGAGAAAAAGACCCAAAACACTGTTTAATCACCTGTCCAGCAAAAAAAAAGCATCTATTGAATATATCCTGTCAATATCAATATGTGTAAGAGTAAGAAACATCCTCTAACCCTCACACAAAGGGGCATGAAGAAGTAGAATCCCCTCAATAATGCGCCATATTAAATACTCACAGAATTTTAATCGTGACAGTATGAAAATCCAATGTCAGTCAAAGCAAGCTACTTTAGTTATGAATAACTATGTAGACTTTACGTTATAAACATCAAAATTCAATCTTCTGCGTACAGAGTAGGCATAGGAATCTTTTCTGCTTTTCATTGATAAAGCTGGTGAAGTCATTCAGAAATGATCGATTCTCCACTGGGTATTTCTTCCTATGATTGTAAAGGCTCACAAATTTGAGTTAACCAACATAAAAGGTAACTTAATGCATAAGCCTGAACAAAAGACAACAATAATCTTCCTTCTTCCCAATTCGCTGAGCAACCAAATTCTTATAATTGATCATAACAGAAACTGTGAAAATCTCATAGGGATACACTATTAAAAAAAGTAAAAAGGAGAAGCACAAAATCCAGAACCACCCATCTCAAAAAGTACTGAAAGAAGGAAGATGAAGAAAAGAAAAAGACCAGAAATTTCGAAACAAAGTGAAAAGAACATAAACTAATTACAGAAACAAAACTTACAAAGCATTAGCATTCTGTATATTAGCCTCCAAGACTTTGAGAGAGTCCTGATGTGAGGACTTGGTCAACTGGTAATACATAATCTCCATCTCTCACTTCCAAGAAATCAAACCCACAAAATAAAACCAGACCAGGGAGTTCTTCTCTTTGTCTACCTCTAAAACTCTTTTTTTGGGGTGTACTCAGACAATCACTGTCTCTATGTTTTGTTAAGAGAGAAGCACCCAAAATGGTCAGAGAAAAAGAGCAAGCGTATAAGAAAGTATGTGAGATTCATGGAAGAAACGAAAGCGAGAGAGTGGCAGAGCATACCTCAGCCTTTAAGAATCCCAAAGCTTGATCTAGGACGGAGATGTTCCATGAATTAACAGGGGAAGGAAAGAGTTGAGGCAGGAAGTAAAATCAAAGAAAGACAAAGAATCGACTTGGCTGAAGCGAAATAAGCTGGGGCATTGCACGTTTAGTTTAATTAAAACGAGTTAAAACGTCGACATTTTATTTCTAGCTCAAAATATGACCAGCATTAGTGGCACAAGTGATCTGGTGCCTTATAAGATTTGCTAATGTCAGTAGGATTTGACCATCGATTGTTTTTCAGATATACGAGAAAATAGGGCAAAAAAATGAGTGGTTAAGAAAATCAATGAACAAATTATGTGGACCAATTAATTAATTAATTAATTAATTAATTAATTATAACAAAATAGATATTGTATAAAAATTAATACATAAGTTATAGACACATTTTAAATTTTATATAATTTTAGAAACATTAAATCACGAATATTAAATTATAATGAAATTATTTATTTTTTAAAATTAATCTATATTCAAGATCTTAATATTAAAAAGAAAAATATTAAAATTAATTGATTAATTAATAAATACATTAAATCAAACTAAAAAATTAATTAATTCAAAATTTATACTTAATATCAAACAAATCTTTAAACCTTAAACTTTTTTTAATTGGTCCAATATCTGCTGCGGTTTGTAGAAGATTTCAATGAACGTAACATTTCTCGTAACATCTTTTGAGTTTCTTTAAATTAAATTTTAAGTCGGTACCAATGTTTTGTATTCCGTACTGTACCGGCCGGAAAATAGTACTAGAATATTAATTTCAGTATCGGCCATTACCGAAAATTTTGCAAAATATAGGGACTAAGTTGCAAAATTTTCAAATTTTAATTTAAAAAAATCAAAAATTTTCTCTCTCCCACCTCTCCTCTTCCCAAAAATTTCAAATTTTAATTTAAAAAAATCAAAAATTTTCTCTCTCCCCCCCTTACTTTGTTATTTAGTTAATTTTTATTGTAATTTTTTAAATTTTATTTTTAAAATAAAATAGATATTTTATTACTAATAATAATTATACATTAATTAAAAATTAAAAAAAATTTTTACTTAAATTTATTTTAATATTTTATATCATATTTATTAATAAAGTATTAATAAAATATTTAATTTTTAAAAATAAATAATTTAAAAATTATTATTTATAAACTAATATTTATTTTATATATTTTTAAT
>JANZXP010000006.1:33481170-33492171 GCA_027576715.1 Erythroxylum flavicans
ATTAAGTATCTAATGCAATAAAATTGGTTTACCTTTTTTAATAAAAGTTGACTTTAAATATTTTTCATTTTTCAAATGTATTATATTATAAAATTTGTAAAAAAAATAAATTAAGTCAAAATTATTTCAATATAAGAAAAACATAAAAAATAAAACTTGTACTTCAATTTTAATTTGTATAGATGTTCTAAACCATAAATAAAGCTAAACCCTGAAATAAAAAACTTTTTATGCTAAAAAAACGATAACCGTAAAAAAAATTAAATCCTAAAAAAAACAAAACCTTAAACAAAACCCTAAAACAAAATCAAAAAAATAGTTTTAAAAAAATCATTTTAGGGTCCACCCCGCCATAGTAAATTGGGGGGTGGACAGTTTGGCATCACTCCGTCATTATAAACGGCGGGGTGGACATCTTGGCACCACCCCGCCATCCACAATGGCGGGGTGGTATACACGTCCTTCAACTCCGCCATTAACATTGGCAGAGTGTCCTCCACCTAGCAACCCGCCTTTATTGGCTCTCACATCACGAATGGAAAATTTTTTTTACAACATACTGAGAATTTAGCCCTTAAAGTATCAAAGAAAAGACAATACTTATTTGCTACGAACTTGTACAACAATAACAACAACGACATCAAAGTTTCAGTAGAAATCTTTCTAAGATACAGGATCTGAGAAAGTTCAATAATACGCAACCTTACTTCTAATAAATAGAGTTGCTACAAACTTGTACCGAAGGTATAAACAAAGAAACACAACATCCATTAGATAGTATTATTCTTTTTTTGTATGTGAAGAATTAAAGTGTTGATTAGAGTGAAGTAATCTTCACCTTGTTGTGACAATATTTCGCCCTAATTGTTGGTAGTTTAGAAGTGTAACAATTGATACATAGACCATGGAGACCCTTAACACAATCACTTAACACAATCGTGATGTTAGTTTAACATATTATTTGAAAGATTTTTATAATTTTTACAATATTTAAGCTTATGTTTTGAGTTGAAAATTTTGTATATGGATTATAACTCTTCGTCTAGAAACAAATCAACCAAAAAAATGAACAAAGTATCATATGTTATTGTAGGTTAAATGCTTAACTAAGGACTTTATAAAATGATCATATCAAGAGAATTTTGGGTTGCCCTAATTATCTAGTTAAGTAATTCTTTAGCGTTAGGCAAGAGAATTTTGGGTTGCCCTAATTATCTAGTTAAGTAGTTCTTTAGTGATTGAAATATTATATATGAATTGAAGTTATTTATATTATCAACTAGTATAGGTTCATTTCTTTGTAGGTTAGTAAATGTGATTTCTTCAAATAATATGATAAGAAGGTTCTTCAAAGGGTTGTTGATGTAATTCACAAACTAAGAAAAAAGATAGATGGTTTAAAAATGAAGGGTGAAACAATGGCAACAGAGTAAATTAGGTGGAATAGAATATAATCCACAAGCTATCATTTTAAAGAAAATTAATGAAATTAAAAGGGAAGCGAAAAACATGACATTGTTTTGTTATTGAAAGAGACCACAAAATCAAAAATTAGGGACTCAATGTTAGTGAATACTGATATAGAAATTATTATTATTAGATTATTTGTGAATGATATCGTTCAAAAATAGTTGTAGACTTGCAATTATCTTAATTTAATGGTGTTATGCGAATTATTAATAAATATATTTGATTTGCTTCTTTAACTTTGCTGTTATATTCTTGTTAGTTTAATTTGCTTCTCATATCCAACATGATGCCCATAACAACAACTCAAGAGTCCTAAAATTGATATATCTAACAAGAAGTGCCATATGGTCAAAGTCTTGATCCTCCTATATTGATCATAACATATTAACTATAATATATTACACGTGATATTTAAAAAATTGAAATAATTGTTCAGTCAACAAAATGTATTCATTTACATTGACAATATAATATTAGTGTGCGTAACTATTAAAATGTATTCATTTACACGATTAATATAACATTACTATACATAAACATGATAATGTATACATTTATGCTAGAAACATAATAATAGCGTATATCCTACCAACAAAATACAAAATATAGTTGAACATATAAAAAGTAGTCATTATTTCATTAAGTTACAAATGAATATCTCATCAAAAGGTATAAAATAGTTATAGAAAACATAGTATATGATAATCACAGACTACTTAGTTACTACACACTCAATTCGGAAGGTTATTCTTATGATGAATGAACAACTCTCTTATGAGTTAGCCTTCTCACGACTGCTGAGCATGTAATCGTTTAGATGTTATGTTTGAATTTTCTTTGCACCTTCATATATTCACTAATAGGAGGCAATCTAGAAAAGAAAATAAGATAGATAAGAGCGTGTTAACTCCGAAAGGAAACAAAGAGATTGAAATATAACAAAAATATTAGCGGTGAGAAAATAACAGAGCGTAATAAGAGACCTAAAATTAATCCTAATTTGTAGTTACTATAAATCCTTAAACTAATTTGAAGTTTCAATTTTTAGGGTTCATGTCAATTGCCTGAACGATTAATACGAGCCCTAAGTTTAAAAATTAATAGGGTAGTAAAATAATATTTAAGGATCATTTTATATAATTTTTTATATGATAAATATTAGAGTTTAACTTAAATTTTAATATAAATATTAAGAGTTGATGTGTATCTTAAAAAAAAAGAATTAGTTCTGGAACAATGTGATCTAATCAAATTTTCGTGGATAAGAAGTTTGAGCAAGTCTCAGCCAACTAATGAAACGACAGCGTCTGCTCTCCATCTTCCAGAAAATGCCGTTACCGCTCTCTGTCTTTCTTTCAAACTCCTGAAATTTTTATTTTTTGATTAATGAGGACCTGCGGTTCGGCCTTGGTCAAACCGGTTCGACCATTAAAATCGTTATCCGGTCCAATTTTCGATTAAAACTCCTCTTAGCTTCGTAGGAGATAAACCCTAAACCCAGCCCAAAACAAAAACCATATTCAGCATCTTTGCTAGTTCTTGAAGCCACTGGTTGCCTCGAAGCTGAAATTTTCAAGTTGAAGCAGCGATGCAGCACGACGAGGTTATATGGCAAGTCATAAGGCACAATCACTGCAGTTTTATGTCCAAGTAATTCTCTTTTTCGGAGAAACAGTCGATTACTTGTTAGTTGGCCATTTGATTTGATTTGATTGTGATTGAATGAATTGTTTGCAATTGTGATATCTGCAGAATCGAGACCGGCATTTTTTGTAGAAACCCATATAACGTTACTGGGATATGTAACCGTAGCTCTTGCCCCCTTGCTAATAGTCGCTACGCTACTATACGCGACCATGATGGTTTGTTTCTTGTGTGGGATTTTTCATTTTCGACATCATTCAAATGGTTTTCGTTTGGTTCTTTGTGTCTGTTTTTCCAATGAGGTTCCTTGTATATGGCTATTTTAAAAAAGGAAGCTGCAAATTTTATCCTTCATGGACTATGAATATGCTTATATTCACTGCCAGCTTCAAAGGTCATGATATCTTTGTGAATATTATTGATCCATTTGTTTCTAGTACTTTCTGGTGGGTATATCTTACCATGATTGCTATGTTATTTTTATGGACAGGAATATAATTTTCCTGATCTATTTCTTTCCGTGCCAAGATTCATTTCTTCTTTTTGTAAGCTTATACTTTCGTGGCTTTTGTGAATTTCTGACAATATGTCATGTGCGTAGGTGTCTTCTATTTGTATATGAAAACAATCGAGAGAGCTCATAAGCCAAATGAGTTATGGGAAAGAGTGAAATTGCCTAGAAACTATGAGAAGGCCCTTGAGATCATTGACAAGCATCTGGTATTCATATTTTTCTGAGATAGTTGTGCTTAAACTGCTGCTTCCATAAAGAAAAAAAAAGAGCATGTAACAACACCCTATTGCTTGATGGGTAACCTTTGTACCTTTTAGATGTACTGGCCAAAGCTTCTTGTACACAAAATAAAGCAGCGCCTGACAAAGATGACGCAGATGCGTATACGGATGAGAAAACTACAATTAAAGACTAGGTATGCAAGTACCCTTTTGCTTTGGGCTTATTTATGTTTTGTACTGTTACAGTTTTTGGATTTTTAGATTCAAAACTGTTTACAGGTCATAGTGTTTCAATTTTATTGCCTTAGTGCTGATTCTTAGTTTTCATAAGGACATTAGATTCTAATTCCATCCCTTTTATTGTTGAGTTTATTCCGTTGTGTAAATTATCTCTAGTGATATTGCTTCATAAAATTTTCCTCTGGTTTGATGCTTAGCTGACAATTAATTGCTATGTAATTAATGTGGATAATTACCTGTTGACACATTATGGTGTGCAGAAGAACAAGAAAATTCATGTAGGTTAAGAACAACTGAGAAGTTTATTTTGAACTAAAAGACTAGATGCCATCATTGTTAGGGTGGTAGAGTTGTGGTGGCTACTTTTAATTTCAATGTTAAAGAGAGGTTCAGGCCATACCAACCTGGTTTTTCTGAATATGAGGATGCACATTGTAGATGTAATTTACTGTAGCAATTATTGACTTGATTCCTTTCATGTTCCATATTTGTGAAGGTGTAAGAAAAGTTTCTGCACATTATTAATTATAAAAAAGTGCATTCATAGACTGGAAGCTTAAGAGTTTGGGATTGTTAAGGAAATAAAAACAATGGGGAAAGCATTAGACGCCAAGAGTCAGAACTGAAGTATTGTAGGAGTTTTGATCTTCTATAAAAGTTTGTTGTGATCTTCTTGATCATGTTGCAATTTTCAGTTATTGCTTTCTTTCACCATGTTGACTCGATAAGTTCCTACTGGTTCATGTGTTCTAGTGTTGCTAGGCTGCTAAGGACTCTTACGAATTTATATATTCAATTCTTGTTTGGAATGATCCTACTAGGGAGAAGATAATGACTACACCCCGAAAACAGATGAAGAGAGAGGCTAGAAGAGAGGAAAAGGCTGAAAAAGCTGCAGTTCTTGATAAGGTAATGTGACTGGTCGTGTATATAATCTCTAAAATTTTGTTTTTATAGAAATTCATAGTAATTCTACCTTAAATCTTTTCAGAGTATTGAGAAAGAATTGCTTGAACGGCTGAAGAGTGGCGTTTATGGTGACATATACAATTACCCAGTTAATGAATACAACAAAATTCTTGACATGGAAGAACTACATGCTAATGGTGAAGATGAAGAAGAGGAGGTATGGATGTGGATAAAAATCAAGGTTTGTTTTGAAGGCTTTATTGGTTAGTGGGTGAAATAATTTGTCAATACACAGGAACCTGAAGTAGAATATGTTGAAGGTTATGATGAACTCGAAGAAGAAGAAGAAGATATAGAAGATTTTGGTAATTTTCCACTTGGCCAGGCTATCAAAGCTAATGGTAAAGATGTTTATTCTACTTCACACCCTTTTTGTATCAGTACTAAGTGTAATTCTTCAAGTACTGTAGTTTGAATGTTTTAGCTTTAAGTGCCAAAAGGAGTTACTTTGACAAATTGATTGTGATTGATTTTGGATGGTTGAGGAACTTCTGTTTTGACCCTTTTCCTGGGGTGGGTCACTGTCAACCTCTTTATTTTTTATTTTTTATTAGAATGAGGGAGGCCGTTGAAACAATATTTGCACCGCAGAAGCTGTTGTCTCAGTTGCCTTTTTGTTCATAATGCAAATTGCACAAGTTATAGTTTAAATATTCTGCAGATGATATGCTGGATGATGATGAAGAAACATATGCAGTTGATCGTAAAAGATCTAAAAGAGGGTCAGGACCTAAATTTGAGAAAGATGATGCTAGAAAGTTGAAAAAGAAGGCAAAGGTTCTAGTTGAGGTTCGTATCTTCAGATTTCCATTATTCACTTGTAGATTTAGTAATGACATTGCTGTAAAATTTTGTTACCTAAGAATCATACACTTATAGATAGAAAAGGCAAGCGTTCAAAACTTGAAGTTTTGTAAGATATCATATAGATGGCAGTTCTTTTCCTTTCACATCGATCATAGGGCCAGTCATTGAATTATAAGCCTTTAAGCTTGTTGACAGCAACGATTCTGATTGATAGAACATCAAAACTGTGGTAGTCCTCTTAGCACCTTAGGCAACTTTCAATCAATTCATCATTTTATATCTTCCATTTCACCACTCAATCGACCCATTATGATCTAAAAGTTTTAGTTGTTTCTTTATATTGAATGGACGCTGCAATCTGATTATGACAGTCATCTCTCTGCATTCAAGCTATAGTTTGCAATTTGATGGCTTGGGTATACTTTTTTGGATTTCATCCAATTTTACCTTGACATATCTCATTGTAACAAGGTAGACTTGAGCAACGGCATACACGCAAGTCCTGTACATTCTTTTTCACTATCCCTGAGGTTAAATTTTTAAGAAGTTCTCGTGTTGTGGTGGTATGAGTGGGTCTCGGTGAGACACACTGGAAACCTAGGAGACTTGGCTGGTAAAACTGATTCTTATAGAATAATATTTTCTAGAACAAAATTATTGAAGCTGCTATATGGGTTCTTTCCGGGAAACCATCTACGTTACGGGGAAAGGATCTACTTGCTATACTTAACATGACTTTTGTTCAAGTTCATGGATGTAACTTTCTTTGAATTTACCGTCTCATAAGTGATATCTATGTAATTCATTCCTTGCATCAGGTTGAACATGAAGATGCTCCTGGAAGACAAAAGGCAACTTCTTGAGACGGTTGGACTTTGGTCATTTAGTTTGGCAAGTATAATGGTTACGGTCAGGATCTTTTTGAATTGTTCATTCAATGACATCAATTCCTTCTCGCTTTGGCATGGAATCTTACCATGATCGAATCTATGTGAAGATTACTGCTGATGGATGGCATGAGGTATTCCAAGTAGCCATGATTGGTTAAGGTGTTCTTGTAAAATATCGTTCTTTGCTTTAAACCTGTAACTCCGGCATCAAGTGTAGAAACTAAAAAGCAGAGTCATTTAGATTCTAATGGAACACGATCAAAAATATGTATCATACTGATCCTACTGCGTCTCCTCTCCCTCGCCTTGGTCGTGAATTAGCCAAGAAAGAATGATACAGGACTTGTATCATAAGATTTTGGATATGGTAACATGAGATTTGACAGATGTTAATATTTGCCAGTGGTTTTGTTTCGATTTCTGAAGGTGATGATCCGACTCATGTCACTTACGTTGACGGGTATGTTGGTCTGTTTCAACGTACAGGTGGTTCTTGTTGGGTCTGAAGATTGTCTTAAATGATGTTTTAATCATTATGATAAATTTAACATGCTTGGTTTGATTTAAGCTTAACTTAAAAGTTAAAATATAGTTTGAAAGGTTTAATTGTTCAATTTATAAATTTAAAAAATTAAAATTAAAATTAAAATGTATTCTTTTAAATATTATTTACTAAATGTTTTTGAACTAGAACGACTAAACTTTAATGTTATCACCAACGTCCGAAGCAACACATTGGAATAAGTCAGAATTGCTATAACTAGTTACAATTAAGCATGCAATTGTGATATATCATATCAGAACACTGTGGTGATGGCATTTCAAAGGACAGGTGGAAGTTCCTAGATGGGGTTTTTGGGCGCCAAGGAACGGTTCCTGAGGGCCTCTTTGGATCTTTATAATCTCTCAAGTCTCCTGCACCTTCGCTTTCCGTGGCTTTATTAATGGAGTATGTGACACCACCACCATATCAATACCAAAATTACCATCATATATATATATATGTAGACACTTATCATCTTCCGCTACACACACTGTTAATCAATCTCTGTTTTGTTCTTACAGAGTAACCATGGATCCCAACCCCAAATCCTTTCCAATCCTCTCCTACGTCCTCACCCGATTCCCCTCGTTCGGACCCAGATCACCCACCTCCGACGTCGAGCAACCGCCCCCAATCTCTCCCTCCTCGCAACCTCCTATCCTCTCCCAAATGCCCCATTTGTCCGACCCCAAGCTCCTGGTCTCTATGAAGCGCGCCATTTCCGACGTGTCCCAGACTCGAGCCGTGCTCCGAACTCTGGGCCCACGACCCGACCATGAGTCCGTCGACACAGCCAAGCAAAAGCTGTCGGAAACTGAATGCACTATCTCGGAGAAGGAGAGGAGCTTGTTCAAGACGATAGTGCAGTTGGAGATGATGCACGACGCTTACGAGAAGCTGCTGAAGGACGCGGAGAAGCGGTTGGTTGAGATATATGAGAACGCCAAGAGTGGTAAAGGGAAGGATGTGGTGGTGGAGACTGTGGAGGAGGAGGAGGAGGAGGAGGCGATGAATGAGGAGGTGGTGGCGATTCTTCACCGGTCGAAAGAAGCAGAGTTGGAGAACATTGATTTGTCTAACCGGCGATTGAGATTCTTGCCGGAGGCTTTTGGAAAAATCCGTGGATTGAAAGTGCTTAATCTCTCTACTAATCAGCTTCAGGTTCGTTTTTCTTGAGGAAAAGTTATTTTCTTTTTCCTCTGTAGCTTTGTAGTACTACAGGCTGATAAGATCACTAGAAACCTCATGGTATTGATAACTAGATTTAGTTTTAGTTGGATGCTTAGAACTTAGAAATGATTTCTTCTTATCGGAACTTACTGGCTCTTTTGGTGTTATAGACATCGGTTAGCTTCCTAACAATTTTTGCAAATTTTGCGAGGGAACACAGATGATTCCTGATTCAATAGCCGGGTTAGAGAATCTTGAGGAGCTCAATCTAGCTTCAAATCCCTTGGAAGCACTACCAGATTCTATTGGTTTCCTACAGAACTTGAAAATCCTAGATGTATCGAGCAACAAGCTAGAAACCTTGCCTGATACTATTTGTCATTGCAGGTAACTATTATTTGTAAGAGGATGATGATTCTGTGATCAGATAACTATATTCATTGCTGCCTATACTTTGAACAACATTTCAGGTCATTGGTGGAATTAAATGTGAGCTTCAACCGCCTGACGTATTTGCCAACTAATATCGGGCATGAGATGGTGAACCTTGAGAGGCTGTTTATCCAGTTGAACAAGCTTCGTTCACTTCCCACATCTATTGGTGAGATGAAGAGTCTACGCCAAATGGATGCTCACTTCAACGAAATTAATGGCCTTCCCCAAACATTTGGGAAATTGAAGAGTCTTGAGAGCCTTAATTTAAGCAATAATTTCAGTGACCTGACAGAACTTCCAGATACTTTTGGTGATTTGACAAACCTCAAGGAACTTGATCTGAGTAACAACCAGCTTCATGCATTACCTGAGACATTTGGCAGGTTGGAAAACTTAACTAAACTCAGATTGGATGCTAATCCTCTTGTGGTTCCACCACCAGAAGTAGTGAAGGAAGGGGTTGAAGCTATTAAGACGCACATGTCTAAGAGGTGGCTTGATATTCTGGTGGAGGCAGAAAGAAAGAGCATGCTTGAACGACAGGAAGAAGGTGAAAACGGGTGGTTGACACGGAGTACCTCTTGGTTGAAAAATTATGCTACAGATGTTTCAGAGACCATTACTGAATATTTGAGCCCAAAAGCCTCAAGAGACCCTTATCTGGATCAGCAGCTATGACGGCATGATAATTATGCATCCATGCTTTTCGTTCTTCCTTTACTCTGTACAACATGGATGAGATTTTGTTACTTTAGTAATCAGTTCTTATGCATGCCAACTAACAAGCAAAAAACAGCTGAGTGCATTTCTGGTAATGTTCTTTTTCTTTTTCATTTCTAATCTGGAGAATAAATAGGTATAGGAGGCAACCGTGTTTTCATAATCACCTATGTATCTTTTAGAGTCAATATCATGAGATTGAAGGATATAGCAGGTTGAATTGAATGGATGTTTTTAGGTTATTGTATTTGAAGATTTCAAGACTTCTTCAATTTGTGTTTAAAATATATATATGTGACAAGAATACCTGTAATTGGGTTTCTGAAAAAAATATCATTCAATTAGTGTGACAAATCTAAGAAAATGTTAATAAATGAAATGGTGAACAATAAAAAGAAAAATGAGAATATTTATGAGCTATAAAAAGAAGTAAGAAGTTTAATACAGACATAATTAATAAGTGAGTCTAATTCAAAATTCAATCAGCTACTTAAGATGATTTTTAAGATATTTACAGTAGTTATCTTATGGTGTTATTTATTCATAAACATAATTAAAATAGTAGATAAATGATGAAAGTGATTCTCCCTCGAGTTGTGGAGAATGCGTTGGTAGTTTATGCAGGGAACTTGAACTCTTCTTCAACTACATTTAGATCAAGCAACTATTAAAGTTGACATTGATCTAATTCGTTATTATGTTGTTTTCGTGGAATTATATGAGTTTTTCGTCTTTAAGACAAAAAAGAAGGAAATTGACCAGTAAAAAGGTCATAATTTTTGAGCTAGCCTCTTTCAATGGTTGATTTTTCGATTAAACTAATAACTCCAATACTGAAATAGTGATATTTCTATCAAAAATAATTAGTAAAGCTCAAGCTTGTCCTAAAGTCAGATGGGGCAGAGGCAGACTCTATAAAAAGTTAGAAGTTTTAATTCATACATTATTTGTGAGGGACAAAAATCTATATATAAAAAAGTATCTCATACCATTATTTAGCAACTGAACTCCTAAAAGGACAGGGTCATAAACATTGAAACTTAGGTCTCTTAGCTTGGAATCAACTTGTGCTTTCGTATGTGACTGAGAATAGCTCTCAAGAGCTTTATCATGTCATCATGAAAAATAAGTTGTTCGACAAGCCCAGAATAAAAGGATGGAGTGGTTGAGGATCTTACCCATATATAATCTTGAAAAGTTTGGTACCTGTTAAAGCGTGAAAGTGAGTATTTAGCCTAAAGAAGAAATGTAGTCTGGTTCAGCCGGATTCTGATGAGGCTGTATGTTGCCGTTTGGATCTATGGAGACAACTGTTGAACACGAGAATTCAGGCTTAAGGATTCCTGCAAAACAAAGAAGGCTCGTCGGGGGTTGTTT
>JANZXP010000006.1:33507444-33518019 GCA_027576715.1 Erythroxylum flavicans
TAATTAATAAATAACTTAAGTAAATCAAAAATTTGTAATTAATGTAAAAGATAGTAGATTTAATTTACTACAACTATAAACTTATTAACTTTTCATATAAATTTCTAATTAAATGTTTATACCACTACATACATCTCAATAACATTATAATATCATCATAATTAATCACTTATATGTTGCTATAATTAATTATTAATTCTATATTATAATAATTAATAAATAACTTAAGTAAATCAAAAATTTGTAATTAATGGAAAAGATAGTAGATTTAATTTACTACAACTATATATTAACTTATTAACTTTTCATATAAATTTCTAATTAAATGTCTATACCATTTCATATATCTCAATAACTTTACAATATCATCATAATTAATCACTTATATGTTGCTATAATTAATTATCAATTCTATATTATAATAATTAATAAAAAACTTAAGTAAATAAAAAATTTGTAATTAATGTAAACGATAGTAGAATTAATTTACTACAACTATTAACTTATTAACTTTTCATATAAATATTTTTGTATAAGTTATGAGTAATTTCATCTTACATTTTATTATAAATAATTATTTTATAATTTATAATTTACGAAATTTTAAAATACAACAAAATTTTTAATTTTTTTTAAAAAATTTTAAAAATAAATTAAATATTCAGGCCTACTCAAGCCCGATGGGCAGTCCGTGGCCCGGGCCTTGCGACGAACCAATAAGACACGCCCCGCCCAAGGCCCACGGGCCGTTTTTGGCCCATCTGGCAGGGCCACTGCTTGGGCCATTCTGGCCCGCCCGAACCATGGGCTTGGCTTGACCCGCATATTTTTCAATGGGCCGGGCCATCGTCGGCTCAGGCTCTACCCGACCTATTGACATCTCTAACTATGCTTAATATCATTCATTTGATTTTTCGTAACTTTATATTTTTTTGTCTTGTTTAACAATTTTGATTTAGATTAAATCTCCAAAATTAGACTCAACAAACTTCATCACTTTGTCCATATGACGTGGTTAGAAGCTTATAATTCATGATATTTTGGAGACTTATCGCCTATAGATATTCTAGAGAAAAAAAAGTCCAAGTTATGCATTTCAGAAAAAAAAAAAGGTTCATTTTAGACAAGTTTTTACTTAGAAATAACATAGTACTCACTCTCCCTCGTGAAAATAACAATTTAGTCCTCCTAACTATATATGTTTTTATCAAAATTTCATCAAACAACTTATGTACACTTTGCTTAATGTGTTTGATAATTACAAACTCACTATTATCTTCCTCTTCAGCTAGCCATGTATTCAATATCTTCTTTTTAAGAGAATCCTTTACATAATGTGATATGCTGCATATAGAGTAGGCAACATTAAGTTGAACAAAATTTTGAGAGGATTGGTCATGCTTACCATTTATAGTATTGTTGGACATTTTTCCTTGTCCTTATTTGGTTGCAAATCTATCAACCTATCTATTATAGCAATGGATGTTAACTAAAGAATAAACATGTTTTATTCTTTAGTTAATATCACGTATAATCTTTATGATATTACCACTTCCAAGAACATATAATTTGGTATCAAAAGTCTTATCATCATCATCTTCATCTAGTTCGAAATTCTGCAATAAAACGAGGCTTGGAGAAGTTCGATAGTACGCAGCCTTACCCATACATAATAGAGAGACTGTTTCCGGTAAATCCACATGCATATGAGATAATGTAAGAATGATGCCGGTTACAGAAATAAAAACATAGTGTAGGTCAAAAGATTAAAAACTTAAAAAAGTTATACAAATGTGAAAAAAAGATTTTAAATACTTTTGAAAATTTTTTCCTTATCTATTAAAAAAGTGTTAGAACTACCTTCAATATATTATGATTACAAATTTTTTTTTTTGAAAGGAAAGTCGAAGTTAAAAAATGCATTGACGAGATGAATTCTGTATTAACTTTGGCTTTCATATTGGCAGGGGATTGTCTTCTTCGTCTCTTGGCTGTATTCAGCTTTCAGTTTGGTCCCAACTGACCAGTTACAAATAAGCTCTTCAATAATTGAAATGTTTACCGGAAAAAACACACAATACAAATGGCATACTTTGCTATAAGGTATTCAAATACCAAATACCTTTTATCTTCGTGGGTGTTAATCTCACACGGATTACCAAACAACCAACACATGAACAACTTAGCCTAGCATTGGGCTTGCGGTACCCCAACAAGAAAAAAACAATATATAAATATAAATTATTTTTAATTAAAAAATTGAATCGATTTAACCTCAAAAATCTTAAATTATATAATTTTTTTGTTTATCTTTTAAATTTTTGATTTGATTTATTTTAATAATTATTGTTATTAAAAATTGACTAAAATATTAATTAATCAAATAATTTAATAATTTAATAAGTTGTTATAAAATAAAATAAATAAAAATTTTTTAATTAAACTTTAAATTTTTAATAAATAAAAATAATCTCTTTTAATCATACTTTAAATTTTTTAATTTTATTCTATTTTTAGTCAATTTTAAATTATTCTGATTAAATCTTTTAAAATTTAAATCTATTAGTTATCTTTCAATCCTACTTTTAAAACTTTTTTCCCACAAAATTCTTGCTCTTATCGTGAACAAATTACGATGGATTTAAGGATAGAAAAAAAAGAAAGAAAGAAAGAGGATATAATCATATGCCACGCGTCATTCATCAAAGAACTAGCTTCTGTGGCCCAGCATTTAGCTTTTCACATTGACAGAGCGCAATATATGACCAATAATGAGTGAAGCAAAGCAAAAGCAGCAACTTACTTCCACGCTCCACCACCATACCCCGTCACCGCCCTCCCGCCGGACACCGGTGAATTGTGTCGCCGTCGTTGATACTCTATCATGGACGTTGACTTTTGGGCTTCGAGAATCAACTCGGTCAAGCATCTCTCTTCTGTCCAAGCTGGTAGACACCACTTTGTTACATGATAGTTCTTTATCCTTTCCATTGCCTATATGCTTCTGTTTCTTCAAAATATTTTTTATCGTTTGTTTTGTTTTTTTCTTGTTTCTTGCAAATAACGGCGTGTCTGAGACATTCTACAGTTGGGTTTTGTTACACTAAACCTTTTACTACTTCAATTGTCTGAAAGTTTCAGTTTTTAGTTCCATCTTTTGTTTCTAGAACACGGTAGAGGCTGGTGTTTCTGGTTGGCTACTGGTTTAGTTAAATTTCATGCCTTTAGCAACTTTATGAGGTAAGTTTATGCTTTTTGTTTTTCACTTGCAATACAATGGATATGTTGTTAAGGGGAAAAAAAGAAAAAGAAAAGTTCATTAGTGTAAGTTCTTAATACATGTCAGATGACACTTGTAGATTTTATGATGATATATCTTCTTCCCTTTCTATTTAAATTTCTTAAATTTGTGATGCATCTAAAATTGGAAACTGATGGAATATCTTTTGGATATGTATTTTGTTATTCTGTGAGTTAAGATTACCCATCCTATGAACTCGTTGAAGTTTTATTAGCTTAAATACGTGAATTAGGGTTGATTAAGATATATTAGGTAGATGCGTATGAGGATAATCAGAAACGGAAGACCAACTAGTATGACAAACTACTATAAAGTTAGTGAACGTCAGAATTCCCAACATAGTTTGTTTTTCACTTGGGGAATTCCATGTGGAAGGATTTGCATCAACTTAAGGTATGGATACAGAAGGAAATTTCAAATGTTTTGGAGTTGAGGTTAAAAGATTTCGACCAAGTTGTCTGGTTTTTCAAGTTTTATAAAACAGCAGGAGAGTGATTATCACTAACATTATTGAATTGGTGATGATCATAATGATTTGAACTTGGATGAGGAACAAATATATTCTAGGAGGTCTGGCAAAACCCCCTATCCAAGTTGGGTATGTACATTCTTTTTCTTGGATTATTCAAATTGGATTCTCTGTAGTTCTGTAGTCTTGGATATTTCTCTTGCTTTCAAGTTTATGATGACCTCTTTGGTTTTAATGTTGGACACTAGTTGGGACGGCTAGATCGTTGACCATGTCATCCACATCACATTTTTTCCTCTCTGTTCCTTTATTCCTTGCTCTTCAATGTGTCAACAGATCATCATTTGGCTGTGGATGATTCAGATGGCGACGAAGATGCCAGATCTTGCTTTCCATGCCCGTTCTGCTATGTTGATGTTGAAATCAATGTTTTATGCAGCCGTCAGGAGAACGAGCACTTCTTTGACTTAAAAAATTCAGTATGTGCTTGCCATTTTCTGATGAGAAGATTTTGTTAAACATAGATAATTATATTAAAAAGAAAAAGGTTGTTGCTGTGTTACAAGCAACCAGGCTACATTATTGTCCATATAAATGGATTAACATAGGTAATTTCTTGCTTGGTTGCTTCTTGTGGGATTCTTTTATTGAAGCTGCTTGTAGCATATATGAGGTTTCTCATTAAAAGTACTTTGAAAATTGAACTTGATTGGTAATTCAAACGCTGAATCTCATAATTGTAGCTGCCTGAATAATTGAAATGATAAATGGATGTTCTGCTATGTGAGTGCAGTCTACTGTACTTCTGATCGAAATTTGAACTTGATGGGTACCTTCAACACTGCTGTTTCAGGTTTGTCCCATTTGTGCAGCTAATTTGGGTAAGGATATAATGGGACATTTTATATTGCAGCATACAAATTCATTGAAGGTATTGTCCATTTCTTGGATCTTTGATTATAAGATGTTAAACTAAGATTTAGTCCTAATCTAGTTGGCAGACATGAACTTTTTCATATGTTCTTTCCTGCCATTATTAAGGTTGCACGCTGTTATTTTCCACTGGTTTGGCAACAGAATTTGGAAAAAGATATCCACCTGGGCATGATTTTAGGTTTTAGATTCATCAGAAATCTTTTGTCAATGTGTGCTTTGCAGCGCAGAAAAAGAACTCTAAAATCTGGCCTTTGGAGTGGTAGTTCAGTAATGCTTGGAAAAGAGCTGAGCTCATTCCTTGGGTCTTCAACTAATGGCAGAGCAAACACAGTTGAACTTGCACCAGACTTGCTACTCACACCATTTCTAGGCATTGTGAAAGATTCAGACCCTAAAGGAAATCAACAAGACGAATCTTCTAACAAATTTGCCTCCATCTCTAATTTGAAAAGGTAGTCCTTCTCTAGTGTCATGACCATTAATTCAAGTATTATATATGATGCAAAATGAAGTGGCTAATCCTTCAAAGCAAAGTTAGTACAAGAAAAGGAAATCTGAAAGACTTGTTTTGCTTTCTGTTTGATAACACTAGTAGAGAATGAAGAACATCGGATTATATGCTAAAGTCTAAATGATTCAGAATTCTCTGGATATATTAAGGTGCTCCAGCTATCAAAGATTCATCAGCGTCTTGCAGTATATCTGTTTAGGACTTTTCCATATCGGAATTGCAGCACTTTAGGAATCGGTTAAACTTTACAGGTGCACTACCAAAATACAGGGGGGCCAAAGGCCGAAGTATTTTGTCTTGTTCTCTGTCCACTGATCCTTTGACTGCTGTGTGCACAAACCTTCAATTTTACTATTCGTTAAATTTGTTTAATGATAAAAATGATGTCAATGGAATGTATTTGAATGACTGGGAAGACGGAATAGGGACATAACTGGTTTCCTGTCTTTTTTGCAGCAACGAGATATCTAATGCACTTGATGGAGGCAACGAGGTGGACTGTGAAGAGAGAAGCAAGAGAGCTGCATTTGTTCAACAATTGGTCTTGTCAATGATATTCTAAAGCTCAGATGATGTCTGGGAGTAAATGCGCGAAGTAACAAGGTTTGTGCTTGACACTCCCTTTGACCACCAATTGATAATGCTATCTCTGCGACTCTAGCCAGAGCGTGATATTGGGAAGATAAATTGTTTCCATGAATTTATACACAGGAGGGGATGGAAAATCAGTTAAGTTCAAATGTCTATGTATGTATATGGGTAGCCATATCAATGGCTACATTGTGTAATGAATGCTGATTAAAACAAATTAACTCTTGCCGTAATGCTAAGCTAAAATTTTTATTCAAGTTTCAGAAAAGGCACACAAGATTTGCGTTGCTACATAACTTATTACAAATTGTTATTGAGACATGGAAGTAAATTTGGTCTTTGTTACCTTGTGATCTTCTCCCCTCTTTGCCTATGGATCCTCCTATTCCCTTTCTCGTAACCCCAAAGTAAATGAATGGTAAACAGAAACAAATGAAAGACAGAAACCCTCATTCTTTATAATATCAAGCAGAACTTAAATTCTTTTCAAATACAAAGGTCGACTTTAAGACTCAAGTTGAAATCTTTTCACCTTGTCTTGAGGTCGCAATTGAAAGGAAACGCAGATTACCCTAGTGAGACAAGGATTAAGTCTCGCGAAGCGTGTTCACTTTCATTCTATTGAGAGATGAACTTGAGCCAGAATAGAAGTTCCAAGTCAAATTTGGCCGCTAACTGGGGTCAATCATCAGTCATTTTGTTATAGCATTTGCCTGTTTAAAAAAACAATAGGATTGAAAATCAAAAGCACCGTCATTGCCGTTCTATTACCTGTACTTGGACACAAAAGATGTCTGGTTTCTCTTCTTTCCCTTTTATTTAAATAGTCTCGTGTGTCCTTTATTATGCCTCCATATCCACCCCAGTTTAGGCCAGCAACACGAGAGAGTAAAAGTCCAAATCTTGATGTGCATGAAATTAGATGAATAGCTTTGTCATGATGGTGCTTATAAATCTGCGAATCAGAATCTCGTCAGTTTTTATTCTCATGAATGAAGCGCAAAAACCAGAACTGATAAAGAGGGCTGAACCATATATCTTTACACATTTTAGCCGTTTAGAAGTTGCAGTTTGTCTCCACTAACCTTGAGGTGGGGGAGCTTAATTACCAACATTCTTAAGGAAGACTAAGCAGGTATATGTAATTTATTCAAACAAGAATCCTGATTCTTAAGCATGGCTGCAACTCTGTCTCTGCTACATAAAGCTAGTCATGGTATTTGCTGACGGGGGAGAAAAAGGAAAGGAGTAATAATTCCCAGCTTCTGGCAAGAAGGGCCACGTGAATGTATAACAGGCACTGAAGGACATCCATAACACACAGGACCAATATGTCTCTCAAAACCTAGAAGTCAACAGCCAAACTCAACACTTTCAATTGTTTAAGGGATCCTCGATGAACAAAGAAACAGGATACTTGGAAAGGGAACTTCCTGAGGTTGAGACGGCTAAGCTGCACAAACAAGTCTAGTCATAAAGCATAAAACAACAATCTCGAACGGCAAAACTATTGTAAGCTATCATTAACAAAAGACACCTACGATGAATCAATATACCAACGATTGGGTTGTACAAATAGATCATACGATCATTCACCCAAACGGGGATGACTTGATTGTATCATTGAAGAAAATAAAGATCATAAGAAAAGAACATTTCATTCACCATGCCTCATTCCAAAAGAAGTTGCATATAATTATAGTTCGGCAAATTTTAGAATTCAAACGAGTAGAAGAGGGAATCAAAGAAGTTGAATTAAATTATCTCCAACTAAACTGGCCGGAAAACTAAAAAAGAGTACAAAACTGCAAATTATATCACATTGGGTGCAGATAGTTCTCCTTAAATGGTAAATCTAATTGCATAAGCCTGAGGATATAAAGTCTTTGACACCCAAAAAAAAAAGAAAGAAAAAGAAAAAAAGCATTTCCCTTCTACATTAGCTACTGAATGATGGACTGAATGACACCAGCTCCAACAGTTTTACCGCCTTCTCTGATAGCAAACCTCATACCTTGTTCACAAGCCACAGGCATAATAAGCTCCACAACCATCTTCACACGATCGCCAGGCATAACCATCTTCGACTCCTCATCTTTATCATTCATAATCGAAGAAACCCTCCCAGTTACATCAGTAGTCCTCATGTAAAACTGAGGCCTATAACCAGCAAAGAAAGGTGAATGCCTACCACCCTCTTCTTTCTTCAAAACGTACACAATAGCTGAAAACTTAGTGTGGGGCGTAATAGTCCCTGGTTTAGATAACACCATCCCTCTCTGAATATCAACCTTTTGAACACCTCTCAACAACAAACCGACATTATCTCCAGCCATAGCCTCATCCAAAGTCTTTTGGAACATTTCAACACCAGTCACCGTAGTGTTCCTAGTTTCTCTCAACCCCACTATATCAACAGTCTCACCAACCCTAATAGTCCCTCTCTCAACTCTCCCAGTGGCAACAGTACCACGACCAGTGATCGAGAAAACATCCTCGACGGCAAGCAGGAATGGCAAATCAGTCTGTCGTTTAGGAATAGGGATATAACTATCAACAGAATCCATAAGCTCATAAATCTTATCAACCCACTGATTCTCTCCACGTTTAATAGCAGGATTAGCCATCAAAGCCTCTAAAGCCAAAAGAGCAGACCCAGAAATAATAGGGATATCATCACCGGGAAACTCATAAGAAGACAACAACTCACGAACCTCCAATTCCACCAACTGCAAAAGCTCCTCGTCATCTACCTGGTCCTGTTTGTTCAAGAACACGACCATATTAGGAACACCCACTTGCTTGGCGAGCAAGATGTGTTCTTTGGTCTGGGGCATGGGCCCGTCAGCGCCGGAGACGACGAGAATGGCGCCATCCATCTGAGCAGCGCCGGTAATCATGTTTTTGACGTAATCGGCGTGGCCGGGACAGTCAACGTGGGCGTAGTGGCGGTTCTCGGTCTCGTACTCGACTGTTGCCGTATTAATGGTAATGCCACGGGCGCGCTCTTCAGGGGCGGCATCGATTTCATCGTACTTTTTGGGGGCGCTGTTGCCCATGGAAGCCAAAGCCATGGTGAGAGCAGCAGTGAGAGTGGTTTTGCCGTGGTCCACGTGGCCTATGGTGCCGATGTTCACGTGAGGTTTCTTTCTCTCAAATTTTCCACGTGCGGCACGGACTTTGAAGGTGCGGTGGCGGGTGGTGAGGACGGCGGCAGAAGAGGAGGAGGTGGTGCCTGTACTGAGAAAAGGGATTATGAAGGAGGAGGTGAGGACAGATTTGGGAATGACAAACGTGCTCGCTTTGATGTGGAAACTGGGGGTTGAGGAAGGAGGGTAACAACAAAGTTTAGAAGGGTTGGAGGCTGAGACTGCCATTGATATAGCTTTGAAAATGGCTGTTTGAGAGTGACTGAGAAGAGAGGATTGGGTTTGCCTTATCTGTTGAAAGAGAGTGGAGGACTAATCTATTGTTGAGGAGAAAGATTCCATGAGGAGATGGAGAGCCATCTAATCTATTGTTGAGGTTTGAGGTCCGGGCTAGGCCTTCAAGGACTATGGTCCTATTGGGCCTCTAAAGTCCAAAACTTACCAACCAATAAACTATCCTTCTATTTTCTTTTAATTTTTAGTTTTCATTTCTTATTTATAATTTTTATTTTTAAATAAAAAATCAAATATTTGATTGTTAATATCTAATAATTACATATAAGATAAAGTATAAATATTAAAAAAATATCTCAGACCCCGCAACTCAGCGAGACTTTAATTGGGTGTTGATGATGATATGATAAATAAATTTATTTTAATCTCTTATATAATATTTATTTATATTTTATTAAAATAAATAATCAAATAATTAAATTAATTTGTAAACTAACAATATTGTAATACATATTTTAAATATTAAAGTAAATTTACTATATTTGACAATATTTATTAAATTAAAATTATTTTATTTTTAAATTTTAATATTTAAAATAATCATAAAATTGGATTAGATTATTCATAATTCTTATTAATAAATATTATTAAATAATTAATTATATAATATTAAATTAAATTATTCATAATTTATATCAAATAATTGAATAACATATATTTAATTGATAATTATAAAAATAAAAAACAAAATTTTACTTTTTATAATTTTCATTAGTTATAAAGATATACAAGGATAATAAAAAAGAACATTTAAGAACAATTTCAAGTATTAAAGGACAAATTGCCATTACAATAGACATGTAAAGGGTTGGTCACTAAAGGAAGGGTTATATGGTGCAGATGACACATTATGTTGATAATGATTGAACTTTATGTAGTTAACTTTTGAGATAATTTGTAGCACCCCCTTATAGCAGGGTACACACCGGGACACTCAGAGGTCATTCCGGTATATATATCTTACGATAAGGGTGACCTATATTCGATCACTGCATTCACTTCACAAGGCATCATATCATTACTCACTTATAAATTATCACAAGAAAATCACAATATTTTAAAACTAACTTTTTCCTCATTTTATTTCACAAGACCGAAAGTCTACATTGTATCTTTCAACACTTACTACATGTACATCATCAAAACCTAGTACAAAAGCACTACCTGAAAGAGGGAAATATGTAAAGTCTATCTTGTTGGCCCCAGGTCTCCATATGGATTTTATGACAACTACGTGTCACCATTGAGATTTATTTGAAATAATAATAAATATATTTGGGAACATTTCAATAAAATAAAATATAACATTTAAGTTTAATTAAAG